>OX457085.1:33698491-34025809 GCA_949752835.1 Empis stercorea | reverse complement strand
AAACACGCCGTCCCTGTATATTTGTTATATTTGTTATATGAACCCAAAATATTTTGCATTACGCATTGCGAAATAATATTAAAAATATTATTTATATTTCATAAAGTTAATAAACTTAGCATATAATAAATAATGCTTAGTGCGCATTTATGCAATGTATGCAATTTTGGGTAACAACAAATACAAATAATAATAATTATTACTAATTATGATTACGCAAAATAATTATGATTGCGCAAATTGATTAATTGTATTATTATTGGAACAAAGTCTATTTACATTTTTAATGTAAACAAAAAGCTGAGGAGTAAAAAAGTGTGTATAAATAATGCGGTTTTTATGGTAATTCGGAGAGTTGAAATTTGTTCAGCTTTCATTAAACAACTCTCGAAACAGTAAAGTTTTGTACAGAGTTAATGTTTAATAATAAAGCTATTCAGAACAAATAAAGTTTAAATTATTAAATAAATTTGGAGTTTTATTTATTAAAACAAGATACTATTTAACTGGCCAAGCCAAAATAGTATCGTACAAATAAACACCAACGCTTCCAGTTTTTATATTCAGAAATTGTATAATATATTGGCACAAGAGCCATATAATTATAAAATCGAATATATAAAACATAACATTGGCGCAGCCGGTTAACCAAGTACTACGTTTCTTGGTAGAACCACCACTTTTTTGGACAAATTTTTAAATTTTTTTTTGGGAAAATCAAAAAAAAATCAGGATTTTGGTTCACGGACAAAACATCGAAAGAAGAACAAAAAGGCAGTTTTTGGAAATCAAGCAGAGTACAATTTTATAAAGCAGCCTACAACGAGTACGTCAGTATCAAATACAACGAAACACAAAAAATATACAAATAAACAACCTTGCACTTCGCGTGAAGCGAACAAGGGATAAACACGACGCAATTTCGCGTAGTTTCTGTTTAAAATTTTGTATTTTTTTTGTAAAATTTTTTTTTCAAAACACAAATCAAAGTAGTAGTTTTTTTTTGTTATATTTGCAATTGTTTTTACTGTTAGTAGATTTAAGTAGTTTAGTTTCATTACAAAAATAATTTAGTTTTTTTTTTCACAAAAGAAAAGAATAATATATTTACTTTAGGTATATCCATTATTTTTGAATTTTTTTATATACCGTTTTCTTGTCGTTTTTTTTTAATAATAAACAAAGTAATGCCGGTAACTTTTTATACGGTGGGAACAATACATAATACTAAGCACGGTAAGGTATGCAATAATTGTATACGCAACTGGCAAAGTATTACTTATCCCAAATTCGAGAAAAAACCATACAGTTGTATAGTTTGTAATAAAACTCTTCTTTGGTTAAAAGAATAAATAATATACCATTTTTCTTGTAATAGACCATTTTTTTTATGTATAAATAATTTTTTTCTAATATATATATATTATTATGAGAGCATAAAATAAAAAAAAATTGGAATGAAAATAAAATTATAGTTTTTTTTCTACATGATTGATATAAATCGTTTTTTATAAATAGTTTATTTTATTTGGGATCTTTAGATCTAAATTTAAAGGAAATTAATTTTTTTTGTATTTGGCTAGTTAATGGAAAAAAGTATTAGAAAATTCTCAAAAAAAATTGAGAGCTTTTCATTCACTAACACAAGCCCAAAAAATATTTCTACTACTGATTCAAGTAGTACTTCAATTATGATTTCTACACCGGTACAAGGATCAATTTTTGACGAACAGCAAGGCGCCGTAGGAGGTGCGGTGCCAAAAACAAGTAGTTTCAGGGTGCTTAGGTCAAAGAAAACTTATCCAAGGCCCAGTTTAAATATTTTAGAGGAAGAGGACAAATCTGACATAGAGAGAAATTTGTTAGGATCTACCCCAAACAAAGAACGGGTAAAATCAAATGTTAATGACCAAATCACTTTTGGTCAACCAAAATCACGGGACGCTATGGCGCCCCCTAGCGAATTTAAGACATTAAGAGAACCACACATATATGACTTCCCACAAAGAATTTACGAACCATTTCCAAAAGCTCTAACACCACCTTTACGTCAAAATAATACCATACTGTTAGGACAAGGAAACGACAGATTTCATCAAACAGTAAATATGTCTTTTAGTGACGGAATGTTGTCAGTCACGGAGACATTCAAAACATTTTTGGCACATGTCCCAATATTTTCTGGAACAGGAGACAATCCTGCTCTAGACTTACAAAATTTCCTAACGTTAGCGGAGGAAGCTTACTATATTACGGAAGATACAGGAAGGGCATTTATACTGACCAATTTAGTGAGAAGCAAATTAAGGGGGAAAGCAAATGCGCTTTTCCAAAATAAAAATATAATTGATTTCGACGAATTCAAAAGCATTCTGAGTAACCACTTCCTTCCTTATAAGGATCTTCCCCAATTAGCTAGGGAAGTAGAGGAGTGTTACCAAGGACCGGACGAGGGAGTAGAAAATTTTGGGAGTAGGCTATTACAGAAACTTGAGGCCTATACAATAATGGTCGAAAATACCTATCCAGGAGAAGGTAGGGTATTAACGGAAGAAATGATGAAGGTTGCGAAACGAACCTTCATAAGGGGTTTACATTCGGAATCCTTAAAAAATTACGTAAGGTCACAAAATTGTTCCAGTTTAAAAGTAGCAGTCCAAAAGGCAAGGGACTACGCAAGGGAGGATTACGCTATTGGCAACTCATCAGAAAAACGATCAGGGGGGATGGATAGTGATATAACCACTTTATTGAAAAAACTGTTAATAAAAATAGATAGCGGTGAAGAACGCAACAGGACAATAGGAGATCCACCCTCAAGGACACCCAACCACTTCCAAAATAAAAATAAAAGAGATAACTACCCTAGGGAAGGGTATACAGCAGGAAAACCAAGTTTTCAAAGGCAAAATATGCCAAATTCAACATACAAAAATGAACGAAACACATCAAACTATAACAGAAATAATCATTCCAGACCAGAAACCAACAATAATTTTAGAAACCATTTAAAATGTTATACTTGTGGTGAACCAGGCCACACTAGTCGTTATTGCAAAAGGAGTCAACCAAACACCCCATTTTGCACTATTTGTAAACGACAGGGACATTCTAGAGAACAATGTACAGGGGCCATGCAACCCGCGAACGTACGGATAATACAAAATAAATCAATGGACAACTCAAGGTCAACTGAAATGACCCAATCAGCAGTGGTTCAACATTGTGAATGGTGCGATTTTCGAGGACATGTAATTTTGCACTGCCCAGCCAGGCAAAAATACGAGGCACGTGCAGCCATGCAGTCGGGAAACGAATAAGAAGTGAGCCAAAAAACCCTGACTCATTTCTGCACATAAACTCATCGGGGGGACGGAATTTACAAGAAAAAACTTATTTAGATCCAATAGTGGAATTACCATTAGATATAACGAAAACAGGAGTAGCTAAACTTTTAATAGACACAGGAGCACAAGTTAGTGTATTAAAAAGGAATTCATTAAATAATGACGCAAGGATTAATGCTAACAACAGCATTGCATTACGTACACTTCACGGACAAAACGAAACACTAGGTAGTTGTAAAGGAACATTTTTTAATGGAATACAATGTGAATTTCAAGTAACTAATATGGAAGAAAGAATACCAGGAGATGGTATTCTGGGTTACGATTTTTTATCGAAACATTGCAACATACAGGGTCCTTCTAAAATTTTAGAATTCACCCAGCTTGAAAGGATGAAAACAGAATTCCAAGTTCCTTTCGTAGATGCAACTACGGAGCAACCCAACCAACCAAGTGTTCACTCGTTTCAAACCAACAGTGTTTCATACAATGAGAAAAAGTCAGCATTAATGGTAAACCACAAAATAGAAAATAAAAATAACTATGCAATAGAGAAAGTAAATTCACGTAATGAAAATGAGAACAAGGAAGAATTAACCGAAGAAAAACGAGAGCCAAAATTAAAAGGGAGAAATATAATAAAAATACCAGCCCGTACAGAAAAAATAATAGAGATACCTACAACATTAGAAGGAGAACTAATAGTCACCTCAAAGGAAATTATACCAGGAGTCTTTCTGGGAAACGGCATTTGTAAAGCAAAAAGGGGTAAAATAATAGTGGGAATAATGAACATAAATAACGAAGAGAAAATTATAGAGAAAATAAAGCTCGAAACACATAAACTAGAGGATTTTGAGATACGCACATTAAAAGTAGATAGTGAAAAACAGGTAAAAGAAACAAAAGAAAATGAACAATGGAATAATCATAAAATCCCGAAACGAAAAAGGGAAAAACAACAAAATAAGGACAAAAATAAGGAAACAGAAGGATTTATTAGATACATATTTAACGATTTCAAGGAGGAAAAAAGGACGGAAAACACGCGCATTAAAAATTTAAAAGAGGAGCTTATTTTAAAAACCGATCTCAATTCAGAGGAAAAGGAAAGCCTGGAAAAAATCCTCACAGAATTCTCGGATATTTTTCATTTACCTGGTGACAACCTTCCCGGGACAAACAGTGTAACTCACAAAATCCCAATAAAACAGGACCAAAGTCCAATAAATAGCAGACAATATCGTTTAGCGGAATGCCACAAACAAGTTATAAACGAGGAAGTAACAAAACTTTTAGAGGAGGACATTATTAAACCCAGTAAAAGTCCTTGGAACGCACCATTACTGGTAGTCCCAAAAAAGGCGGGTCCAAATGGTGAAAAACGCCACAGGGTGGTAATTGATTATCGAAAGCTAAATGAAGTAACAGTGGGGGACGCATTTCCACTCCCTAGAATCGAAGAAATATTGGATCAACTAGGAAGATCCAGATACTTCACTACCTTGGATCTGGCTAGTGGGTATCATCAAGTTCATCTGGAACCCAGCGATCGGGAAAAAACAGCATTCAGTACAGCATACGGGCACTTTGAATTCAAAAGAATGCCTTTCGGACTCACGGGAGCTCCCGCTACTTTCCAACGGTTAATGAATTATGTTTTATCAGGGTTACAAGGAATAAAGTGTTTCGTCTACCTAGACGACATTGTCATATATGGTAGAAACTTACAGGATCATGACGAAAAGCTAAAATCTATTTTCCAACGATTACGAGAAAATAACTTAAAACTACAACAGGAAAAATGCAAATTTTTGAAACGAGAAGTTGTTTATCTGGGACATCAAATCACTTCGGAAGGAGTCCTACCTGATCCTGAAAAAACAAAATGTGTAAAGGAACATCCCGCTCCACGCACCACCAAGGAATTACAATCATTTTTAGGTCTAGTAAACTACTATCGACCATGTATGCCGGAATTAGCCAAAAAAGGGGCTATATTGTACAAAATGGCGACCAAATCACAACCTTATAAGTGGACTTCGGAACATCAGGAAGCTTTCGAGCAGGTTAAAAATCTACTTATTCAACCACCTCTTCTAGCATATTCTGATTTTAATCATCCATTTAATTTGACGACTGACGCTTGCAATTATGCGCTGGGAGCTGCATTATCTCAAGGTGAAGTGGGTAAAGACAAGCCAATTGCATACGCCAGTAGGGTATTAAACAAAGCGGAAAGGAATTATGCGACTATTGAAAAAGAAATGCTAGCCATATACTGGGCTATCAAAAATTTCCGCAGTTATCTTTTAGGAAGAAAATTCAAAGTATATACGGACCACAAACCCTTGATAAGTGAATATAAAAAGAGAGATTCGGAAGGAAGACTTAATAGATGGAAGGTCCGTCTAGCTGAATATGACTTTGAAATCCTGTATAAGGCAGGAAAAAATAACACAAATGCGGACGCACTTAGTCGCATTCCCATAATAGAACAACATGAAGAACCCAGTAGTAAAGGTACAATAAACGCAATAACTAGGAGTAAAGCAAAAAATGAAATACAAAAAAATCAAGAATTTCCAAAACCAGAAAAAGCAAAACAAAAAAATCCACCCACGATAACAACGGAACCAGTAAAAAATACCGTGGACGTCGATTATGAGAGTGACTCATCTAGTTCAAGCATATCCGAAAAAGGAAATCAAGCAATAACACTAACATCTAAAGATGAAATAGAAGCAGTAATTAAAAAATATCACGATTCCCCACTAGGAGGACACATGGGGGTACACAAAACATACTATAGAATTCGGCAATTCTATAAATGGAAAAAAATGTTTTATGACATTAGTAAATTTGTGAAAAAATGTACCAAGTGTCAACGAGTTAAAAGAGGAAGAATAACAAAAATGCCTATGGTAATTACGGACACGGCATACAAACCTTTCGATAAAGTATATATGGACATTGTAGGTCCTTTCCCTGTTACTCACAGAGGAAACAAATACATCTTGACTTTTCAAGATGACCTAACTAAAATATTGGACTGCATACCACTACCAAATCAAGAAGCCTTAACGGTAGCGGATGCTTTTTATAGGAAAATAATCCTTAAATATTCTGTAATTCCACGTAGACTAATTACAGACCAAGGTACAAATTTTACGAGCGATTTAATTCAGCGGTTATGTAAACTGCTGAAAATTAAAAAAGTACAAACTACGGCATACCACCCGCAATCCAACGGTTCTTTGGAGAGAAGGCATGGGCCTTTAGTTGAATACTTAAAAACCATTATTAATGAAAACGTACAAAGTTGGGACGAATGGCTAGGAGAAGCGGCTTTCTGTCATAACCATACACCACACATGGGGAGCAAATACTCGCCCATTTTCGCTCTTTATGGTTTTTGCGAGCCACTGCCCACTACCTTTAAACAAAACCCGGAACCCGTTTATAACTTTGACGACCATTGTCAAGTCGTGAAAGCTAAAATGCAAAAAATTCACAAGGTAGCGCGGGAAAAATTAATAGAGGGGAAAATAAAATCAAAAGAGTACTACGACAAAAATAAAACAGAAACGGATTTTCAAATAGGGGACAAAGTCCTACTAAAAAATCAAATAAAAAACCACAAACTAAGCAGTGGGTGGTCAGGTCCATATACAATAATTGAAATAATGGACTCAGTCAACGTAAAAATTAAAATAGGGAAAAAGATTAAACGCGTCCATAATAACCGTTTAAAATTATGGCACGAATAACAAAAAAAAATAAAACACAAAAAATTTACATTATATAAAATACTAACTAGAATTCAGTTGTATAATTATAATGATGTAACCTTTTCATTTTTTTTGTAATAGAATTAATTAACTAACGCGAACCGCATTTTTTTTAATAACATCAGAGCCTAACTAGCCAGGTTGTCAACCAGCCAGTAGGTAAATAGTTCTTGAACATACTCAAGAAGTGCAACAAGGTTTGTTACAACTCTGATATTAAAAAAAAAAAAAAAAAAAAATCATCAAAAAATCGCGACAAAAATACTTAAAGTAGCAGTAATATTTTAAATATAGAAACATACTACTTAGTACTGCGAGCTAAGTAGAATGGTAGGGTTAATTTAAGAAAATTAGTAAAATAGTACTTAAAATTATATGTTATGAACTATCAGGTTTACAAATATTACCTGATAATTCGTTTTTTTTTATACCGAGTACCGTGTGCAAAACAAACAAGTTTACAAAGGCAAGCTACTTTACTGCACCACGGTCAATTTAATTTTAAGTTAACAATGAAAATTTTTTTTTAAAAAACAAACTCGGTTTATTTAAATTTTTTTAGTTAAAAATATATAAAAATATAAAAGGGGTTAATATTAATAAAGACAGTCAAAATAATAACTCACGGTTTTTTTGGGGTAATATAATTATCTAACCCAAAGGGAATCCCACGTAGATAATAAACTCTGCAATTTTGTAGTTTTGATTATCCCACGTCGTTAGTTCTTGGTTATCCCTCGTCGAATATCATTTTTTTTTCTTTCTTCTGCACCTAAAAAACAAAATACATAGTTAGTAATTATAATTAATTAAAATCTAAATAAAATAAGAAAACACAAAAAAAAAAAAAACACAAAAAAAACAAAACACCAAAACCCCGGTTAACAAAATTTTTTTTTGTCGGAAAAACCTGAAAAAATACACAAAGAATTATTCTTATTTAACGATAAACACAAAAATATACTTATCTAAACCTCAAGTAGGTACCAACGTTAATTCCTGTCAGTCATATATCATCACTATTTCGACCATTAACACCATGAAATAATATTGAACACGTACACGAATCTGTAATTGGCATCAACAATTGCCATTAAAACGAATGAATGGGTTCCTTTGTAGCACCAATAATTAGAGCCAAATCCATTTAGTGGTTTAATTTTACAATGTTTACCTAAAAATTAAATAAATATCACATAAATTACATTTCAATTTAAAGTTTTTCTTTAACATACCATCTATTGCTCTTATGCAGTTTGTGGAAATTTTAAAATTGTATATGGCTGCAATAGTTTCTTTTAAGATTATTGAAATTGTTGACTGATGAATTCTAAATGGAAGTTGAAGCGACGTTACCTACCTAAAACACAAAAAATAAAACATGAAATAATATTGAACACACAAAAAAAAACTTACCTAATTTTTCACTTCCTCCAATTTTAAGGAAATCCACATTGAATTAAATATTTTCTTTGTTCCATCATATTATATAGACTATTTTTTTTTTAAGACAAGCCAATTGCATTATATAGACTATTTTTTTTAATCCTTCACATAGAATTACATAAAACACTATATCCAATTTATTTTGACTTAAATCATTTATGTCAAAATAAACTCAACATGCCACATCTATTAAAAATGACACACACACATAACGACACCTATGGCCAAATAGAATCATTTAAGTATTCAGCGCAGGTTTAGGAAAATACTTAGCGCAGGTTCAAAACTTTGATAAAGGAGAATTTAGTAAAGTTTTCTTTTCATAATAGTGTCTTAGATTAAAATACACTAAAAGGATCCAGCATAAATTAAAAATGATTAAATTATACTTTTGTAGTAGTTTTTTGTTGTAATAATCTTTTAAGAAAATTAAAATAATTTTAGGAATTAATTTTTTTTCTGTAAGCAAAGGAACAATAGTTGAATTTTTTTTATGAGCTTCACGCTGACAATATCTTTTTTCTTTCCAATACAAAAAAAAGAAAAAAAAAAAACAACAATAGTAAAAAAAAAAAACCCAACAACAAATAGAATGCAATAATATATGAAACAATGAATTTCTAAATTAAAATAAAACAAAATAAAGTTCGTTTATTTTTAATTTCATTTTCAACATTTTATTAATTTTTCTTTACAATATTTTAAAAAAAACCTTCGAGTATGTTTTTTGTCATTTGTAGTTACAATTAAATTTTTTTGTTCAATTACTAATAATTTTTTTTACAAATTTAACTTTTTTATGGCACGTTAAAATATGAAATCATGTCCAGCCTCTGCGGGACGTGACGGGAATAAAGAGCGATCCGCCGGGCATGGTACTCACTCAGAAAGCGTTCTATGGGAACGTTGGTTGAAGGACGCCACGTTTCCACCAACGTTTCTCCAAAATATTCCAAGTTCGGAACGCCCCTGTTGTTTTCCACAACAACACCATTTCTCTCGGCCGCTCTAAATAGATACTAAATAAATATATAAAAAAAAAAAACAATTAAAAAGAAAGTAAGTTATTATATAAAAAAAAAAAAAAAACTTACCCAGCTCGGCATACGCGGGATAGTATATTCATTACCGTTTGCGCTCATTATTTTAATTTTTTTTTCTTCTTTTTTCTTACTACCTCATCAAAAGTTACAATGAGAATGATTATTATAAATGTACTTACAAAATAATTACATCCGAAAACTGCATAGTTGCAATAAATACATTTTTTTTTCACAAAAAAAATAATAATAATTAGGGGATTAATATCTCATATTATATATAAAAAAAAAACACATAATAGATAATTATAAAAAACAAAAACAAAAAAAAAATGTTTCTAGTATGTATATGTATATAACGCAGGTTTAAAACTTAGCTAAAAATTTTAGTGAAGATTTGTCCATAATAGAAAAAATTATTACCATACCATGGTACATTATAATTTCTTCGTTTATTAGCAACAAAAAGTCTAACATTCGAATAGTACACAATCGTCATAATAGTACAAAAGTAAACAAAAAAAAACCCTAGGAATTAGATGAAAACAAAGGGATTATTTTAATTTATCAAATTTTTTTTTTAAAAAGAAAAAAAAAAAACAAAAAACTACAACAAAATGTCTCGGTTTATTTAGAGATTTTATAAAATAAAAAATAATTTTCTACTATAGCATTTTTTTTCCAAGTTTACATAAAGAATAAAAAAATATTTATGTTGAATTTTAAAACAAATTTTTATTTACTTACATACACAAAATTTTTTTTCTTTAAGATTTTTTTTATACACAAAAAATTCTAAAATTTATTTTAAAATTTAAAAAAAAAAAAAAAAAAAAAAAAAAATTTTTTAAGGATTTAATTTTTATTTTATTTTATGAAGTTTTTTTTGGGAAGGTTATTTTATTTAAGATTTTCAAAAAAAGAGAAATATATTTTTTAGAGGAAATAAGAAAAAATCATTTTTAAAATACTATAAATAAAGAAAAAAAATACACAAAAAAATATTGTTGTAAGCTTTAAATAATTTTTTTTATTGAAATATCTTTAAAAATAGGCAGGAAAAAATTTTACAATGGAATATTTTGAACATAACATATTTTGAACATAACATTTTTTTACATTTTTATACATTACAGTTTTTACAATTACATTTACATTTATACATTTTTTTTCTGAATTTTGAATATTTTGACCGTTACAAAAAAAATATACACAAAAAAAAAAAAACACTAAAATTGATCTGGTCCATTTAAAAATGCAATTACGTCTACCCGTTTGGGAGGGCAGACGGAAAATAGCGGACATCTCCGCGAGTCATAAAGGGTGAGAAACACATCCAGTGGGACATTGGTGTTAGGTCTCCACGTTTCCACCAAAGCCTCGCGGAAATTCTCCACCTGCATAGTAGAATTAGAGTATTCTACTATACAACCCAACTCGGTGCCACCAGTAAAAGTTGACAAATACTAGAAAAAAAATGTATTTAAATTAAAATTATTAATTAAACCTAAATTCAAAAAAAAAAACTTTGGCACCCGAGGAAGAAACTGAGAGTGCGGCATTTTCTTTATTTATATTTTTAATGTAGACCGGTCGGAAGTTACAATGAGAATAATTATTTTTGAATCCTAAAATTATTATAACCGTACTTATAAAATAATTAAATTTGAAAAGGTAATAAATTTTTTTTCACTAAAATTGATTTCACATAAAAAAAATAATAATTTAAAAACAAATAAATATATTATATCATATATCAAAAAAAAAAACACAATTTCCGTTTTAATATACAAATATATATAACATAAAATATTATAAAACATTTGGTCAATATATATATAACACAAAAATAAAATACAATACTTAGATAACTATAAAAAATGATTCTAGTTTTTTAGCGCACTAATGTTTTGAAGGAGTATAACGCTTATTTAAAAAAAAAAAAAATTGTTTAGCAAGGATTCTTTAGTCGGGATTCTAACGATTTCCGCGATTTAGCTAATAAGTACGCGAATAAAATTTGTTTTCTCTGCACATATTTTTAGGAGTAATAATAATTAAATAAACAGTTTCGTTAATTTTTTTTGCAAATGAGAAAGTAAATTTATATAGGAAAAATAGTAGGGAATAATATATTAGTTTAAAAATAATTAATTTAAAGTAATTAGTTGTTGTAAAAATAAAAAAAAAAAAAAGGAATTTTTTATAGACAATAAAATAAATTTTTTTTATCATATTTATAACAGGGTGTGAAAATGAGGGTCATTTGGGTATTATTATTTATCGCCGCAACTAAAGCAAACGAGATTGAAATACGAAAATTGCACTCAACGGCAGCGCTTTTCGAAAATCAGGGACAAATGCTTATACATCGCGGACAAATTGAAGTATTTACCAAGTTTAACCTTACACCAAGGGAGGAGATCGAGAAATTCTCTACATTACTAACACAAATGATTAACCAAACTTGTATTTTACTAACACAAATTAAAGTTAAGCAGGACCAAAACTGTAATTGGTGGCTTAAAAATTTAAACAAATACGCAAAGAAATTACAAAACGAATTAGATAAAACAAACCATTTTTTCTCACGAAGGGTTAAAAGAGGTTACATAAATTTCATAGGAAGTTTTTCAAAAACGTTATTCGGTACAATGGATAATGAGGATTCAGAGAAAATATATGAACGATTGGACAAATTACAAAATGAGGGGGACAGACGACTCGAATTAATAACAAAAAACGCAGCTATAGTAACTTCAAATTTAGATTATATTAAAGAATCGGTATTAAATTTAACTGAACACGAAGAAGAAATGGGTAGAAAAATGCAACTGATAGAAACAAAAATATTGTCAGAACACAATGCAATGGGAATAGGTATCAAAACAAATACATACCAGTTAGAAATGGACCAAGCCATAGCAGTGGCACAGAATAAATTCAACGAAGTACAAAATCTAATAAGAGAGCAAGGGGAAGTAATAAACGCATTACAAAATCACAAATTGCATCCAGCAATTCTGGACTCAACAGTTTTATCTCAATTAGTTTACAATATTACAGAAGGTATGTGTCATGACGCATTACACTCCATACAAGTTTTGAATCAAATAACAATTATAGAAACATTACAACAAGACGGACAAGTTAGGATTAGAATTATTATACCTTGGCTAGAAAAGGAGCAATTTCAGATTTTTAAATTATATCCACTACCTATTCCATTAGAAAATCATCATTTTACAATGGTAACTTTAGAATGGGACTATTTAGGAAAAAGTGACTGGGGCCATTACTTACATTTTTCAAATCAAGAATTTAACGAAAATTGTGTCTCAGTAGGTGAATCAGGGATAAATAAATTTATAATGTGTAAACAAACACAACCAAAGTTGTTACAGGCGCCACCTAATAACTGCGTGTTAGAAATTTTCCAACACCAGGAAAAGGATCCTGAAACAAAATATAAAAATTGTAATTATAGAATTATATCGGATTTAACCAATCAATTAATACCCATGCACTCCACAAATAGTTGGATTTACATGTTCAATAGCAATCAGGAATTAGTAAGCTATTGCAATCCCATTACAACAAAAATAAAGTTAACTGGAGTAGGTATTTTAAAACTAAAAGGAAATTGCGTATATATATTAGGAATTCTAGAAATTCCATTTCATAAAATTTTCGAACGAACTATAGACGAAACTAACGACGGAATTTGGGCTCCACCAGCCATATCACTACTGGGTGAAATGAACCCCATATTATTAAAATTTACAACTCAACATAATTTAACAACAGGTATCAAACTTACGGATACAAAAACATTAGCGGAAGAATTTAGGAAAAGGGGAAGGGGTTTAGAACAATTAAAATTAGACATCGAGAACGAACGCAAACGCACAGAACAGGAACGACAAGGAGTAATCAAAGAAAGATGGCATATAGGAACACTGGGTTTCACTACTTTCATATGTATAATATTGGTTATTATAATCGTATTGCGATTATGTCTAAAAAATCGAAAGAAGAAAACAGGGACAAACATAGAAATAAACTTGACGAAATCACAAGGCAACAACCCGGAAATCCAAAATTTCCAACAAACAAACAAAAACGAAAAACAAACAATAAAACCTCACCTGCCATCTCACACCCTATCCACTAACAGAGCACCAGAGCTCCCTACTAATAAAATAAAACCTACACAACATAATTCAAAAAACTCTAAATCTGTACCTAGAAAACTACCTGCTCTAACTTTTCGCGAATAATAATTAATTAGCCAATTACAGTTAAAAAACGAAGTAGAGTTTTATTTAAAAAAAAATATATGCACAAAAAAAAAATATATATATATAGTTGAAAGTTATTAAAATAATCTAAATTTAAATTCGCATACATTTATACTGAGTTAAATCAAATTAAGAAATTTAAATGAAAGAAAATTGATGTATTTAATGGATATATTTAAAGTAAAGGAAGAAATAAAATAAATTTTCATTTAGTAATTTAGAAAATTACATAATATGTACTAAAAATTTAATATGGGAATTGTAATATATAAAATAGGGTATAAATTTTTTTTAAATAATTTGTATAATTTTAATAAATAATTGTTAGAATTGAAAAAAAAAAAAAAAAAAAAAAAAAAAAAAAAAAAAAAAAAAAAAAAAAATTTAAAAGGTATACATACAATTTGTAAAATTGTTGTAAAATTGTAAAAAAGGATAATAAATTGTAATGAAAAAAAATAAATAAATTGTTAAAAATAGTAAAAATTTGTAACTATTAAAGAAAATGTTTTGTATCTAATATAATACTTAAAAATATTAAGTAAAATGTTGAAAATAAAGAAATAAATAGTATATAAAAATATTGAAAAAAAAATGAATTGTGAATTGTTAAAAGGAAAGAATAAGTTGGAAATTGTTGGTAAAAAGAAAGGTGAAATAAGCATTAAAATTAAAATTGTGAAAAGTGAAATTGAAAAAAATTAAGGAAAGATAAATGTAATATGTGAAAAATATTGTTTAATATAAAAATGAAAATTATAAAATTAAAATGCTTTGAATAATAAAGTATCGTTGAAAAGAGAGAATTAGATACAAAATGAAAAATTTATTGAAATATAAAAGGAATTATATAAAAATAGAAGATTTGAAAAAAAAAAAAATTGTGTAAGGGAAACGACCGAGCCTAATCTCTTAAAGATAGGTGAAATTTCTTAACCAATTGTTAAGAGTGTATAATTCGGTATTTAAAAACAAAATGTGAAAAGAAAGTATATAAATTAAATACAAAAGAATAAACTTATAAATGATTTGGATTGTATAAAATTAGAGAAAAATTGATATATATATATAAAATTATACCAATTTAAAAAAAAAACCAATTTAAAAAAAAAAAAAAAATTTTTGTAATTAAATATTGTAAAAAAAAAAAAAAAAAAAAAAACATAACATTATGCAAAATATAAATTTTTATTTTTAAAATATATAAAAATAAATTTTTTTTAAACAAAAGCTGAATAAATTGAGAATTTCTGAATTACCATATATAAAAAAAAAATGTATACATTTCTTTTACTTCAAAATGGGAGGTGTTGTGGAATAAAACACGCCGTCCCTGTATATTTGTTATATTTGTTATATGAACCCAAAATATTTTGCATTACGCATTGCGAAATAATATTAAAAATATTATTTATATTTCATAAAGTTAATAAACTTAGCATATAATAAATAATGCTTAGTGCGCATTTATGCAATGTATGCAATTTTGGGTAACAACAAATACAAATAATAATAATTATTACTAATTATGATTACGCAAAATAATTATGATTGCGCAAATTGATTAATTGTATTATTATTGGAACAAAGTCTATTTACATTTTTAATGTAAACAAAAAGCTGAGGAGTAAAAAAGTGTGTATAAATAATGCGGTTTTTATGGTAATTCGGAGAGTTGAAATTTGTTCAGCTTTCATTAAACAACTCTCGAAACAGTAAAGTTTTGTACAGAGTTAATGTTTAATAATAAAGCTATTCAGAACAAATAAAGTTTAAATTATTAAATAAATTTGGAGTTTTATTTATTAAAACAAGATACTATTTAACTGGCCAAGCCAAAATAGTATCGTACAAATAAACACCAACGCTTCCAGTTTTTATATTCAGAAATTGTATAATATATTGGCACAAGAGCCATATAATTATAAAATCGAATATATAAAACATAACAACCTATATACCTATATACTGGAAGTGTGAATTCATAAAAGGGAAAGTAAAAATTAGAAAACCTAAAAAACATATCAAATTTAAAAAAAACGTAAAAAAAAATATAAAATTTGAAAAAAAGGTTAAAAAAAATATAATATTTGAAAAAAACGAAAATAAAATATAAAAATTTGAACAACACGTAAAAAAAAAATTTTAAAAAACGTAAAAAAAATATAAAAATTAGAAAAATTATAAAAAAAAACATTGAAAAAAACGTAAAAAAAATATAAAGCGTAAAAAAAAAAATTTGAAAAAAACGTAAAAAAATATATAAAATTTGAAAAAACGTAAAACAAAAATTAAATATTAGAAAACCTAAAAAAAAATATCAAATTTGAAAAAAACGTAAAAAAAAAATATAAAATTTGAAAAGAACGTAAAAAAATATCAAATTTGAAAATAACGTAAAAAAATTATAAAAATAAGAAAACCTACAACAAAATATAAAATTTGAACAAAACGAAAAAAAGCTGCCAATTTGGAAGAGTGCTTCATATAACCTTTTGATCTACCTAGGATTTAGTGAAAACGAAGAATTAAATAAAAATTATGATTTTTACAAAACTCCCAATGTTGTACAATTTAAAATTACAATCAAGTTTTTATAAATAAGTACTCGAATTTGTAATACTATATTTATACTAAATACTCGAAATGTAATATACATATGTTTTTATTCTATAAATTTCGAAATTTTTGCCCTGTAAAATGAAGAGGGTTGAAGGTACGTGTCGCAATTTTGTATACAGGGTGTAGGTGTGTATTTTTGAGAAAATAATTTCTCATTTTTTCAATCCAGTCCCCCGCCGCGGTGTAGCAGCCTGTTTAATAGATATACCCCCTCACCCATAATAAAAGGGAAAGGGGTAAAAATTTTGAATGGTTTCGAAAGATACCAATCTATTATACCAAACCTAGCAGATATAAGTCCCTATCTGAAATGCGGCTTATTTTATATCATTTTAAGTTCCAAATATTCAATTTTCATAAACTATATAATAAATTTTGCAATGTAACATTTGTAAGTGATGTAGCTTAGAGGGGGTTGCAGGTAGGGAAATAAATTTTTGGCACAACTTGTAAGATAGTATTTTTAAGAAAACAATTTCTCATTTTTTCAATCCAGTCCCCCGCTGAGGTGCTGCAGCCTCTTTCATAAAATTACCCCCTCACCCATAATAAAAGGGAAAGGGGTAAATTTTTTGAATGGTTTCGAAAGATACCAATCTATTATACCAAACCTACAGGATATAAGACCCTATCGGAAATGCGGCTTATTTTATAGTCATTTTAAATACCAAAAATTCAATTTTAATATTCCCATACAAATTCTTTCACCTGTAAAATGAAGGGGGGTAAAGGTACGAGGCTAATTTTTCTGCAGAATGTGTAACATAGTATATTTAAGAACATAATTTCTCATTGTTTCAATTCATTTCCCCGCTCAAGGGGTGTAGCTTATTTCATACATAAGCCCCCTCACCCACTTAAAGAAGGTGAGGGGTAAATTTTTTATATGAAATCGAAATGCACTTACCTGCTGCATCTATGTTAGAAGCGACAATGTTTTACATAAACTCAAACCGGTTTTATAGGCATTTCAAATTTCAAAATTTTTGTTTTAATATTACTATAAAATAGGGGGGCGAGGACCTAGGGCTCCAAATTTTTACAATCTTCTTTATATGGCGTCTATACATATATCTGTGAAACAATGTAAAGATCCGACTATGTTTAGGGGTATTTTTTTGAAGTGCACAAAATTGTGCATTTTCAACGCTCCGCTAGGGGTGTTCAAACGATTCAAAAAAGGATACCATACACATAAATTTCCATCTTTACTTTATATATGTTGCAATTTTTGTACAAATCGCACGAGTGCTTATACTATTTCTAAGCGTTTAAAAAAGTGTATTTTTACTTTGCGTACGGCGTACGGCGTACGGCGGACACGGATTTTTTTTTTGCTGATTCTGATTCCCTGACATCTAAAACGTCCAGAAAAATGAAAATCTCGAAAAAAAATTTTTCGAAATTTAGACCGCGCCACAAAGCTTCATATATTTTCAATATATGAAGCAAAAAAATAAAATGTAAAAAATTATAAAAATTAGAAAACCTAAGAAAAAAATATAAAATTTGAGAAAACGTAAAACAAAAAATAAAAATTCGAAAACCTAAAAAAATATCAAATTTGAAAAAAACGTAAAAAAAATATAAAATTTGAAAAAACGAAAAAATAATATAAAAATTTAAAAAAACGTAAAAAACAAATATAAAATTTGAAAAAAATGTAAAAAAAATATAAAATTTGAAAAGAACGTAAAAAAAATGAAATTTGAAAAAACGTAAAACAAAAAATAAAAATTAGAAAACCTAAAAAAAATATAAAATTTGAAAAAAATGAAAAAAAGATATAAAAATTTAAAAAAACGTAAAAAACAAATATAAAATTTGCAAAAATGTAAAAAAAAATATAAATAGAAAAACAAGTAAAAAAAATTTAAAATTTGAACAAAACGTAAAAAAAAATAAAATTTTAAAAATTAGAAAAATTAGAAAACCTAAGAAAAAAATATAAAATTTGAGAAAACGTAAAACAAAAAATAAAAATTAGAAAATCTAAAAAAATATCAAATTTGAAAAAAACGTAAAAAAAAATATAAAATTTGAAAAAAACTTAAAAAAAATATTAAATTGGAAAAAACGAAAATAAAATATAAAAATTTGAACAACACGTAAAAAAAAATTTTAAAAAACATAAAAAAAATATAAAAATTAGAAAAATTATAAAAAAAAAATTTGAGAAAAACAAAAAAAATATAAAGCGTAAAAAAAAAAATTGAAAAAAACGTAAAAAAATATATAAAATTTGAAAAAACGTAAAACAAAAAATAAATATTAGAAAACCTAAAACAAATATCAAATTTGAAAAAAACGTAAAAAAAATTTGAAAAAAACGTAACAAAAAATATAAAAATTAGAAAATTTAAAAAAAATATAAAATTTGAAAAAAATGTAAAAAAAAATATAAAATTAGAAAAAACGTTAAAAAAATATAAAAATAAGAAAACCCAAAAAAAAATATAAAATTTGAACAAAACGTAAAAAAAAAAATAAAATTTGAAAAATTAGAAAACCTAAAAAAAAAAAATATAAAATGTGAAAAACACGAAAAAAAATGTAAAAATTAGAAAACCTAAAAAAAAATATAAAATTTGAACAAAACGTAAAAATAAAATAAAATTTAAAAAAAATAAAAATTAGAAAACCTAAAAAAATAAAAAAAAAAATATAAAATTTGTAAACGTAAAACAAAAAATAAAAATTAGAAAACCTAAAAAAAAATATCAAATTTGAAAAAAACGTAAAAAAAATATAAAATTTGAAAAGAACGTAAAAAAAATATGAAATTTGAAAAAAATGTAAAAAAAATTATAAAAATAAGAAAACCTAAAAAAAATATAAAATTTGAAAAAAACGAAAAAAAGATATAAAAATTTAAAAAAACGTAAAAAACAAATATAAAATTTGCAAAAATGTAAAAAAAAATATAAATAGAAAAACAATTAAAAAAAATTTAAAATTTGAACAAAACGTAAAAAAAAATAAAATTTTAAAAATTAGAAAAATTAGAAAACCTAAGAAAAAAATATAAAATTTGAGAAAACGTAAAACAAAAAATAAAAATTAGAAAATCTAAAAAAATATCAAATTTGAAAAAAACGTAAAAAAAAATATAAAATTTGAAAAAAACGTAAAAAAATATATAAAATTTGAAAAAACGTAAAACAAAAAATAAAAATTAGAAAACCTAAAAAAAAATATCAAATTTGAAAAAAACGTAAAAAAAAAATATAAAATTTGAAAAGAACGTAAAAAAATATCAAATTTGAAAATAACGTAAAAAAATTATAAAAATAAGAAAACCTACAACAAAATATAAAATTTGAACAAAACGAAAAAAAGCTGCCAATTTGGAAGAGTGCTTCATATAACCTTTTGATCTACCTAGGATTTAGTGAAAACGAAGAATTAAATAAAAATTATGATTTTTACAAAACTCCCAATGTTGTACAATTTAAAATTACAATCAAGTTTTTATAAATAAGTACTCGAATTTGTAATACTATATTTATACTAAATACTCGAAATGTAATATACATATGTTTTTATTCTATAAATTTCGAAATTTTTGCCCTGTAAAATGAAGAGGGTTGAAGGTACGTGCGCAATTTTGTATACAGGGTGTAGGTGTGTATTTTTGAGAAAATAATTTCTCATTTTTTCAATCCAGTCCCCCGCCGAGGTGTAGCAGCCTGTTTAATAGATATACCCCCTCACCCATAATAAAAGGGAAAGGGGTAAAAATTTTGAATGGTTTCGAAAGATACCAATCTATTATACCAAACCTAGCAGATATAAGTCCCTATCTGAAATGCGGCTTATTTTATATCATTTTAAGTTCCAAATATTCAATTTTCATAAACTATATAACAAATTTTGCAATGTAACATTTGTAAGTGATGTAGCTTAGAGGGGGTTGCAGCTAGGGAAATAAATTTTTGGCACAACTTGTAAGATAGTATTTTTAAGAAAACAATTTCTCATTTTTTCAATCCAGTCCCCCGCTGAGGTGCTGAAGCCTCTTTCATAAAATTACCCCCTCACCCATAATAAAAGGGAAAGGGGTAAAATTTTTGAATGGTTTCGAAAGATACCAATCTATTATACCAAACCTATAAGATATAACACCCTATCTGAAATGCGGTTTATTTTATAGTCATTTTAAATACCAAAAATTCAATTTTAGTAGTCCCATAAAAATTCTTTCACCTGTAAAATCCAGGGGGGTAAAGGTACGAAGCTGATTTTTATGAACAATGTGTAACATAGTATATTTAAGAATATAGTTTCTCATTTTTTCAATTAATTTCCCCGCTCAAGGTATGTAGCTTATTTCATACATAAGCCCCCTCACCCACTTAAAGAAGGTGAGGGGTAAATTTTTTATATGAAATCGAAATGCACTTACCTGCTGCATCTATGTTAGAAGCGACAATGTTTTACATAAACTCAAACCGGTTTTATAGGCATTTCAAATTTCAAAATTTTTGTTTTAATATTACTATAAAATAGGGGGGCGAGGACCTAGGGCTCCAAATTTTTACAATCTTCTTTATATGGCGTCTATACATATATCTGTGAAACAATGTAAAGATCCGACTATATTTAGGGGTATTTTTTTGAACTGCACAAAATTGTGCATTTTCAACGCTCCGCTAGGGGGGGTTGCAGGGAAACGATTTAAAAAAGGATACCATACACGTAAATTTCCATCCTTACTTTATATATGTTGCAATTTTTGTTCAAATCGCACGAGTGCTTATACTATTTCTAAGCGTTTAAAAAAGTGTATTTTTACTTTGCGTACGGCGTACGGCGTACGGCGTACGGCGGACACGGATTTTTTTTTTGCTGATTCTGATTCCCTGACATCTAAAACGTCCAGAAAAATCAAAATCTCGAAAAAAATTTTTTCGAAATTTAGACCGCGCCACAAAGCTTCATATATTTTCAATATATGAAGCAAAAAAATAAAATGTAAAAAATTATAAGAAAAAAATATAAAATTTGAGAAAACGTAAAACAAAAAATAAAAATTCGAAAACCTAAAAAAATATCAAATTTGAAAAACACGTAAAAAAAATATAAAAATTAGAAAAATTATAAAAAAAAAAATTTGAGAAAAACTTAAAAAAAATATAAAGCGTAAAAAAAAATTTGAAAAAAACGTAAAAAAATATATAAAATTTGAAAAAACGTAAAACAAAAAATAAATATTAGAAAACCTAAAACAAAATATCAAATTTGAAAAAAATTAGAAAATTTAAAAAAATAAAATATAAAAATTAGAAAATTTAAAAAAAAATATATAATTTGAAAAAAATGTAAAAAAAAATATAAAATTAGAAAAAACGTTAAAAAAATATAAAAATAAGAAAACCTAAAAAAAATATAAAATTTGAACAAAACGTAAAAAAAAAAAATAAAATTTGAAAAATTAGAAAACCTAAAAAAAAAAATATAAAATGTGAAAAACACGAAAAAAAATGTAAAATTAGAAAACCTAAAATAAAATATAAAATTTGAACAAAACGTAAAAATAAAATAAAATTTAAAAAAAATAAAAATTAGAAAACCTAAGAAAAAAATATAAAATTTGTAAACGTAAAACAAAAAATAAAAATAGAAAACCTAAAAAAAAATATCAAATTTTTAAAAAAAGGTAAAAAAAATATAAAATTTGAAAAGAACGTAAAAAAAATATGAAATTTGAAAAAAATGTAAAAAAAATTATAAAAATAAGAAAACCTAAAAAAAATATAAAATTTGAAAAAAACGAAAAAAAATATAAAAATTTAAAAAAACGTAAAAAACAAATATAAAATTTGAAAAAAATGTAAAAAAAATATAAAATTTGAAAAGAACGTAAAAAAAATATGAAATTTGAAAAAACGTAAAACAAAAAATAAAAATTAGAAAACCTAAAAAAAATACAAAATTTGAAAAAAACGAAAAAAAAATATAAAATTTGAAAAAACGAAAAAAAAATCTAAAAATTTAAAAAAACGTAAAAAACAAATATAAAATTTGAAAAAAATGTAAAAAAAAATATAAAATTTGAAAAAAACGTAAAAAAAATATAAATAGAAAAAAACGTAAAGAAAATTTTAAATTTAAAAAAACACGTAAAAAAAATATGAAAATTAGAAAACCTAAAAATAATATCAAATTTGAAAAAAACGTAAAAAAATATATAAAATTTGAAAAAACGTAAAACAAAAAATAAAAATTAGAAAACCTAAAAAAAAATATCAAATTTGAAAAAAACGTAAAAAAAAATATGAAATTTGAAAAGAACGTAAAAAAATATCAAATTTGAAAATAACGTAAAAAAAATTATAAAAATAAGAAAACCTAAAACAAATTATAAAATTTGAACAAAACGTAAAAAAAAAATAAAATTTAAAAAATTAGAAAAATTAGAAAACCTAAGAAAAAAATATAAAATTTGAGAAAACGTAAAACAAAAAATAAAAATTAGAAAATCTAAAAAAATATCAAATTTGAAAAAAACGTAAAAAAAAATATAAAATTTGAAAAAAACATAAAAAAAATGTTAAATTTGAAAAAACGAAAAAAAAAATATAAAAATTTAAAAAAACGTAAAAAACAAATAAAAAATTTGAATAAAATGTAAAAAAAATATAAATAGAAAAAAACGTAAAAAATATTTAAACTTTGAAAAAAAAACGTAAAAAAATTATGAAAATTAGAAAACCTAAAAAAATATGAAATTTCGAAAAAACGTAAAAAATATATATAAAATTTGAAAACACGAAAAAAAAAAATTAGAAAACCTAAAAAAATATCAAATTTGAAAAAAAAGTAAGAAAAAAATATAAAATTTTCAAATTTTCAAAAATATAAAATTTTCAAATTTTCAAAACCGCAAAAAAATATACAATTTGAAAAAAACGAAAAAAAAAGTATAAAAATTTAAAAAAACGTAAAAAACAAATATAAAATTTTAAAAAAACGTAAAGAGAATATAAAATTAGAAAAAAACGTGAAAAAAATTTAAAATTTGAAAAAAAAAAACGTAAAAAAAAAAATTTGAAGAAACGTAAAAAATAATATAAAAATTAGAAAACCTAAAAAAAACTATAAAATTTGAAAAAAATGTAAAAAAATATAAAATTTAAAAAAAAAAGTTTAAAAAATATAAAAATAAGAAAACCTAAAAAAAAATATGAAATTTGAAAAACACGGAAAAAGAAAGTTAAAATTAGAAAACCCAAAAAAAAATATTATATTTGAAAAAAACGTAAAAAAGAAATATAAAATTTAAAAAAATTGTAAAATAAAATTTAAAATTTGAAAAAACGTAAAAAAATAGAAAATGTGAAAAAAACGTACAAAAAAAATTTAAAAATTAGAAAACCTAAAAATAATATATAAAATTTGAAAAAAATGTAAAAAAAATATAAAATTTGAAAAAAAAGTAAAAAAAATATAAAAATTTAAAAAAACGTAAAAAACAAATATAAAATTTGAAAAAGTAGAAAAACTAAAAAAAAAAAAATAGAAAATGTGAAAAAAACGTACAAAAAAAATTTAAAAATTAGAAAACCTAACAATAATTTATATAATTTGAAAAAAATGTAAAAAAAATATCAAATTTGAAAAAAACGTAAAAAAAATATAAAATTTTAAAAGAACGTAAAACAAATATCAAATTTGAAAAAAACGTAAAAAATATTATAAAAATTAGAAAACCTAAAACAAAATATAAAATTTGAACAAAGCGTAAAAAAAAATAAAATTTAAAAAATTATAAAAATTAGAAAACCTAAGAAAAAAATATAAAATTTGCAAAAACGTAAAACAAAAAATATAAATTAAAAAACCTAAAAAAAATATCAAATTTGGAAAAAACGTAAAAAAATATATAAAATTTGAAAAAAAGGTTAAAAAAATATAAAATTTGAAAAAAACGAAAATAAAATATAAAAATTTGAACAACACGTAAAACAAAATTTTAAAAAACGTAAAAATATAAAAATTAGAAAAATTATAAAAAAAAAAATTTGAGAAAAACTTAAAAAAAATATAAAGCGTAAAAAAAAAAAATTGAAAAAAACGTAAAAAAATATATAAAATTTGAAAAAAACAAAAAATAAATATTAGAAAACCTAAAACAAATATCAAATTTGAAAAAAACGTAAAAAAAATTTGAAAAAAACGTAACAAAAAATATAAAAATTAGAAAATTTAAAAAAAAATATAAAATTTGAAAAAAATGTAAATAAAATATAAAATTAGAAAAAACGTTAAAAAAATATAAAAATAAGAAAACCTAAAAAAAAAAATATAAATTTTAAAAAAACGTAAAAAAAAAAATAAAATTTGAAAAATTAGAAAACCTAAAAAAAAAACATATAAAATGTGAAAAACACGAAAAAAAAATGTAAAAATTAGAAAACCTAAAAAAAATATAAAATTTGAACTAAACGTAAAAATAAAATAAAATTAAAAAAAAATAAAAATTAGAAAACCTAAGAAAAAAATATAAAATTTGTAAACGTAAAACAAAAAATAAAAATTAGAAAACCTAAAAAAAAATATCAAATTTGAAAAAAACGTAAAAAAAATATAAAATTTGAAAAGAACGTAAAAAAAATATGAAATTTGAAAAAAAATTTAAAAAAAATTATAAAAATAAGAAAACCTAAAAAAAATATAAAATTTGAAAAAAACGAAAAAAAAATGAAATTTGAAAAAACGTAAAACAAAAAATAAAAATTAGAAAACCTAAAAAAAAATATCAAATTTGAAAAAAACGTAAAAATAATATAAAATTTGAAAAGAACGTAAAAAAAATATGAAATTTGAAAAAAACGTAAAAAACAAATATAAAATTTGAAAAAAATGTAAAAAAAATATAAAATTTGAAAAGAACATAAAAAAAAATGAAATTTGAAAAAACGTAAAACAAAAAATAAAAATTAGAAAAGCTAAAAAAAATATCAAATTTGAAAAAAACGTAAAAAAATATATAAAATTTCAAAAGAACGTAAAAAAAATATAAAATTTGAAAAAAACGAAAATAAAATATAAAAATTTGAACAACACGTAAAACAAAATTTTAAAAAACGTAAAAATATAAAAATTAGAAAAATTATAAAAAAAAACATTTGAGAAAAACTTAAAAAAAATATAAAGCGCAAAAAAAAAATTGAAAAAAACGTAAAAAATATATAAAATTTGAAAAAACGTAAAACAAAAAATAAATATTAGAAAACCTAAAAAAATATGAAATTTCGAAAAAACGTAAAAAATATATATAAAATTTGAAAACACGAAAAAAAAAATTAGAAAACCTAAAAAAATATCAAATTTGAAAAAAAAGTAAGAAAAAAATATAAAATTTGAAAAAACCGCAAAAAAATATACAATTTGAAAAAAACGAAAAAAAAAATATAAAAATTTAAAAAAACGTAAAAAACAAATATAAAATTTTAAAAAAACGTAAAGAGAATATAAAATTAGAAAAAAACGTGAAAAAAATTTAAAATTTGAAAAAAAAAAACGTAAAAAAATATGAAAATTAGAAAATCTAAAAAAAAAATATCAAATTTGAAAAAAACGTAAAAAAAAAAATTTGAAGAAACGTAAAAAATAATATAAAAATTAGAAAACCTAAAAAAAACTATAAAATTTGAAAAAAATGTAAAAAAATATAAAATTTAAAAAAAAAAGTTTAAAAAATATAAAAATAAGAAAACCTAAAAAAAAATATGAAATTTGAAAAACACGGAAAAAGAAAGTTAAAATTAGAAAACCCAAAAAAAAATATTATATTTGAAAAACACGTAAAAAAGAAATATAAAATTTAAAAAAATTGTAAAATAAAATTTAAAATTTGAAAAAACGTAAAAAAATAGAAAATGTGAAAAAAACGTACAAAAAAACTTTAAAAATTAGAAAACCTAAAAATAATATATAAAATTTGAAAAAAATGTAAAAAAAATATAAAATTTGAAAAAAATGTAAAAAAAATATAAATAGAAAAAAACGTAAAAAACAAATATAAAATTTGAAAAAGTAGAAAAACTAAAAAAAAAAAATAGAAAATGTGAAAAAAACGTACAAAAAAAATTTAAAAATTAGAAAACCTAACAATAATATATATAATTTGAAAAAAATGTAAAAAAAATATCAAATTTGAAAAAAACGTAAAAAAAATATAAAATTTTAAAAGAACGTAAAACAAATATCAAATTTGAAAAAAACGTAAAAAATATTATAAAAATTAGAAAACCTAAAACAAAATATAAAATTTGAACAAAACGTAAAAAAAATAAAATTTAAAAAATTATAAGAATTAGAAAACCTAAGAAAAAAATATAAAATTTGCAAAAACGTAAAACAAAAAATATAAATTAAAAAACCTAAAAAAAATATCAAATTTGAAAAAAAAGTAAGAAAAAAATATAAAATTTTCAAATTTTCAAAAATATAAAATTTTCAAATTTTCAAAACCGCAAAAAAATATACAATTTGAAAAAAACGAAAAAAAAAGTATAAAAATTTAAAAAAACGTAAAAAACAAATATAAAATTTTAAAAAAACGTAAAGAGAATATAAAATTAGAAAAAAACGTGAAAAAAATTTAAAATTTGAAAAAAAAAAACGTAAAAAAAAAAATTTGAAGAAACGTAAAAAATAATATAAAAATTAGAAAACCTAAAAAAAACTATAAAATTTGAAAAAAATGTAAAAAAATATAAAATTTAAAAAAAAAAGTTTAAAAAATATAAAAATAAGAAAACCTAAAAAAAAATATGAAATTTGAAAAACACGGAAAAAGAAAGTTAAAATTAGAAAACCCAAAAAAAAATATTATATTTGAAAAAAACGTAAAAAAGAAATATAAAATTTAAAAAAATTGTAAAATAAAATTTAAAATTTGAAAAAACGTAAAAAAATAGAAAATGTGAAAAAAACGTACAAAAAAAATTTAAAAATTAGAAAACCTAAAAATAATATATAAAATTTGAAAAAAATGTAAAAAAAATATAAAATTTGAAAAAAAAGTAAAAAAAATATAAAAATTTAAAAAAACGTAAAAAACAAATATAAAATTTGAAAAAGTAGAAAAACTAAAAAAAAAAAAATAGAAAATGTGAAAAAAACGTACAAAAAAAATTTAAAAATTAGAAAACCTAACAATAATATATATAATTTGAAAAAAATGTAAAAAAAATATCAAATTTGAAAAAAACGTAAAAAAAATATAAAATTTTAAAAGAACGTAAAACAAATATCAAATTTGAAAAAAACGTAAAAAATATTATAAAAATTAGAAAACCTAAAACAAAATATAAAATTTGAACAAAGCGTAAAAAAAAATAAAATTTAAAAAATTATAAAAATTAGAAAACCTAAGAAAAAAATATAAAATTTGCAAAAACGTAAAACAAAAAATATAAATTAAAAAACCTAAAAAAAATATCAAATTTGGAAAAAACGTAAAAAAATATATAAAATTTGAAAAAAAGGTTAAAAAAATATAAAATTTGAAAAAAACGAAAATAAAATATAAAAATTTGAACAACACGTAAAACAAAATTTTAAAAAACGTAAAAATATAAAAATTAGAAAAATTATAAAAAAAAAAATTTGAGAAAAACTTAAAAAAAATATAAAGCGTAAAAAAAAAAATTGAAAAAAACGTAAAAAAATATATAAAATTTGAAAAAACAAAAAATAAATATTAGAAAACCTAAAACAAATATCAAATTTGAAAAAAACGTAAAAAAAAATTTGAAAAAAACGTAACAAAAAATATAAAAATTAGAAAATTTAAAAAAAATATAAAATTTGAAAAAAATGTAAAAAAAAATATAAAATTAGAAAAAACGTTAAAAAAATATAAAAATAAGAAAACCTAAAAAAAAAAATATAAATTTTAAAAAAACGTAAAAAAAAAAATAAAATTTGAAAAATTAGAAAACCTAAAAAAAAATATCAAATTTGAAAAAAACGTAAAAATAATATAAAATTTGAAAAGAACGTAAAAAAAATATAAAATTTGAAAAGAACGTAAAAAAAATATGAAATTTGAAAAAAAATGTAAAAAAAATTATAAAAATTAGAAAACCTAAAAAAAAATATCAAATTTGAAAAAAACGTAAAAATAATATAAAATTTGAAAAGAACGTAAAAAAAATATGAAATTTGAAAAAAACGTAAAAAACAAATATAAAATTTGAAAAAAATGTAAAAAAAATATAAAATTTGAAAAGAACATAAAAAAAAATGAAATTTGAAAAAACGTAAAACAAAAAATAAAAATTAGAAAAGCTAAAAAAAATATCAAATTTGAAAAAAACGTAAAAAAATATATAAAATTTCAAAAGAACGTAAAAAAAATATAAAATTTGAAAAAAACGAAAATAAAATATAAAAATTTGAACAACACGTAAAACAAAATTTTAAAAAACGTAAAAATATAAAAATTAGAAAAATTATAAAAAAAAACATTTGAGAAAAACTTAAAAAAAATATAAAGCGCAAAAAAAAAAATTGAAAAAAACGTAAAAAATATATAAAATTTGAAAAAACGTAAAACAAAAAATAAATATTAGAAAACCTAAAAAAATATGAAATTTCGAAAAAACGTAAAAAATATATATAAAATTTGAAAACACGAAAAAAAAAATTAGAAAACCTAAAAAAATATCAAATTTGAAAAAAAAGTAAGAAAAAAATATAAAATTTGAAAAAACCGCAAAAAAATATACAATTTGAAAAAAACGAAAAAAAAAATATAAAAATTTAAAAAAACGTAAAAAACAAATATAAAATTTTAAAAAAACGTAAAGAGAATATAAAATTAGAAAAAAACGTGAAAAAAATTTAAAATTTGAAAAAAAAAAACGTAAAAAAATATGAAATTTAGAAAATCTAAAAAAAAAATATCAAATTTGAAAAAAACGTAAAAAAAAAAATTTGAAGAAACGTAAAAAATAATATAAAAATTAGAAAACCTAAAAAAAACTATAAAATTTGAAAAAAATGTAAAAAAATATAAAATTTAAAAAAAAAAGTTTAAAAAATATAAAAATAAGAAAACCTAAAAAAAAATATGAAATTTGAAAAACACGGAAAAAGAAAGTTAAAATTAGAAAACCCAAAAAAAAATATTATATTTGAAAAAAACGTAAAAAAGAAATATAAAATTTAAAAAAATTGTAAAATAAAATTTAAAATTTGAAAAAACGTAAAAAAATAGAAAATGTGAAAAAAACGTACAAAAAAACTTTAAAAATTAGAAAACCTAAAAATAATATATAAAATTTGAAAAAAATGTAAAAAAAATATAAAATTTGAAAAAAATGTAAAAAAAATATAAATAGAAAAAAACGTAAAAAACAAATATAAAATTTGAAAAAGTAGAAAAACTAAAAAAAAAAAATAGAAAATGTGAAAAAAACGTACAAAAAAAATTTAAAAATTAGAAAACCTAACAATAATATATATAATTTGAAAAAAATGTAAAAAAAATATCAAATTTGAAAAAAACGTAAAAAAAATATAAAATTTTAAAAGAACGTAAAACAAATATCAAATTTGAAAAAAACGTAAAAAATATTATAAAAATTAGAAAACCTAAAACAAAATATAAAATTTGAACAAAACGTAAAAAAAATAAAATTTAAAAAATTATAAGAATTAGAAAACCTAAGAAAAAAATATAAAATTTGCAAAAACGTAAAACAAAAAATATAAATTAAAAAACCTAAAAAAAATATCAAATTTGGAAAAAACGTAAAAAAATATATAAAATTTGAAAAAAAAGGTTAAAAAAATATAAAATTTGAAAAAAACGAAAATAAAATATAAAAATTTGAACAACACGTAAAACAAAATTTTAAAAAACGTAAAAATATAAAAATTAGAAAAATTATAAAAAAAAAAATTTGAGAAAAACTTAAAAAAAATATAAAGCGTAAAAAAAAAAAATTTAAAAAAACGTAAAAAAATATATAAAATTTGAAAAAACGTAAAACAAAAAATAAATATTAGAAAACCTAAAACAAATATCAAATTTGAAAAAAACGTAAAAAAAAATTTGAAAAAAACGTAACAAAAAATATAAAAATTAGAAAATTTAAAAAAAATATAAAATTTGAAAAAAATGTAAAAAAAAATATAAAATTAGAAAAAACGTTAAAAAAATATAAAAATAAGAAAACCTAAAAAAAAATATAAAATTTGAAAAATTAGAAAACCTAAAAAAAAAACATATAAAATGTGAAAAACACGAAAAAAAAATGTAAAAATTAGAAAACCTAAAAAAAAATATAAAATTTGAACAAAACGTAAAAATAAAATAAAATTTAAAAAAAATAAAAATTAGAAAACCTAAGAAAAAAATATAAAATTTGTAAACGTAAAACAAAAACTAAAAATTAGAAAACCTAAAAAAAAATATCAAATTTGAAAAAAACGTAAAAAAAATATAAAATTTGAAAAGAACGTAAAAAAAATATGAAATTTGAAAAAAATGTAAAAAAAATTATAAAAATAAGAAAACCTAAAAAAAATATAAAATTTGAAAAAAAAGAAAAAAAAATGAAATTTGAAAAAACGTAAAACAAAAAATAAAAATTAGAAAACCTAAAAAAAAATATCAAATTTGAAAAAAACGTAAAAAAAATATAAAATTTGAAAAGAACGTAAAAAAAATATGAAATTTGAAAAAAACGTAAAAAACAAATATAAAATTTGAAAAAAATGTAAAAAAAATATAAAATTTGAAAAGAACGTAAAAAAAAATGAAATTTGAAAAAACGTAAAACAAAAAATAAAAATTAGAAAACCTAAAAAAAATATAAAATTTGAAAAAAACGAAAAAAAAATATAAAAATTTAAAAAAACGTAAAAAACAAATATAAAATTTGCAAAAATGTAAAAAAAAATATAAATAGAAAAAAACGTAAAAAAAATTTAAAATTTGAAAAAAACGTAAAAAAAATATAAAATTTGAAAAAAACGTAAAAAAAATATAAATAGAAAAAAACGTAAAGAAAATTTTAAATTTAAAAAAAAACGTAAAAAAAATATGAAAATTAGAAAACCTAAAAAAAATATCAAATTTGAAAAAACGTAAAAAAATATATAAAATTTGAAAAGAACGTAAAAAAAATATAAAATTTGAAAAAAACGAAAATAAAATATAAAAATTTGAACAACACGTAAAACAAAATTTTAAAAAACGTAAAAATATAAAAATTAGAAAAATTATAAAAAAAAAAATTTGAGAAAAACTTAAAAAAAATATAAAGCGCAAAAAAAAAAAATTGAAAAAAACGTAAAAAATATATAAAATTTGAAAAAACGTAAAACAAAAACTAAATATTAGAAAACCTAAAACAAATATCAAATTTGAAAAAAACGTAAAAAAAAATTTGAAAAAAACGTAACAAAAAATATAAAAATTAGAAAATTTAAAAAAAAATATAAAATTTGAAAAAAATGTAAAAAAAAATATAAAATTAGAAAAAACGTTAAAAAAATATAAAAATAAGAAAACCCAAAAAAAAATATAAAATTTGAACAAAACGTAAAAAAAAAAATAAAATTTGAAAAATTAGAAAACCTAAAAAAAAAAAATATAAAATGTGAAAAACACGAAAAAAAAATGTAAAAATTAGAAAACCTAAAAAAAAATATAAAATTTGAACAAAACGTAAAAATAAAATAAAATTTAAAAAAAATAAAAATTAGAAAACCTAAGAAAAAAATATAAAATTTGTAAACGTAAAACAAAAAATAAAAATTAGAAAACCTAAAAAAAAATATCAAATTTGAAAAAAACGTAAAAAAAATATAAAATTTGAAAAGAGTTTAAAAAAAAATGAAATTTGAAAAAAAATGTAAAAAAAATTATAAAAATAAGAAAACCTAAAAAAAATATAAAATTTGAAAAAAACGAAAAAATAATATTAAATTTGAAAAAACGAAAATAAAATATAAAAATTTGAACAACACGTAAAAAAAAATTTAAAAAAACGTAAAAAACAAATATAAAATTTGAAAAAAATGTAAAAAAAATATAAAATTTGAAAAGAACGTAAAAAAAATGAAATTTGAAAAAACGTAAAACAAAAAATAAAAATTAGAAAACCTAAAAAAATATAAAATTTGAAAAAAACGAAAAAAAGATATAAAAATTTAAAAAAACGTAAAAAACAAATATAAAATTTGCAAAAATGTAAAAAAAAATATAAATAGAAAAACACGTAAAAAAAATTTAAAATTTGAAAAAAACGTAAAAAAAAATATAAAATTTGAAAAAAACGTAAAAAAAATATAAATAGAAAAAAACGTAAAGAAAATTTTAAATTAAAAAAAAAACGTAAAAAAAATATGAAAATTAGAAAACCTAAAAAAAATATCAAATTTGAAAAAAACGTAAAAAAATATATAAAATTTGAAAAAACGTAAAACAAAAAATAAAAATTAGAAAACCTAAAAAAAAATATCAAATTTAAAAAAAACGTAAAAAAAAATATAAACTTTGAAAAGAACGTAAAAAAATATCAATTTTGAAAATAATGTAAAAAAAATTATAAAAATAAGAAAACCTAAAACAAATTATAAAATTTGAACAAAACGTAAAAAAAAATAAAATTTTAAAAATTAGAAAAATTAGAAAACCTAAGAAAAAAATATAAAATTTGAGAAAACGTAAAACAAAAAATAAAAATTAGAAAATCTAAAAAAATATCAAATGTGAAAAAAACGTAAAAAAAAATATAAAATTTGAAAAAAACTTAAAAAAAATATTAAATTTGAAAAAACGAAAATAAAATATAAAAATTTGAACAACACGTAAAAAAAAATTTAAAAAAACGTAAAAAAAAATATAAAAATTAGAAAAATTATAAAAAAAAAATTTGAGAAAAACTTAAAAAAAATATAAAGCGCAAAAAAAAAAATTGGAAAAAAACGTAAAAAACTATATAAAATTTGAAAAAACGTAAAACAAAAAATAAATATTAGAAAACCTAAAACAAATATCAAATTTGAAAAAAACGTAAAAAAAAATTTGAAAAAAACGTAACAAAAAATATAAAAATTAGAAAATTTAAAAAAAAATATAAAATTTGAAAAAAATGTAAATAAAATATAAAATTAGAAAAAACGTTAAAAAAATATAAAAATAAGAAAACCTAAAAAAAAATATAAAATTTGAACAAAACGTAAAAAAAAAAAAAAATTTGAAAAATTAGAAAACCTAAAAAAAAAAAATATAAAATGTGAAAAACACGAAAAAAAAGGAAAAATTAGAAAACCTAAAAAAAAAATATAAAATTTGAAAAGAACGTAAAAAAAATATGAAATTTGAAAAAAATGTAAAAAAAATTATAAAAATTAGAAAACCTAAAAAAAATATAAGATTTGAAAAAAACGAAAAAAAAATGAAATTTGAAAAAACGTAAAACAAAAAATAAAAATTAGAAAACCTAAAAAAAATATCAAATTTGAAAAAAAACGTAAAAAAAATATAAATAGAAAAAAACGTAAAGAAAATTTTAAATTTAAAAAAAAACGTAAAAAAAATATGAAAATTAGAAAACCTAAAAAAAATATAAAATTTGAAAAAAACGAAAAAAAAATATAAAAATTTAAAAAACGTAAAAAACAAATATAAAATTTTGAAAAAAATGTAAAAAAAATATAAAATTTGAAAAGAACATAAAAAAAAATGAAATTTGAAAAAACTTAAAACAAAAAATAAAAATTAGAAAACCTAAAAAAAATATAAAATTTGAAAAAAACGAAAAAAAAATATAAAAATGTAAAAAAACGTAAAAAACAAATATAAAATTTGCAAAAATGTAAAAAAAAATATAAATAGAAAAAAACGTAAAAAAAATTTAAAATTTGAAAAAAACGTAAAAAAAAATATAAAATTTGAAAAAAACGTAAAAAAATATAAATAGAAAAAAACGTAAAGAAAATTTTAAATTTAAAAAAAAACGTAAAAAAAATATGAAAATTAGAAAAGCTAAAAAAAATATCAAATTTGAAAAAAACGTAAAAAAATATATAAAATTTGAAAAAACGTAAAACACAAAATAAAAATTAGAAAACCTAAAAAAAAATATCAAATTTGAAAAAAACGTAAAAAAAAATATAAAATTTGAAAAAAACTTAAAAAAAATATTAAATTTGAAAAACGAAAAAAAAATTTAAAAATTTAAAAAAACGTAAAAAACAAATAAAAAATTTGAATAAAATGTAAAAAAAATATAAATAGAAAAAAACTTAAAAAAATTTTAAACTTTGAAAAAAAAACGTAAACAAAATTATGAAAATTAGAAAACCTAAAAAAATATGAAATTTCGAAAAAACGTAAAAATTATATATAAAATTTTAAAACACGAAAAAAAAAATTAGAAAACCTAAAAAAAATATCAAATTTGAAAAAAACGTAAAAAACAAATATAAAATTTTAAAAAAACGTAAAGAGAATATAAAATTAGAAAAAAACGTAAAAAAAATTTAAAATTTGAAAAACAAACGTAAAAAAATATGAAAATTAGAAAATCTAAAAAAAAAATATCAAATATTTGAAAAAACCGTAAAACAAAAAATTTGAAGAAACGTAAAAAATAATATAAAAATTAGAAAACCTAAAAAAAACTATAAAATTTGAAAAAAATGTAAAAAAATATAAAATTTAAAAAAAAAAGTTTAAAAAATATAAAAATAAGAAAACCTAAAAAAAAATATGAAATTTGAAAAACACGGAAAAAGAAAGTTAAAATTAGAAAACCCAAAAAAAAATATTATATTTGAAAAAAAAGTAAAAAAGAAATATAAAATTTAAAAAAATTGTAAAATAAAATTTAAAATTTGAAAAAACGTAAAAAAATAGAAAATGTGAAAAAAACGTACAAAAAAAATTTAAAAATTAGAAAACCTAAAAATAATATATAAAATTTGAAAAAAATGTAAAAAAAATATAAAATTTGAAAAAAACGTAAAAAAAATATAAAAATTTAAAAAAACGTAAAAAACAAATATAAAATTTGAAAAAGTAGAAAAACTAAAAAAAAAAAAATAGAAAATGTGAAAAAAACGTACAAAAAAAATTTAAAAATTAGAAAACCTAAAAATAATATATAAAATTTGAAAAAAACGTAAAAAAAATATAAAATTTGAAAAGAACGTAAAAAAAATATGAAATTTGAAAAAAATGTAAAAAAAATTTTAAAAATAAGAAAACCTAAAATAAATATATAATTTGAACAAAACGTAAAAAAAATAAAATTTAATAAATTATAAAAATTAGAAAACCTAAGAAAAAAATATAAAATTTGAAAAAACGTAAAACAACAAATAAAAATTAAAAAACCTAAAAAAAATATCAAATTTGGAAAAAATGTAAAAAAATATATAAAATTTGAAAAAAACTAAAATATAAAAATAAAATATAAAAATTTGAACAACACGGAAAAAAAAATTTTAAAAAACGTAAAAAAAATATAAAAATTAGAAAAATTATAAAAAAAAAAATTTGAGAAAAACTTAAAAGAAATATAAAGCGTAAAAAAAAAAAATTTGAAAAAAACGTAAAAAAATATATAAAATTTGAAAAAACGTAAAACAAAAAATAAATATTAGAAAACCTAAAACAAATATCAAATTTGAAAAAAAACGTAAAAAAAAATTTGAAAAAAACGTAACAAAAAATATAAAAATTAGAAAATTTAAAAAAAAATATAAAATTGGAAAATACGTTAAAAAAATATAAAAATAAGAAAACCTAAAAAAAAATATAAAATTTGAACAAAACGTAAAAAAAAAATAAAATTTGAAAAATTAGAAAACCTAAAAAAAAAAATATAAAATGTGAAAAACACGAAAAAAGAATGTAAAAATTAGAAAACCTAAAAAAAATATAAAATTCGAACAAAACGTAAAAATAAAATAAAATTTAAAAAAAATAAAAATTAGAAAACCTAAGAAAAAAATATAAAATTTGTAAACGTAAAACAAAAAATAAAAATTAGAAAACCTAAAAAAAAATATCAAATTTGAAAAAAACGTAAAAAAAATATAAAATGAAAAGAACGTAAAAAAATATGAAATTTAAAAAAATGTAAAACAAATTTTAAAAATAAGAAAACCTAAAAAAAATATAAAATTTGAAAAAAACGAAAAAAAAAAGAACGTAAAAAAATATGAAATTTAAAAAAATGTAAAACAAATTTTAAAAATAAGAAAACCTAAAAAAAATATAAAATTTGAAAAAAACGAAAAAGAAATATAAAAATTTAAAAAACGTAAAAAACAAATATAAAATTTTGAAAAAAATGTAAAAAAAATATAAAATTTGAAAAAAACGAAAAAAAAATGAAATTTGAAAAAACGTAAAACAAAAAATAAAAATTAGAAAACCTAAAAAAAAATATCAAATTTGAAAAAAACGTAAAAAAAATATAAAATTTGAAAAGAACGTAAAAAAAATATGAAATTTGAAAAAAATGTAAAAAAAATTATAAAAATAAGAAAACCTAAAAAAAATATAAAATTTGAAAAAAACGAAAAAAAATATAAAAATTTAAAAAACGTAAAAAACAAATATAAAATTTTGAAAAAAATGTAAAAAAAATATAAAATTTTAAAAGAACATAAAAAAAATGAAATTTGAAAAAACGTAAAACAAAAAATAAAAATTAGAAAACCTAAAAAAAATATAAAATTTGAAAAAAACGAAAAAAAAATATAAAAATGTAAAAAAACGTAAAAAACAAATATAAAATTTGCAAAAATGTAAAAAAAAATATAAATAGAAAAAAACGTAAAAAAAATTTAAAATTTGAAAAAAACGTAAAAAAAAATATAAAATTTGAAAAAAACGTAAAAAAAATATAAATAGAAAAAAACGTAAAGAAAATTTTAAATTTAAAAAAAAACGTAAAAAAAATATGAAAATTAGAAAAGCTAAAAAAAATATCAAATTTGAAAAAAACGTAAAAAAATATATAAAATTTGAAAAAACGTAAAACACAAAATAAAAATTAGAAAACCTAAAAAAAAATATCAAATTTGAAAAAAACGTAAAAAAAAATATAAAATTTGAAAAAAACTTAAAAAAAATATTAAATTTGAAAAACGAAAAAAAAATTTAAAAATTTAAAAAAACGTAAAAAACAAATAAAAAATTTGAATAAAATGTAAAAAAAATATAAATAGAAAAAAACTTAAAAAAATTTTAAACTTTGAAAAAAAAACGTAAACAAAATTATGAAAATTAGAAAACCTAAAAAAATATGAAATTTCGAAAAAACGTAAAAAATATATATAAAATTTTAAAACACGAAAAAAAAAAATTAGAAAACCTAAAAAAAATATCAAATTTGAAAAAAACGTAAAAAACAAATATAAAATTTTAAAAAAACGTAAAGAGAATATAAAATTAGAAAAAAACGTAAAAAAAATTTAAAATTTGAAAAACAAACGTAAAAAAATATGAAAACTAGAAAATCTAAAAAAAAAATATCAAATATTTGAAAAAAACGTAAAACAAAAAATTTGAAGAAACGTAAAAAATAATATAAAAATTAGAAAACCTAAAAAAAACTATAAAATTTGAAAAAAATGTAAAAAAATATAAAATTTAAAAAAAAAAGTTTAAAAAATATAAAAATAAGAAAACCTAAAAAAAAATATGAAATGTGAAAAACACGGAAAAAGAAAGTTAAAATTAGAAAACCCAAAAAAAAATATTATATTTGAAAAAAAAGTAAAAAAGAAATATAAAATTTAAAAAAATTGTAAAATAAAATTTAAAATTTGAAAAAACGTAAAAAAATAGAAAATGTGAAAAAAACGTACAAAAAAAATTTAAAAATTAGAAAACCTAAACATAATATATAAAATTTGAAAAAAATGTAAAAAAAATATAAAATTTGAAAAAAACGTAAAAAAAATATAAATATTTAAAAAAACGTAAAAAACAAATATAAAATTTGAAAAGAACGTAAAAAAAATATGAAATTTGAAAAAAATGTAAAAAAAATTTTAAAAATAAGAAAACCTAAAACAAAATATAAAATTTGAACAAAACGTAAAAAAAATAAAATTTAATAAATTATAAAAATTAGAAAACCTAAGAAAAAAATATAAAATTTGAAAAAACGTAAAACAAAAAATAAAAATTAAAAAACCTAAAAAAAATATCAAATTTGGAAAAAATGTAAAAAAATATATAAAATTTGAAAAAAACTAAAATATAAAAATAAAATATAAAAATTTGAACAACACGTAAAAAAAAATTTTAAAAAACGTAAAAAAAATATAAAAATTAGAAAATTTAAAAAAAAATATAAAATTGGAAAATACGTTAAAAAAATATAAAAATAAGAAAACCTAAAAAAAAATATAAAATTTGAACAAAACGTAAAAAAAAAAATAAAATTTGAAAAATTAGAAAACCGAAAAAAAAAAATATAAAATGTGAAAAACACGAAAAAAGAATGTAAAAATTAGAAAACCTAAAAAAATATAAAATTTGAACAAAACGTAAAAATAAAATAAAATTTAAAAAAAATAAAAATTAGAAAACCTAAGAAAAAAATATAAAATTTGTAAACGTAAAACAAAAAATAAAAATTAGAAAACCTAAAAAAAAATATCAAATTTGAAAAAAACGTAAAAAAAATATAAAATTTGAAAAAAACGCAAAAAAAATATAAAATTTGAAAAAAACGAGAAAAAAATATAAAAATTAGAAAAAAACGTAAAAAAAATTTAAAATTTGAAAAAAAAAACGTAAAAAAATATAGGTTTTCTAATTTTTAAATTTTAAAACGTAAATTTTTAAACGTAAGAAAAAAAAAAGTAAAAAAAAAAAAATTATGAAAATTAGAAAACCTAAAAAAAATTTCAAATTTGAAAAAAACGTAAAAAAATATAAAATTTGAAAAAAAGGTTAAAAAAAATATAAAAATTAGATTATAAAAATAAGAAAAGCTAAAACAAAATATAAAATTTGAAAAACACGAAAAAAGAATGTAAAAATTAGAAAAACTAAAAAAAAATATAAAATTTGATAAAACGTAAAAAAAATATGAAAATTAGAAAACCTAAGAAAAAAATATAAAATTTTTAAAAAAAATGTAAAAAATATAAAATTTAAAAAAAAAGTTAAAAAAATATAAAAATAAGAAAACCTAAAAAAAAATATAAGATTTGAACAAAACGTAAAAAAAAAATAAAATTTGAAAAAAACGTAACAAAAATATAAAATTTGAAAAAACGTAAAACAAAAAATAAAAATTAGAAAACCTTAAACAAATATCAAATTTGAAAAAAACGTAAAAAAAAAATTTGAAAAAAACGTAACAAAAAATATAAAAATTAGAAAACTTAAAAAAAATATAAAATTTGAAATAAATGTAAAAAAAATATAAAATTGGAAAAAACGTTAAAAAAATATAAAAATAAGAAAACCTAAAAAAAAATATAAAATTTGAACAAAACGTAAAAAAAAAAAAAAAAATTGAAAAATTAGAAAACCTAAAAAAAAAAAATATAAAATGTGAAAAACACGAAAAAAAAATGTAAAAATTAGAAAACCTAAAAAAAAATATAAAATTTGAACAAAACGTAAAAATAAAATAAAATTTAAAAAAAATAAAAATGAGAAAACCTAAGAAAAAAATATAAAATTTGTAAACGTAAAACAAAAAATAAAGATTAGAAAACCTAACAAAAAATATCAAATTTGAAAAAAACGTAAAAAAAATATAAAATTTGAAAAGAACGTAAAAAAAATATGAAATTTGAAAAAAATGTAAAAAAAATTATTAAAATAAGAAAACCTAAAAAAAACTAAAATTTGAAAAAAACGTAACAAAAATATAAAATTTGAAAAAACGTAAAAAAAATATGAAAATTAGAAAACCTAAAACAAATATCAAATTTGAAAAAAACGTAAAAAAAAAATTTGAAAAAAACGTAACAAAAAATATAAAAATTAGAAAACTTAAAAAAAAATATAAAATTTGAAAAACACGAAAAAAGAATGTAAAAATTAGAAAACCTAAAAAAAAATATGAAATTTGAAAAAACGTAAAAAAAATATGAAAATTAGAAAACCTAAGAAAAAAATATAAAATCTAAAAAAAAAATATCAGATTTGAAAAAAACGTAAAAAAATATATAAAATGTGAAAAAACGTAAAACAAAAAATAAAAATTAGAAAACCTAAAACAAATATCAAATTTGAAAAAAACGTAAAAAAAAAATTTGAAAAAAACGTAACAAAAAATATAAAAATTAGAAAACTTAAAAAAAAATATAAAATTTGAAAAACACGTAAAAAAAATATGAAAATTAGAAAACCTAAGAAAAAAATATAAAATTTGAGAAAACGTAAAACAAAAAATAAAAATTAGAAAACCTAAAAAAAATATCAAATTTGGAAAAAACGTAAAAAAATATATAAAATATGAAAAAAAGGTTAAAAAAATATAAAATTTGAAAAAAACGAAAATAAAATATAAAAATTTGAACAACACGTAAAACAAAATTTTAAAAAACGTAAAAATATAAAAATTAGAAAAATTATAAAAAAAAAATTTGAGAAAAACTTAAAAAAAATATAAAGCGTAAAAAAAAAAATTGAAAAAAACGAAAAAAAATATATAAAATTTGAAAAAACGTAAAACAAAAAATAAATATTAGAAAACCTAAAACAAATATCAAATTTGAAAAAAATGTAAAAAAAAATTTGAAAAAAACGTAACAAAAAATATAAAAATTAGAAAATTTAAAAAAATATAAAATTTGAAAAAAATGTAAAAAAAAATATAAAATTAGAAAAAACGTTAAAAAAATATAAAAATAAGAAAACCTAAAAAAAAATATAAAATTTGAACAAAACGTAAAAAAAAAAATAAAATTTGAAAAATTAGAAAACCTAAAAAAAAAACATATAAAATGTGAAAAACACGAAAAAAAAATGTAAAAATTAGAAAACCTAAAAAAAAATATAAAATTTGAACAAAACGTAAAAATAAAATAAAATTTAAAAAAAATAAAAATTAGAAAACCTAAGAAAAAAATATAAAATTTGTAAACGTAAAACAAAAAATAAAAATTAGAAAACCTAAAAAAAAATATCAAATTTGAAAAAAACGTAAAAAAAAATAAAATTTAAAACATTATAAAAATTAGAAAACCTAAGAAAAAAATATAAAATTTGAGAAAACGTAAAACAAAAAATAAAAATTAGAAAACCTAAAAAAAATATCAAATTTGGAAAAAACGTAAAAAAATATATAAAATTTGAAAAAAAGGTTAAAAAAATATAAAATTTGAAAAAAACGAAAATAAAATATAAAAATTTGAACAACACGTAAAACAAAATTTTAAAAAACGTAAAAATATAAAAATTAGAAAAATTATAAAAAAAAAATTTGAGAAAAACGTAACAAAAAATATAAAAATTAGAAAATTTAAAAAAAATATAAAATTTGAAAAAAATGTAAAAAAAAATATAAAATTAGAAAAAACGTTAAAAAAATATAAAAATAAGAAAACCTAAAAAAAAATATAAAATTTGAACAAAACGTAAAAATAAAATAAAATTTAAAAAAAATAAAAATTAGAAAACCTAAGAAAAAAATATAAAATTTGTAAACGTAAAACAAAAAATAAAAATTAGAAAACCTAAAAAAAAATATCAAATTTGAAAAAAACGTAAAAAAAATATAAAATTTGAACAAAACGTAAAAATAAAATAAAATTTAAAAAAAATAAAAATGAGAAAACCTAAGAAAAAAATATAAAATTTGTAAACGTAAAACAAAAAATAAAGATTAGAAAACCTAAAAAAAAATATCAAATTTGAAAAAAACGTAAAAAAAATTTGAAAAAAACGTAACAAAAAATATAAAAATTAGAAAATTTAAAAAAAATATAAAATTTGAAAAAAATGTAAAAAAAAATATAAAATTAGAAAAAACGTTAAAAAAATATAAAAATAAGAAAACCCAAAAAAAAATATAAAATTTGAACAAAACGTAAAAAAAAAAATAAAATTTGAAAAATTAGAAAACCTAAAAAAAAAACATATAAAATGTGAAAAACACGAAAAAAAAATGTAAAAATTAGAAAACCTAAAAAAAAATATAAAATTTGAACAAAACGTAAAAATAAAATAAAATTTAAAAAAAATAAAAATTAGAAAACCTAAGAAAAAAATATAAAATTTGTAAACGTAAAACAAAAAATAAAAATTAGAAAACCTAAAAAAAAATATCAAATTTGAAAAAAACGTAAAAAAAATATAAAATTTGAAAAGAACGTAAAAAAAATATGAAATTTGAAAAAAAATTATAAAAATAAGAAAACCTAAAAAAAATATAAAATTTGAAAAAAACGAAAAAAAAATGAAATTTGAAAAAAGTAAAACAAAAAATAAAAATTAGAAAACCTAAAAAAAATATCAAATTTGAAAAAAACGTAAAAAAATATAAAATTTGAAAAGAACGTAAAAAAAATATGAAATTTGAAAAAAACGTAAAAAACAAATATAAAATTTGAAAAAAATGTAAAAAAAATATAAAATTTGAAAAGTAAAAAAAAATGAAATTTGAAAAAACTAAAAAAAATGAAATTTGAAAAACGTAAAAAAAAATGAAATTTGAAAAAACGTAAAACAAAAAATAAAAATTAGAAAACCTAAAAAAAATATAAAATTTGAAAAAAACGAAAAAAAAATATAAAAATTTAAAAAAACGTAAAAAACAAATATAAAATTTGCAAAAATGTAAAAAAAAATATAAATAGAAAAAAACGTAAAAAAAATTTGAAATTTGAAAAAAACGTAAAAAAAAATATAAAATTTGAAAAAAACATAAAAAAAATATAAATAGAAAAAAACGTAAAGAAAATTTTAAATTTAAAAAAAAACGTAAAAAAAATATGAAAATTAGAAAAGCTAAAAAAAATATCAAATTTGAAAAAAACGTAAAAAAATATATAAAATTTGAAAAGAACGTAAAAAAAATATAAAATTTGAAAAAAACGAAAATAAAATATAAAAATTTGAACAACACGTAAAATTTTAAAAAACGTAAAAATATAAAAATTAGAAAAATTATAAAAAAAAAAATTTAAGAAAAACTTAAAAAAAATATAAAGCGCAAAAAAAAAAAATTGAAAAAAACGTAAAAAATATATAAAATTTGAAAAAACGTAAAAAAAAAAATAAATATTAGAAAACCTAAAACAAATATCAAATTTGAAAAAAACGTAAAAAAAATTTGAAAAAAACGTAACAAAAAATATAAAAATTAGAAAATTTAAAAAAAATATAAAATTTGAAAAAAATGTAAAAAAAAATATAAAATTAGAAAAAACGTTAAAAAAATATAAAAATAAGAAAACCCAAAAAAAAATATAAAATTTGAACAAAACGTAAACAAAAAAATAAAAATTGAAAAATTAGAAAACCTAAAAAAAAAAAATATAAAATGTGAAAAACACGAAAAAAAAATGTAAAAATTAGAAAACCTAAAAAAAAATATAAAATTTGAACAAAACGTAAAAATAAAATAAAATTTAAAAAAAATAAAAATTAGAAAACCTAAGAAAAAAATATAAAATTTGTAAACGTAAAACAAAAAATAAAAATTAGAAAACCTAAAAAAAAATATCAAATTTGAAAAAAACGTAAAAAAAAATAAAATTTAAAACATTATAAAAATTAGAAAACCTAAGAAAAAAATATAAAATTTGAGAAAACGTAAAACAAAAAATAAAAATTAGAAAACCTAAAAAAAATATCAAATTTGGAAAAAACGTAAAAAAATATATAAAATTTGAAAAAAAGGTTAAAAAAATATAAAATTTGAAAAAAACGAAAATAAAATATAAAAATTTGAACAACACGTAAAACAAAATTTTAAAAAACGTAAAAATATAAAAATTAGAAAAATTATAAAAAAAAAATTTGAGAAAAACTTAAAAAAAATATAAAGCGTAAAAAAAAAAAATTGAAAAAAACGAAAAAAAATATATAAAATTTGAAAAAACGTAAAACAAAAAATAAATATTAGAAAACCTAAAACAAATATCAAATTTGAAAAAAATGTAAAAAAAAATTTGAAAAAAACGTAACAAAAAATATAAAAATTAGAAAATTTAAAAAAAATATAAAATTTGAAAAACACGAAAAAAGAATGTAAAAATTAGAAAACCTAAAAAAAAATATAAAATTTGAAAAAAATGTAAAAAAAAATATAAAATTAGAAAAAACGTTAAAAAAATATAAAAATAAGAAAACCTAAAAAAAAATATAAAATTTGAACAAAACGTAAAAAAAAAAATAAAATTTGAAAAATTAGAAAACCTAAAAAAAAAACATATAAAATGTGAAAAACACGAAAAAAAAATATAAAAATAAGAAAACCTAAAAAAAAATATAAAATTTGAACAAAACGTAAAAAAAAAAATAAAATTTGAAAAATTAGAAAACCTAAAAAAAAACATATAAAATGTGAAAAACACGAAAAAAAAATGTAAAAATTAGAAAACCTAAAAAAAAATATAAAATTTGAACAAAACGTAAAAATAAAATAAAATTTAAAAAAAATAAAAATTAGAAAACCTAAGAAAAAAATATAAAATTTGTAAACGTAAAACAAAAAATAAAAATTAGAAAACCTAAAAAAAAATATCAAATTTGAAAAAAACGTAAAAAAAAATAAAATTTAAAACATTATAAAAATTAGAAAACCTAAGAAAAAAATATAAAATTTGAGAAAACGTAAAACAAAAAATAAAAATTAGAAAACCTAAAAAAAATATCAAATTTGGAAAAAACGTAAAAAAATATATAAAATTTGAAAAAAAGGTTAAAAAAATATAAAATTTGAAAAAAACGAAAATAAAATATAAAAATTTGAACAACACGTAAAACAAAATTTTAAAAAACGTAAAAATATAAAAATTAGAAAAATTATAAAAAAAAAATTTGAGAAAAACGTAACAAAAAATATAAAAATTAGAAAATTTAAAAAAAATATAAAATTTGAAAAAAATGTAAAAAAAAATATAAAATTAGAAAAAACGTTAAAAAAATATAAAAATAAGAAAACCTAAAAAAAAATATAAAATTTGAACAAAACGTAAAAATAAAATAAAATTTAAAAAAAATAAAAATTAGAAAACCTAAGAAAAAAATATAAAATTTGTAAACGTAAAACAAAAAATAAAAATTAGAAAACCTAAAAAAAAATATCAAATTTGAAAAAAACGTAAAAAAAATATAAAATTTGAACAAAACGTAAAAATAAAATAAAATTTAAAAAAAATAAAAATGAGAAAACCTAAGAAAAAAATATAAAATTTGTAAACGTAAAACAAAAAATAAAGATTAGAAAACCTAAAAAAAAATATCAAATTTGAAAAAAACGTAAAAAAAATTTGAAAAAAACGTAACAAAAAATATAAAAATTAGAAAATTTAAAAAAAATATAAAATTTGAAAAAAATGTAAAAAAAAATATAAAATTAGAAAAAACGTTAAAAAAATATAAAAATAAGAAAACCCAAAAAAAAATATAAAATTTGAACAAAACGTAAAAAAAAAAATAAAATTTGAAAAATTAGAAAACCTAAAAAAAAAACATATAAAATGTGAAAAACACGAAAAAAAAATGTAAAAATTAGAAAACCTAAAAAAAAATATAAAATTTGAACAAAACGTAAAAATAAAATAAAATTTAAAAAAAATAAAAATTAGAAAACCTAAGAAAAAAATATAAAATTTGTAAACGTAAAACAAAAAATAAAAATTAGAAAACCTAAAAAAAAATATCAAATTTGAAAAAAACGTAAAAAAAATATAAAATTTGAAAAGAACGTAAAAAAAATATGAAATTTGAAAAAAAATTATAAAAATAAGAAAACCTAAAAAAAATATAAAATTTGAAAAAAACGAAAAAAAAATGAAATTTGAAAAAAGTAAAACAAAAAATAAAAATTAGAAAACCTAAAAAAAATATCAAATTTGAAAAAAACGTAAAAAAATATAAAATTTGAAAAGAACGTAAAAAAAATATGAAATTTGAAAAAAACGTAAAAAACAAATATAAAATTTGAAAAAAATGTAAAAAAAATATAAAATTTGAAAAGTAAAAAAAAATGAAATTTGAAAAAACTAAAAAAAATGAAATTTGAAAAACGTAAAAAAAAATGAAATTTGAAAAAACGTAAAACAAAAAATAAAAATTAGAAAACCTAAAAAAAATATAAAATTTGAAAAAAACGAAAAAAAAATATAAAAATTTAAAAAAACGTAAAAAACAAATATAAAATTTGCAAAAATGTAAAAAAAAATATAAATAGAAAAAAACGTAAAAAAAATTTGAAATTTGAAAAAAACGTAAAAAAAAATATAAAATTTGAAAAAAACATAAAAAAAATATAAATAGAAAAAAACGTAAAGAAAATTTTAAATTTAAAAAAAAACGTAAAAAAAATATGAAAATTAGAAAAGCTAAAAAAAATATCAAATTTGAAAAAAACGTAAAAAAATATATAAAATTTGAAAAGAACGTAAAAAAAATATAAAATTTGAAAAAAACGAAAATAAAATATAAAAATTTGAACAACACGTAAAATTTTAAAAAACGTAAAAATATAAAAATTAGAAAAATTATAAAAAAAAAAATTTAAGAAAAACTTAAAAAAAATATAAAGCGCAAAAAAAAAAAATTGAAAAAAACGTAAAAAATATATAAAATTTGAAAAAACGTAAAAAAAAAAATAAATATTAGAAAACCTAAAACAAATATCAAATTTGAAAAAAACGTAAAAAAAATTTGAAAAAAACGTAACAAAAAATATAAAAATTAGAAAATTTAAAAAAAATATAAAATTTGAAAAAAATGTAAAAAAAAATATAAAATTAGAAAAAACGTTAAAAAAATATAAAAATAAGAAAACCCAAAAAAAAATATAAAATTTGAACAAAACGTAAACAAAAAAATAAAAATTGAAAAATTAGAAAACCTAAAAAAAAAAAATATAAAATGTGAAAAACACGAAAAAAAAATGTAAAAATTAGAAAACCTAAAAAAAAATATAAAATTTGAACAAAACGTAAAAATAAAATAAAATTTAAAAAAAATAAAAATTAGAAAACCTAAGAAAAAAATATAAAATTTGTAAACGTAAAACAAAAAATAAAAATTAGAAAACCTAAAAAAAAATATCAAATTTGAAAAAAACGTAAAAAAAAATAAAATTTAAAACATTATAAAAATTAGAAAACCTAAGAAAAAAATATAAAATTTGAGAAAACGTAAAACAAAAAATAAAAATTAGAAAACCTAAAAAAAATATCAAATTTGGAAAAAACGTAAAAAAATATATAAAATTTGAAAAAAAGGTTAAAAAAATATAAAATTTGAAAAAAACGAAAATAAAATATAAAAATTTGAACAACACGTAAAACAAAATTTTAAAAAACGTAAAAATATAAAAATTAGAAAAATTATAAAAAAAAAATTTGAGAAAAACTTAAAAAAATATAAAGCGTAAAAAAAAAAAATTGAAAAAAACGAAAAAAAATATATAAAATTTGAAAAAACGTAAAACAAAAAATAAATATTAGAAAACCTAAAACAAATATCAAATTTGAAAAAAATGTAAAAAAAAATTTGAAAAAAACGTAACAAAAAATATAAAAATTAGAAAATTTAAAAAAAATATAAAATTTGAAAAACACGAAAAAAGAATGTAAAAATTAGAAAACCTAAAAAAAAATATAAAATTTGAAAAAAATGTAAAAAAAAATATAAAATTAGAAAAAACGTTAAAAAAATATAAAAATAAGAAAACCTAAAAAAAAATATAAAATTTGAACAAAACGTAAAAAAAAAAATAAAATTTGAAAAATTAGAAAACCTAAAAAAAAAACATATAAAATGTGAAAAACACGAAAAAAAATATAAAAATAAGAAAACCTAAAAAAAAATATAAAATTTGAACAAAACGTAAAAAAAAAAATAAAATTTGAAAAATTAGAAAACCTAAAAAAAAACATATAAAATGTGAAAAACACGAAAAAAAAATGTAAAAATTAGAAAACCTAAAAAAAAATATAAAATTTGAACAAAACGTAAAAATAAAATAAAATTTAAAAAAAATAAAAATTAGAAAACCTAAGAAAAAAATATAAAATTTGTAAACGTAAAACAAAAAATAAAAATTAGAAAACCTAAAAAAAAATATCAAATTTGAAAAAAACGTAAAAAAAAATAAAATTTAAAACATTATAAAAATTAGAAAACCTAAGAAAAAAATATAAAATTTGAGAAAACGTAAAACAAAAAATAAAAATTAGAAAACCTAAAAAAAATATCAAATTTGGAAAAAACGTAAAAAAATATATAAAATTTGAAAAAAAGGTTAAAAAAATATAAAATTTGAAAAAAACGAAAATAAAATATAAAAATTTGAACAACACGTAAAACAAAATTTTAAAAAACGTAAAAATATAAAAATTAGAAAAATTATAAAAAAAAAATTTGAGAAAAACGTAACAAAAAATATAAAAATTAGAAAATTTAAAAAAAATATAAAATTTGAAAAAAATGTAAAAAAAAATATAAAATTAGAAAAAACGTTAAAAAAATATAAAAATAAGAAAACCTAAAAAAAAATATAAAATTTGAACAAAACGTAAAAATAAAATAAAATTTAAAAAAAATAAAAATTAGAAAACCTAAGAAAAAAATATAAAATTTGTAAACGTAAAACAAAAAATAAAAATTAGAAAACCTAAAAAAAAATATCAAATTTGAAAAAAACGTAAAAAAAATATAAAATTTGAACAAAACGTAAAAATAAAATAAAATTTAAAAAAAATAAAAATGAGAAAACCTAAGAAAAAAATATAAAATTTGTAAACGTAAAACAAAAAATAAAGATTAGAAAACCTAAAAAAAAATATCAAATTTGAAAAAAACGTAAAAAAAATTTGAAAAAAACGTAACAAAAAATATAAAAATTAGAAAATTTAAAAAAAATATAAAATTTGAAAAAAATGTAAAAAAAAATATAAAATTAGAAAAAACGTTAAAAAAATATAAAAATAAGAAAACCCAAAAAAAAATATAAAATTTGAACAAAACGTAAAAAAAAAAATAAAATTTGAAAAATTAGAAAACCTAAAAAAAAAACATATAAAATGTGAAAAACACGAAAAAAAAATGTAAAAATTAGAAAACCTAAAAAAAAATATAAAATTTGAACAAAACGTAAAAATAAAATAAAATTTAAAAAAAATAAAAATTAGAAAATTTGTAAACGTAAAACAAAAAATAAAGATTAGAAAACCTAAAAAAAAATATCAAATTTGAAAAAAACGTAAAAAAAATTTGAAAAAAACGTAACAAAAAATATAAAAATTAGAAAATTTAAAAAAAATATAAAATTTGAAAAAAATGTAAAAAAAAATATAAAATTAGAAAAAACGTTAAAAAAATATAAAAATAAGAAAACCCAAAAAAAAATATAAAATTTGAACAAAACGTAAAAAAAAAAATAAAATTTGAAAAATTAGAAAACCTAAAAAAAAAACATATAAAATGTGAAAAACACGAAAAAAAAATGTAAAAATTAGAAAACCTAAAAAAAAATATAAAATTTGAACAAAACGTAAAAATAAAATAAAATTTAAAAAAAATAAAAATTAGAAAACCTAAGAAAAAAATATAAAATTTGTAAACGTAAAACAAAAAATAAAAATTAGAAAACCTAAAAAAAAATATCAAATTTGAAAAAAACGTAAAAAAAATATAAAATTTGAAAAGAACGTAAAAAAAATATGAAATTTGAAAAAAAATTATAAAAATAAGAAAACCTAAAAAAAATATAAAATTTGAAAAAAGCGAAAAAAAAATGAAATTTGAAAAAAAGTAAAACAAAAAATAAAAATTAGAAAACCTAAAAAAAATATCAAATTTGAAAAAAACGTAAAAAAATATAAAATTTTAAAAGAACGTAAAAAAAATATGAAATTTGAAAAAAACGTAAAAAACAAATATAAAATTTGAAAAAAATGTAAAAAAAATATAAAATTTGAAAAGAACGTAAAAAAAAATGAAATTTGAAAAAACGTAAAACAAAAAATAAAAATTAGAAAACCTAAAAAAAATATAAAATTTGAAAAAAACGAAAAAAAAATATAAAAATTTAAAAAAACGTAAAAAACAAATATAAAATTTGCAAAAATGTAAAAAAAAATATAAATAGAAAAAAACGTAAAAAAAATTTGAAATTTGAAAAAAACATAAAATTTGAAAAAAACGTAAAAAAAATATAAATAGAAAAAAACGTAAAGAAAATTTTAAATTTAAAAAAAAACGTAAAAAAAATATGAAAATTAGAAAAGCTAAAAAAAATATCAAATTTGAAAAAAACGTAAAAAAATATATAAAATTTGAAAAGAACGTAAAAAAAATATAAAATTTGAAAAAAACGAAAATAAAATATAAAAATTTGAACAACACGTAAAATTTTAAAAAACGTAAAAATATAAAAATTAGAAAAATTATAAAAAAAAAAATTTAAGAAAAACTTAAAAAAAATATAAAGCGCAAAAAAAAAAAATTGAAAAAAACGTAAAAAATATATAAAATTTGAAAAAACGTAAAAAAAAAAATAAATATTAGAAAACCTAAAACAAATATCAAATTTGAAAAAAACGTAAAAAAAATTTGAAAAAAACGTAACAAAAAATATAAAAATTAGAAAATTTAAAAAAAATATAAAATTTGAAAAAAATGTAAAAAAAAATATAAAATTAGAAAAAACGTTAAAAAAATATAAAAATAAGAAAACCCAAAAAAAAATATAAAATTTGAACAAAACGTAAACAAAAAAATAAAAATTGAAAAATTAGAAAACCTAAAAAAAAAAAATATAAAATGTGAAAAACACGAAAAAAAAATGTAAAAATTAGAAAACCTAAAAAAAAATATAAAATTTGAACAAAACGTAAAAATAAAATAAAATTTAAAAAAAATAAAAATTAGAAAACCTAAAAAAATAAAAAAAAAAATATAAAATTTGTAAACGTAAAACAAAAAATAAAAATTAGAAAACCTAAAAAAAAATATCAAATTTGAAAAAAACGTAAAAAAAATATAAAATTTGAAAAGAACGTAAAAAAAATATGAAATTTGAAAAAAATGTAAAAAAAATTATAAAAATAAGAAAACCTAAAAAAAATATAAAATTTGAAAAAAACGAAAAAAAGATATAAAAATTTAAAAAAACGTAAAAAACAAATATAAAATTTGCAAAAATGTAAAAAAAAATATAAATAGAAAAACAAGTAAAAAAAATTTAAAATTTGAACAAAACGTAAAAAAAATATGAAAATTAGAAAACCTAAAACAAATATCAAATTTGAAAAAAACGTAAAAAAAATTTGAAAAAAACGTAACAAAAAATTTAAAAATTAGAAAATTTAAAAAAAATATAAAATTTGAAAAAAATGTAAAAAAAAATATAAAATTAGAAAAAACGTTAAAAAAATATAAAAATAAGAAAACCCAAAAAAAAATATAAAATTTGAAAAGAACGTAAAAAAAATATGAAATTTGAAAAAAATGTAAAAAAAATTATAAAAATAAGAAAACCTAAAAAAAACTAAAATTTGAAAAAAACGTAACAAAAATATAAAATTTGAAAAAACGTAAAAAAAATATAAAAATTAGAAAACCTAAAACAAATATCAAATTTGAAAAAAACGTAAAAAAAATTTGAAAAAAACGTAACAAAAAATATAAAAATTAGAAAATTTAAAAAAAATATAAAATTTGAAAAAAATGTAAAAAAAAATATAAAATTAGAAAAAACGTTAAAAAAATATAAAAATAAGAAAACCCAAAAAAAAATATAAAATTTGAACAAAACGTAAAAAAAAAAAAAAAATTTGAAAAATTAGAAAACCTAAAAAAAAAACATATAAAATGTGAAAAACACGAAAAAAAAATGTAAAAATTAGAAAACCTAAAAAAAAATATAAAATTTGAGCAAAACGTAAAAATAAAATAAAATTTAAAAAAAATAAAAATTAGAAAACCTAAGAAAAAAATATAAAATTTGTAAACGTAAAACAAAAAATAAAAATTAGAAAACTTAAAAAAAAATATCAAATTTGAAAAAAACGTAAAAAAAATATAAAATTTGAAAAGAACGTAAAAAAAATATGAAATTTGAAAAAAAATTATAAAAATAAGAAAACCTAAAAAAAATATAAAATTTGAAAAAAACGAAAAAAAAATGAAATTTGAAAAAAAGTAAAACAAAAAATAAAAATTAGAAAACCTAAAAAAAATATCAAATTTGAAAAAAACGTAAAAAAATATAAAATTTGAAAAGAACGTAAAAAAAATATGAAATTTGAAAAAAACGTAAAAAACAAATATAAAATTTGAAAAAAATGTAAAAAAAATATAAAATTTGAAAAGAACGTAAAAAAAAATGAAATTTGAAAAAACGTAAAACAAAAAATAAAAATTAGAAAACCTAAAAAAAATATAAAATTTGAAAAAAACGAAAAAAAAATATAAAAATTTAAAAAAACGTAAAAAACAAATATAAAATTTGCAAAAATGTAAAAAAAAATATAAATAGAAAAAAACGTAAAAAAAATTTAAAATTTGAAAAAAACGTAAAAAAAAATATAAAATTTGAAAAAAACGTAAAAAAAATATAAATAGAAAAAAACGTAAAGAAAATTTTAAATTTAAAAAAAAACGTAAAAAAAATATGAAAATTAGAAAAGCTAAAAAAAATATCAAATTTGAAAAAAACGTAAAAAAATATATAAAATTTGAAAAGAACGTAAAAAAAATATAAAATTTGAAAAAAACGAAAATAAAATATAAAAATTTGAACAACACGTAAAATTTTAAAAAACGTAAAAATATAAAAATTAGAAAAATTATAAAAAAAAAAATTTAAGAAAAACTTAAAAAAAATATAAAGCGCAAAAAAAAAAAATTGAAAAAAACGTAAAAAATATATAAAATTTGAAAAAACGTAAAAAAAAAAATAAATATTAGAAAACCTAAAACAAATATCAAATTTGAAAAAAACGTAAAAAAAATTTGAAAAAAACGTAACAAAAAATATAAAAATTAGAAAATTTAAAAAAAATATAAAATTTGAAAAAAATGTAAAAAAAAATATAAAATTAGAAAAAACGTTAAAAAAATATAAAAATAAGAAAACCCAAAAAAAAATATAAAATTTGAACAAAACGTAAAAAAAAAAATAAAATTTGAAAAATTAGAAAACCTAAAAAAAAAAAATATAAAATGTGAAAAACACGAAAAAAAAATGTAAAAATTAGAAAACCTAAAAAAAAATATAAAATTTGAACAAAACGTAAAAATAAAATAAAATTTAAAAAAAATAAAAATTAGAAAACCTAAAAAAATAAAAAAAAAAATATAAAATTTGTAAACGTAAAACAAAAAATAAAAATTAGAAAACCTAAAAAAAAATATCAAATTTGAAAAAAACGTAAAAAAAATATAAAATTTGAAAAGAACGTAAAAAAAATATGAAATTTGAAAAAAATGTAAAAAAAATTATAAAAATAAGAAAACCTAAAAAAAATATAAAATTTGAAAAAAACGAAAAAAAGATATAAAAATTTAAAAAAACGTAAAAAACAAATATAAAATTTGCAAAAATGTAAAAAAAAATATAAATAGAAAAACAAGTAAAAAAAATTTAAAATTTGAACAAAACGTAAAAAAAATATGAAAATTAGAAAACCTAAAACAAATATCAAATTTGAAAAAAACGTAAAAAAAATTTGAAAAAAACGTAACAAAAAATATAAAAATTAGAAAATTTAAAAAAAATATAAAATTTGAAAAAAATGTAAAAAAAAATATAAAATTAGAAAAAACGTTAAAAAAATATAAAAATAAGAAAACCCAAAAAAAAATATAAAATTTGAAAAGAACGTAAAAAAAATATGAAATTTGAAAAAAATGTAAAAAAAATTATAAAAATAAGAAAACCTAAAAAAAACTAAAATTTGAAAAAAACGTAACAAAAATATAAAATTTGAAAAAACGTAAAAAAAATATGAAAATTAGAAAACCTAAAACAAATATCAAATTTGAAAAAAACGTAAAAAAAATTTGAAAAAAACGTAACAAAAAATATAAAAATTAGAAAATTTAAAAAAAATATAAAATTTGAAAAAAATGTAAAAAAAAATATAAAATTAGAAAAAACGTTAAAAAAATATAAAAATAAGAAAACCCAAAAAAAAATATAAAATTTGAACAAAACGTAAAAAAAAAATAAAATTTGAAAAATTAGAAAACCTAAAAAAAAAACATATAAAATGTGAAAAACACGAAAAAAAAATGTAAAAATTAGAAAACCTAAAAAAAAATATAAAATTTGAACAAAACGTAAAAATAAAATAAAATTTAAAAAAAATAAAAATTAGAAAACCTAAAAAAAAATATCAAATTTGAAAAAAACGTAAAAAAAATATAAAATTTGAAAAGAACGTAAAAAAAATATGAAATTTGAAAAAAAATTATAAAAATAAGAAAACCTAAAAAAAATATAAAATTTGAAAAAAACGAAAAAAAAATGAAATTTGAAAAAAAGTAAAACAAAAAATAAAAATTAGAAAACCTAAAAAAAATATCAAATTTGAAAAAAAACGTAAAAAAATATAAAATTTGAAAAGAACGTAAAAAAAATATGAAATTTGAAAAAAACGTAAAAAACAAATATAAAATTTGAAAAAAATGTAAAAAAAATATAAAATTTGAAAAGAACGTAAAAAAAAATGAAATTTGAAAAAACGTAAAACAAAAAATAAAAATTAGAAAACCTAAAAAAAATATAAAATTTGAAAAAAACGAAAAAAAAATATAAAAATTTAAAAAAACGTAAAAAACAAATATAAAATTTGCAAAAATGTAAAAAAAAATATAAATAGAAAAAAACGTAAAAAAAATTTAAAATTTGAAAAAAACGTAAAAAAAAATATAAAATTTGAAAAAAACGTAAAAAAAATATAAATAGAAAAAACGTAAAGAAAATTTTAAATTTAAAAAAAACGTAAAAAAAATATGAAAATTAGAAAAGCTAAAAAAAATATCAAATTTGAAAAAAACGTAAAAAAATATATAAAATTTGAAAAGAACGTAAAAAAAATATAAAATTTGAAAAAAACGAAAATAAAATATAAAAATTTGAACAACACGTAAAATTTTAAAAAACGTAAAAATATAAAAATTAGAAAAATTATAAAAAAAAAAATTTAAGAAAAACTTAAAAAAAATATAAAGCGCAAAAAAAAAAAATTGAAAAAAACGTAAAAAATATATAAAATTTGAAAAAACGTAAAAAAAAAAATAAATATTAGAAAACCTAAAACAAATATCAAATTTGAAAAAAACGTAAAAAAAATTTGAAAAAAACGTAACAAAAAATATAAAAATTAGAAAATTTAAAAAAAATATAAAATTTGAAAAAAATGTAAAAAAAAATATAAAATTAGAAAAAACGTTAAAAAAATATAAAAATAAGAAAACCCAAAAAAAAATATAAAATTTGAACAAAACGTAAAAAAAAAAAATAAAATTTGAAAAATTAGAAAACCTAAAAAAGAAAAATATAAAATGTGAAAAACACGAAAAAAAATGTAAAAATTAGAAAACCTAAAAAAAAATATAAAATTTGAACAAAACGTAAAAATAAAATAAAATTTAAAAAAAATAAAAATTAGAAAACCTAAAAAAATAAAAAAAAAATATAAAATTTGTAAACGTAAAACAAAAAATAAAAATTAGAAAACCTAAAAAAAAATATCAAATTTGAAAAAAACGTAAAAAAAATATAAAATTTGAAAAGAACGTAAAAAAAATATGAAATTTGAAAAAAATGTAAAAAAAATTATAAAAATAAGAAAACCTAAAAAAAATATAAAATTTGAAAAAAACGAAAAAAAGATATAAAAATTTAAAAAAACGTAAAAAACAAATATAAAATTTGCAAAAATGTAAAAAAAAATATAAATAGAAAAACAAGTAAAAAAAATTTAAAATTTGAACAAAACGTAAAAAAAATATGAAAATTAGAAAACCTAAAACAAATATCAAATTTGAAAAAAACGTAAAAAAAATTTGAAAAAAACGTAACAAAAAATATAAAAATTAGAAAATTTAAAAAAAATATAAAATTTGAAAAAAATGTAAAAAAAAATATAAAATTAGAAAAAACGTTAAAAAAATATAAAAATAAGAAAACCCAAAAAAAAATATAAAATTTGAAAAGAACGTAAAAAAAATATGAAATTTGAAAAAAACTTAAAAAAAATATCAAATTTGAAAAAAACGTAAAAAAATATATAAAATTTGAAAAAACGTAAAACAAAAAATAAAAATTAGAAAACCTAAAAAGAAATATCAAATTTGAAAAAAACGTACAAAAAAAATATAAAATTTGAAAAGAACGTAAAAAAATATCAAATTTGAAAATAACGTAAAAAAATATATAAAATTTGAAAAAACGTAAAACAAAAAATAAAAATTAGAAAACCTAAAAAGAAATATCAAATTTGAAAAAAACGTAAAAAAAAATATAAAATTTGAAAAAAACTTAAAAAAAATATCAAATTTGAAAAAAACGTAAAAAAATATATAAAATTTGAAAAAACGTAAAACAAAAAATAAAAATTAGAAAACCTAAGAAAAAAATATAAAATTTGAGAAAACGTAAAACAAAAAATAAAAATTAGAAAATCTAAAAAAATATCAAATTTGAAAAAAACGTAAAAAAAAATATAAAATTTGAAAAAAACTTAAAAAAAATATCAAATTTGAAAAAAACGTAAAAAAATATATAAAATTTGAAAAAACGTAAAACAAAAAATAAAAATTAGAAAACCTAAAAAGAAATATCAAATTTGAAAAAAACGTACAAAAAAAATATAAAATTTGAAAAGAACGTAAAAAAATATCAAATTTGAAAATAACGTAAAAAAATTATAAAAATAAGAAAACCTACAACAAAATATAAAATTTTAACAAAACGAAAAAAAGCTGCCAATTTGGAAGAGTGCTTCATATAACCTTTTGATCTACCTAGAATTTAGTGAAAACGAAGAATTAAATAAAAATTATGATTTTTACAAAACTCCCAATGTTGTACAATTTAAAATTACAATCAAGTTTTTATAAATAAGTACTCGAATTTGTAATACTATATTTATACTAAATACTCGAAATGTAATATACATATGTTTTTATTCTATAAATTTCGAAATTTTTGCCCTGTAAAATGAAGAGGGTTGAAGGTACGTGTCGCAATTTTGTATACAGGGTGTAGGTGTGTATTTTTGAGAAAATAATTTCTCATTTTTTCAATCCAGTCCCCCGCCGAGGTGTAGCAGCCTGTTTAATAGATATACCCCCTCACCCATAATAAAAGGGAAAGGGGTAAAAATTTTGAATGGTTTCGAAAGATACCAATCTATTATACCAAACCTAGCAGATATAAGTCCCTATCTGAAATGCGGCTTATTTTATATCATTTTAAGTTCCAAATATTCAATTTTCATAAACTATATAACAAATTTTGCAATGTAACATTTGTAAGTGATGTAGCTTAGAGGGGGTTGCAGCTAGGGAAATAAATTTTTGGCACAACTTGTAAGATAGTATTTTTAAGAAAACAATTTCTCATTTTTTCAATCCAGTCCCCCGCTGAGGTGCTGAAGCCTCTTTCATAAAATTACCCCCTCACCCATAATAAAAGGGAAATGGGTAAAATTTTTGAATGGTTTCGAAAGATACCAATCTATTATACCAAACCTATAAGATATAACACCCTATCTGAAATGCGGTTTATTTTATAGTCATTTTAAATACCAAAAATTCAATTTTAGTAGTCCCATAAAAATTCTTTCACCTGTAAAATCCAGGGGGGTAAAGGTACGAAGCTGATTTTTATGAACAATGTGTAACATAGTATATTTAAGAATATAGTTTCTCATTTTTTCAATTAATTTCCCCGCTCAAGGTATGTAGCTTATTTCATACATAAGCCCCCTCACCCACTTAAAGAAGGTGGGGGGTAAATTTTTTATATGAAATCGAAATGCACTTACCTGCTGCATCTATGTTAGAAGTGACAATGTTTTACATAAACTCAAACCGGTTTTATAGGCATTTCAAATTTCAAAATTTTTGTTTTAATATTACTATAAAATAGGGGGGCGAGGACCTAGGGCGCCAAATTTTTACAATCTTCTTTATATGGCGTCTATACATATATCTGTGAAACAATGTAAAGATCCGACTATATTTAGGGGTATTTTTTTGAAGTGCACAAAATTGTGCATTTTCAACGCTCCGCTAGGGGTGTTCAAACGATTCAAAAAAGGATACCATATACATAAATTTCCATCCTTACTTTATATATGTTGCAATTTTTGTACAAATCGCACGAGTGCTTATACTATTTCTAAGCGTTTAAAAAAGTGTATTTTTACTTTGCGTACGGCGTACGGCGTACGGCGTACGGCGGACACGGATTTTTTTTTTGCTGATTCTGATTCCCTGACATCTAAAACGTCCAGAAAAATGAAAATCTCGAAAAAAAATTTTTCGAAATTTAGACCGCACCACAAAGCTTCATATATTTTCAATATATGAAGCAAAAAAATAAAATGTAAAAAATTATAAAAATTAGAAAACCTAAGAAAAAAATATAAAATTTGAGAAAACGTAAAACAAAAAATAAAAATTCGAAAACCTAAAAAAATATCAAATTTGAAAAAAACGTAAAAAAATATAAAATTTGAAAAAACGAGAAAATAATATAAAAATTTAAAAAAACGTAAAAAACAAATATAAAATTTGAACAAAATGTAAAAAAAATATAAAATTTGAAAAGAACGTAAAAAAAATGAAATTTGAAAAAACGTAAAACAAAAAATAAAAATTAGAAAACCTAAAAAAAATATAAAATTTGAAAAAAACGAAAAAAAGATATAAATATTTAAAAAAACGTAAAAAACAAATATAAAATTTGCAAAAATGTAAAAAAAAATATAAATAGAAAAACAAGTAAAAAAAATTTAAAATTTGAACAAAACGTAAAAAAAAATAAAATTTTAAAAATTAGAAAAATTAGAAAACCTAAGAAAAAAATATAAAATTTGAGAAAACGTAAAAAAAATATAAAATTTGAAAAGAACGTAAAAAAAATATGAAATTTGAAAAAAATGTAAAAAAAATTATAAAAATAAGAAAACCTAAAAAAAATATAAAATTTGAAAAAAACGAAAAAAAAATGAAATTTGAAAAAAAGTAAAACAAAAAATAAAAATTAGAAAACCTAAAAAAAAATATAAAATTTGAAAAAAATGTAAAAAAAATATAAAATTTGAAAAGAACGTAAAAAAAAATGAAATTTGAAAAAACGTAAAACAAAAAATAAAAATTAGAAAACCTAAAAAAAATATAAAATTTGAAAAAAACGAAAAAAAAATATAAAAATTTAAAAAAACGTAAAAAACAAATATAAAATTTGCAAAAATGTAAAAAAAAATATAAATAGAAAAAAACGTAAAAAAAATTTAAAATTTGAAAAAAACGTAAAAAAAAATATAAAATTTAAAAAAAACGTAAAAAAAATATAAATAGAAAAAAACGTAAAGAAAATTTTAAATTAAAAAAAAAACGTAAAAAAAATATGAAAATTAGAAAACCTAAAAAAAATATCAAATTTGAAAAAAACGTAAAAAAATATATAAAATTTGAAAAGAACGTAAAAAAAATATAAAATTTGAAAAAAACGAAAATAAAATATAAAAATTTGAACAACACGTAAAACAAAATTTTAAAAAACGTAAAAATATAAAAATTAGAAAAATTATAAAAAAAAAATTTAAGAAAAACTTAAAAAAAATATAAAGCGCAAAAAAAAAAAATTGAAAAAAACGTAAAAAATATATAAAATTTAAAAAAACGTAAAAAACAAATATAAAATTTGAAAAAGTAGAAAAACTAAAAAAAAAAAAAATAGAAAATGTGAAAAAAACGTACAAAAAAAATTTAAAAATTAGAAAACCTAAAAATAATATATAAAATTTGAAAAAAATGTAAAAAACATATCAAATTTGAAAAAAACGTAAAAAAATATAAAATTTTAAAAGAACGTAAAACAAATATCAAATTTGAAAAAAACGTAAAAAAAATTATAAAAATAAGAAAACCTAAAACAAAATATAAAATTTGAACAAAACGTAAAAAAAATAAAATTTAATAAATTATAAAAATTAGAAAACCTAAGAAAAAAATATAAAATTTGAAAAAACGTAAAACAAAAAATAAAAATTAAAAAACCTAAAAAAAATATCAAATTTGGAAAAAACGTAAAAAAATATATAAAATTTGAAAAAAACGAAAATAAAATGTAAAAATTTGAACAACACGTAAAAAAAAATTTTAAAAAACGTAAAAAAAATATAAAAATTAGAAAAATTATAAAAAAAAAAATTTGAGAAAAACTTAAAAAAAATATAAAGCGTAAAAAAAAAAAATTTGAAAAAAACGTAAAAAAATATATAAAATTTGAAAAAACGTAAAACAAAAAATAAATATTAGAAAACCTAAAACAAATATCAAATTTGAAAAAAAACGTAACAAAAAATTTGAAAAAAACGTAACAAAAAATAGAAAAATTAGAAAATTTAAAAAAAAAACCTAAAACAAATATCAAATTTGAAAAAAAACGTAAAAAAAAATTTGAAAAAAACGTAACAAAAAATATAAAAATTAGAAAATTTAAAAAAAAATATAAAATTGGAAAATACGTTAAAAAAATATAAAAATAAGAAAACCTAAAAAAAAATATAAAATTTGAACAAAACGAAAAAAAAATATAAAAATTTAAAAAAACGTAAAAAACAAATATATAAAATTTGCAAAAATGTAAAAAAAAATATAAATAGAAAAAAACGTAAAAAAAATTTAAAATTTGAAAAAAACGTAAAAAAAAATATAAAATTTGAAAAAAACGTAAAAAAAATATAAATAGAAAAAAACGTAAAAAAAATTTTAAATTTAAAAAAAAACGTAAAAAAAATATGAAAATTAGAAAACCTAAAAAAAATATCAAATTTGAAAAAAACGTAAAAAAATATATAAAATTTGAAAAGAACGTAAAAAAAATATAAAATTTGAAAAAAACGAAAATAAAATATAAAAATTTGAACAACACGTAAAACAAAATTTTAAAAAACGTAAAAATATAAAAATTAGAAAAATTATAAAAAAAAAATTTAAGAAAAACTTAAAAAAAATATAAAGCGCAAAAAAAAAAATTGAAAAAAACGTAAAAAATATATAAAATTTAAAAAAACGTAAAAAACAAATATAAAATTTGAAAAAGTAGAAAAACTAAAAAAAAAAAAATAGAAAATGTGAAAAAAACGTACAAAAAAAATTTTAAAATTAGAAAACCTAAAAATAATATATAAAATTTGAAAAAAATGTAAAAAAAATATCAAATTTGAAAAAAACGTAAAAAAATATAAAATTTTAAAAGAACGTAAAACAAATATCAAATTTGAAAAAAACATAAAAAATATTATAAAAATAAGAAAACCTAAAACAAAATATAAAATTTGAACAAAACGTAAAAAAAATAAAATTTAATAAATTATAAAAATTAGAAAACCTAAGAAAAAAATATAAAATTTGAAAAAACGTAAAACAAAAAATAAAAATTAAAAAACCTAAAAAAAATATCAAATTTGGAAAAAACGTAAAAAAATATATAAAATTTGAAAAAAACGAAAATAAAATGTAAAAATTTGAACAACACGTAAAAAAAAATTTTAAAAAAAGTAAAAAAAATATAAAAATTAGAAAAATTATAAAAAAAAAATTTGAGAAAAACTTAAAAAAAATATAAAGCGTAAAAAAAAAAAATTTGAAAAAAACGTAAAAAAATATATAAAATTTGAAAAAACGTAAAACAAAAAATAAATATTAGAAAACCTAAAACAAATATCAAATTTGAAAAAAAACGTAAAAAAAAATTTGAAAAAAACGTAACAAAAAATATAAAAATTAGAAAATTTAAAAAAAAAACCTAAAACAAATATCAAATTTGAAAAAAAACGTAAAAAAAAATTTGGAAAAAACTTAACAAAAAATATAAAAATTAGAAAATTTAAAAAAAAATATAAAATTGGAAAATACGTTAAAAAAATATAAAAATAAGAAAACCTAAAAAAAAATATAAAATTTGAACAAAACGTAAAAAAAAAAATAAAATTGGAAAAATTAGAAAACCTAAAAAAAAAAATATAAAATGTGAAAAACACGAAAAAAGAATGTAAAAATTAGAAAACCTAAAAAAAATATAAAATTTGAACAAAACGTAAAAATAAAATAAAATTTAAAAAAAATAAAAATTAGAAAACCTAAGAAAAAAATATAAAATTTGTAAACGTAAAACAAAAAATAAAAAGTAGAAAACCTAAAAAAAAATATCAAATTTGAAAAAAACGTAAAAAAAATATAAAATTTGAAAAGAACGTAAAAAAATATGAAATTTAAAAAAATGTAAAACAAATTTTAAAAATAAGAAAACCTAAAACAAAATATAAAATTTGAACAAAACGAAAAAAAAAAAATAAAATTTGAAAAATTAGAAAACCTAAAAAAAAAAAATATAAAATGTGAAAAACACGAAAAAAAAATGTAAAAATTAGAAAACCTAAAAAAAAATATAAAATTTGAACAAAACGTAAAAATAAAATAAAATTTAAAAAAAATAAAAATTAGAAAACCTAAGAAAAAAATATAAAATTTGTAAACGTAAAACAAAAAATAAAGATTAGAAAACCTAAAAAAAAATATCAAATTTGAAAAAAACGTAAAAAAAATATAAAATTTGAAAAGAACGTAAAAAAAATATGAAATTTGAAAAAAATGTAAAAAAAATTATAAAAATAAGAAAACCTAAAACAAAATATAAAATTTGAACAAAACGTAAAAAAAATAAAATTTAATAAATTATAAAAATTAGAAAACCTAAGAAAAAAATATAAAATTTGAAAAAACGTAAAACAAAAAATAAAAATTAAAAAACCTAAAAAAAATATCAAATTTGGAAAAAACGTAAAAAAATATATAAAATTTGAAAAAAACGAAAATAAAATGTAAAAATTTGAACAACACGTAAAAAAAAATTTTAAAAAACGTAAAAAAAATATAAAAATTAGAAAAATTATAAAAAAAAAAATTTGAGAAAAACTTAAAAAAAATATAAAGCGTAAAAAAAAAAAATTTGAAAAAAACGTAAAAAAATATATAAAATTTGAAAAAACGTAAAACAAAAAATAAATATTAGAAAACCTAAAACAAATATCAAATTTGAAAAAAAACGTAAAAAAAAATTTGAAAAAAACGTAACAAAAAATATAAAAATTAGAAAATTTAAAAAAAAAACCTAAAACAAATATCAAATTTGAAAAAAAACGTAAAAAAAAATTTGAAAAAAACGTAACAAAAAATATAAAAATTAGAAAATTTAAAAAAAAATATAAAATTGGAAAATACGTTAAAAAAATATAAAAATAAGAAAACCTAAAAAAAAATATAAAATTTGAACAAAACGTAAAAAAAAAAATAAAATTTGAAAAATTAGAAAACCTAAAAAAAAAAATATAAAATGTGAAAAACACGAAAAAAGAATGTAAAAATTAGAAAACCTAAAAAAAATATAAAATTTGAACAAAACGTAAAAATAAAATAAAATTTAAAAAAAATAAAAATTAGAAAACCTAAGAAAAAAATATAAAATTTGTAAACGTAAAACAAAAAATAAAAATTAGAAAACCTAAAAAAAAATATCAAATTTGAAAAAAACGTAAAAAAAATATAAAATTTGAAAAGAACGTAAAAAAATATGAAATTTAAAAAAATGTAAAACAAATTTTAAAAGTAAGAAAACCTAAAAAAATGTAAAAAAAAATATAAATAGAAAAAAACGTAAAAAAAATTTAAAATTTGAAAAAAACGTAAAAAAAAATATAAAATTTGAAAAAAACGTAAAAAAAATATAAATAGAAAAAAACGTAAAAAAAATTTTAAATTTAAAAAAAAACGTAAAAAAAATATGAAAATTAGAAAACCTAAAAAAAATATCAAATTTGAAAAAAACGTAAAAAAATATATAAAATTTGAAAAGAACGTAAAAAAAATATAAAATTTGAAAAAAACGAAAATAAAATATAAAAATTTGAACAACACGTAAAACAAAATTTTAAAAAACGTAAAAATATAAAAATTAGAAAAATTATAAAAAAAAAAATTTAAGAAAAACTTAAAAAAAATATAAAGCGCAAAAAAAAAATTGAAAAAAACGTAAAAAATATATAAAATTTAAAAAAACGTAAAAAACACATATAAAATTTGAAAAAGTAGAAAAACTAAAAAAAAAAAAATAGAAAATGTGAAAAAAACGTACAAAAAAAATTTAAAAATTAGAAAACCTAAAAATAATATATAAAATTTGAAAAAAATGTAAAAAAAATATCAAATTTGAAAAAAACGTAAAAAAATATAAAATTTTAAAAGAACGTAAAACAAATATCAAATTTGAAAAAAACGTAAAAAATATTATAAAAATAAGAAAACCTAAAACAAAATATAAAATTTGAACAAAACGTAAAAAAAATAAAATTTAATAAATTATAAAAATTAGAAAACCTAAGAAAAAAATATAAAATTTGAAAAAACGTAAAACAAAAAATAAAAATTAAAAAACCTAAAAAAAATATCAAATTTGGAAAAAACGTAAAAAAATATATAAAATTTGAAAAAAACGAAAATAAAATGTAAAAATTTGAACAACACGTAAAAAAAAATTTTAAAAAAAGTAAAAAAAATATAAAAATTAGAAAAATTATAAAAAAAAAATTTGAAAAAAACGTAAAAAAATATATAAAATTTGAAAAAACGTAAAACAAAAAATAAATATTAGAAAACCTAAAACAAATATCAAATTTGAAAAAAAACGTAAAAAAAAATTTGAAAAAAATAAAAATTAGAAAACCTAAGAAAAAAATATAAAATTTGTAAACGTAAAACAAAAAATAAAGATTAGAAAACCTAAAAAAAAATATCAAATTTGAAAAAAACGTAAAAAAAATATAAAATTTGAAAAGAACGTAAAAAAAATATGAAATTTGAAAAAAATGTAAAAAAAATTATAAAAATAAGAAAACCTAAAACAAAATATAAAATTTGAATAAAACGTAAAAAAAATAAAATTTAATAAATTATAAAAATTAGAAAACCTAAGAAAAAAATATAAAATTTGAAAAAACGTAAAACAAAAAATAAAAATTAAAAAACCTAAAAAAAATATCAAATTTGGAAAAAACGTAAAAAAATATATAAAATTTGAAAAAAACGAAAATAAAATGTAGAAATTTGAACAACACGTAAAAAAAAATTTTAAAAAACGTAAAAAAAATATAAAAATTAGAAAAATTATAAAAAAAAAAATTTGAGAAAAACTTAAAAAAAATATAAAGCGTAAAAAAAAAAAATTTGAAAAAAACGTAAAAAAATATATAAAATTTGAAAAAACGTAAAACAAAAAATAAATATTAGAAAACCTAACACAAATATCAAATTTGAAAAAAAACGTAAAAAAAAATTTGAAAAAAACGTAACAAAAAATATAAAAATTAGAAAATTTAAAAAAAAAACCTAAAACAAATATCAAATTTGAAAAAAAACGTAAAAAAAAATTTGAAAAAAACGTAACAAAAAATATAAAAATTAGAAAATTTAAAAAAAAATATAAAATTGGAAAATACGTTAAAAAAATATAAAAATAAGAAAACCTAAAAAAAAATATAAAATTTGAACAAAACGTAAAAAAAAAAATAAAATTTGAAAAATTAGAAAACCTAAAAAAAAAAATATAAAATGTGAAAAACACGAAAAAAGAATGTAAAAATTAGAAAACCTAAAAAAAATATAAAATTTGAACAAAACGTAAAAATAAAATAAAATTTAAAAAAAATAAAAATTAGAAAACCTAAGAAAAAAATATAAAATTTGTAAACGTAAAACAAAAAATAAAAATTAGAAAACCTAAAAAAAATATCAAATTTGAAAAAAACGTAAAAAAAATATAAAATTTGAAAAGAACGTAAAAAAATATGAAATTTAAAAAAATGTAAAACAAATTTTAAAAATAAGAAAACCTAAAACAAAATATAAAATTTGAACAAAACGAAAAAAAAAAAATAAAATTTGAAAAATTAGAAAACCTAAAAAAAAAAAATATAAAATGTGAAAAACACGAAAAAAAAATGTAAAATTTAGAAAACCTAAAAAAAAATATAAAATTTGAACAAAACGTAAAAATAAAATAAAATTAAAAAAAAAATAAAAATTAGAAAACCTAAGAAAAAAATATAAAATTTGTAAACGAAAATAAAAAATAAAGATCAGAAAACCTAAAAAAAAATATCAAATTTGAAAAAAACGTAAAAAAAATATAAAATTTGAAAAGAACGTAAAAAAAATATGAAATTTGAAAAAAATGTAAAAAAAATTATAAAAATAAGAAAACCTAAAAAAAACTAAAATTTGAAAAAAACGTAACAAAAATATAAAATTTGAAAAAACGTAAAAAAAATATGAAAATTAGAAAACCTAAAACAAATATCAAATTTGAAAAAAACGTAAAAAAAAAATTTGAAAAAAACGTAACAAAAAATATAAAAATTAGAAAACTTAAAAAAAAATATAAAATTTGAAAAACACGAAAAAAGAATGTAAAAATTAGAAAACCTAAAAAAAATATAAAATTTGAAAAAACGTAAAAAAAATATGAAAGTTAGAAAACCTAAGAAAAAAATATAAAATCTAAAAAAAAAATATCAGATTTGAAAAAAACGTAAAAAAATATATAAAATGTGAAAAAACGTAAAACAAAAAATAAAAATTAGAAAACCTAAAACAAATATCAAATTTGAAAAAAACGTAAAAAAAAAAATTTGAAAAAAACGTAACAAAAAATATAAAAATTATAAAACTTAAAAAAAAATATAAAATTTGAAAAACACGAAAAAAGAATGTAAAAATTAGAAAACCTAAAAAAAAATATAAAATTTGAAAAAACGTAAAAAAAATATGAAAATTAGAAAACCTAAGAAAAAAATATAAAATTTGAATAAACGTAAAACAAAAAATAAAACTTAGAAAACATAAAAAAATTATCAAATTTGAAAAAAACGTAAAAAAAAATAAAATTTAAAACATTATAAAAATTAGAAAACCTAAGAAAAAAATATAAAATTTGAGAAAACGTAAAACAAAAAATAAAAATTAGAAAACCTAAAAAAAATATCAAATTTGGAAAAAACGTAAAAAAATATATAAAATTTGAAAAAAAGGTTAAAAAAATATAAAATTTGAAAAAAACGAAAATAAAATATAAAAATTTGAACAACACGTAAAACAAAATTTTAAAAAACGTAAAAATATAAAAATTAGAAAAATTATAAAAAAAAAAATTTGAGAAAAACTTAAAAAAAATATAAAGCGTAAAAAAAAAAAATTGAAAAAAACGTAAAAAAATATATAAAATTTGAAAAAACGTAAAACAAAAAATAAATATTAGAAAACCTAAAACAAATATCAAATTTGAAAAAAATGTAAAAAAAAATTTGAAAAAAACGTAACAAAAAATATAAAAATTAGAAAATTTAAAAAAAATATAAAATTTGAAAAAAATGTAAAAAAAACTATAAAATTAGAAAAAACGTTAACAAAATATAAAAATAAGAAAACCTAAAAAAAAATATAAAATTTGAACAAAACGTAAAAAAAAAAATAAAATTTGAAAAATTAGAAAACCTAAAAAAAAAACATATAAAATGTGAAAAACACGAAAAAAAAATGTAAAAATTAGAAAACCTAAAAAAAAATATAAAATTTGAACAAAACGTAAAAATAAAATAAAATTTAAAAAAAATAAAAATTAGAAAACCTAAGAAAAAAATATAAAATTTGTAAACGTAAAACAAAAAATAAAAATAAGAAAACCTAAAAAAAATATAAAATTTGAAAAAAAACGAAAAAAAAATGAAATTTGAAAAAAAGTAAAACAAAAAATAAAAATTAGAAAACCTAAAAAAAAATATAAAATTTGAAAAAAACGTAAAAAAAATATAAAATTTGAAAAGAACGTAAAAAAAATATGAAATTTGAAAAAAACGTAAAAAACAAATATAAAATTTGAAAAAAATGTAAAAAAAATATAAAATTTGAAAAGAACGTAAAAAAAAATGAAATTTGAAAAAACGTAAAACAAAAAATAAAAATTAGAAAACCTGAAAAAAATATAAAATTTGAAAAAAACGAAAAAAAAATATAAAAATTTAAAAAAACGTAAAAAACAAATATAAAATTTGCAAAAATGTAAAAAAAAATAGAAATAGAAAAAAACGTAAAAAAAATTTAAAATTTGAAAAAAACGTAAAAAAAAATATAAAATTTGAAAAAAACGTAAAAAAAATATAAATAGAAAAAAACGTAAAGAAAATTTTAAATTTAAAAAAAACGTAAAACAAAAAATAAAAATTAGAAAATCTAAAAAAATATCAAATTTGAAAAAAACGTAAAAAAAAATATAAAATTTGAAAAAAACTTAAAAAAAATATTAAATTTGAAAAAACGAAAATAAAATATAAAAATTTGAACAACACGTAAAAAAAAATTTTAAAAAACGTAAAAAAAAATATAAAAATTAGAAAAATTATAAAAAAAAAATTTGAGAAAAACTTAAAAAAACTATAAAGCGTAAAAAAAAAAAATTTGAAAAAAACGTAAAAAACTATATAAAATTTGAAAAAACGTAAAACAAAAAATAAATATTAGAAAACCTAAAACAAATATCAAATTTGAAAAAAACGTAAAAAAAAATTTGAAAAAAACGTAACAAAAAATATAAAAATTAGAAAATTTAAAAAAAAATATAAAATTTGAAAAAAATGTAAAAAAAATATAAAATTAGAAAAAACGTTAAAAAAATATAAAAATAAGAAAACCTAAAAAAAAATATAAAATTTGAACAAAACGTAAAAAAAAAAAAAATTTGAAAAATTAGAAAACCTAAAAAAAAAAAATATAAAATGTGAAAAACACGAAAAAAATGTAAAAATTAGAAAACCTAAAAAAAAATATAAAATTTGAACAAAACGTAAAAATAAAATAAAATTTAAAAAAAATAAAAATTAGAAAACCTAAGAAAAAAATATAAAATTTGAAAAAAACGAAAAAAAAATATAAAAATGTAAAAAAACGTAAAAAACAAATATAAAATTTTGAAAAAAATGTAAAAAAAATATAAAATTTGAAAAGAACAAAAAAAAAATGAAATTTGAAAAAACGTAAAAAAAAATTTGAAAAAAACGTAAAAAACTATATAAAATTTGAAAAAACGTAAAACAAAAAATAAATATTAGAAAACCTAAAACAAATATCAAATTTGAAAAAAACGTAAAAAAAAATTTGAAAAAAACGTAACAAAAAATATAAAAATTAGAAAATTTAAAAAAAAATATAAAATTTGAAAAAAATGTAAAAAAAATATAAAAATGTAAAAAAACGTAAAAAACAAATATAAAATTTGCAAAAATGTAAAAAAAAATATAAATAGAAAAAAACGTAAAAAAAATTTAAAATTTGAAAAAAACGTAAAAAAAAATATAAAATTTGAAAAAAACGTAAAAAAAATATAAATAGAAAAAAACGTAAAGAAAATTTTAAATTTAAAAAAAAACGTAAAAAAAATATGAAAACTAGAAAAGCTAAAAAAAATATCAAATTTGAAAAAAACGTAAAAAAATATATAAAATTTGAAAAAACGTAAAATACAAAATAAAAATTAGAAAACCTAAAAAAAAATATCAAATTTGAAAAAAACGTAAAAAAAAATATAAAATTTGAAAAAAACTTAAAAAAAATATTAAATTTGAAAAACGAAAAAAAAATTAAAAAATTTAAAAAAACGTAAAAAACAAATAAAAAATTTGAATAAAATGTAAAAAAAATATAAATAGAAAAAAACTTAAAAAAATTTTAAACTTTGAAAAAAAAACGTAAACAAAATTATGAAAATTAGAAAACCTAAAAAAATATGAAATTTCGCAAAAACGTAAAAAATATATATAAAATTTGAAAACACGAAAAAAAAAAATTAGAAAACCTAAAAAAAATATCAAATTTGAAAAAAAACGTAAAAAACAAATATAAAATTTTAAAAAAACGTAAAGAGAATATAAAATTAGAAAAAAACGTAAAAAAAATTTAAAATTTGAAAAACAAACGTAAAAAAATATGAAAATTAGAAAATCTAAAAAAAAAATATCAAATATTTGAAAAAAACGTAAAACAAAAAATTTGAAGAAACGTAAAAAATAATATAAAAATTAGAAAACCTAAAAAAAACTGTAAAATTTGAAAAAAATGTAAAAAAATATAAAATTTGAAAAAAAAGTTTAAAAAATATAAAAATAAGAAAACCTAAAAAAAAATATGAAATTTGAAAAACACGGAAAAAGAAAGTTAAAATTAGAAAACCCAAAAAAAAATATTATATTTAAAAAAAAAGTAAAAAAGAAATATAAAATTTAAAAAAATTGTAAAATAAAATTTAAAATTTGAAAAAACGTAAAAAAATAGAAAATGTGAAAAAAACGTACAAAAAAAATTTAAAAATTAGAAAACCTAAAAATAATATATAAAATTTGAAAAAAATGTAAAAAAAATATAAAATTTGAAAAAAACGTAACAAAAATATAAAAATTTAGAAAAACGTAAAAAACAAATATAAAATTTGAAAAAGTAGAAAAACTAAAAAAAAAAAAAATAGAAAATGTGAAAAAAACGTACAAAAAAAATTTAAAAATTAGAAAACCTAAAAATAATATATAAAATTTGAAAAAAACGTAAAAAAAATATAAAATTTGAAAAGAACGTAAAAAAAATATGAAATTTGAAAAAAATGTAAAAAAAATTTTAAAAATAAGAAAACCTAAAACAAAATATAAAATTTGAACAAAACGTAAAAAAAATAAAATTTAATAAATTATAAAAATTAGAAAACCTAAAAATAATATATAAAATTTGAAAAAAACGTAAAAAAAATATAAAATTTGAAAAGAACGTAAAAAAAATATGAAATTTGAAAAAAATGTAAAAAAAATTATAAAAATAAGAAAACCTAAAAAAAATATAAAATTTGAAAAAAACGAAAAAAAAATATGAAATTTGAAAAAAACGTAAAAAACAAATATAAAATTTGAAAAAAATGTAAAAAAAATATAAAATTTGAAAAGAACGTAAAAAAAAATGAAATTTGAAAAAACGTAAAACAAAAAATAAAAATTAGAAAACCTGAAAAAAATATAAAATTTGAAAAAAACGAAAAAAAAATATAAAAATTTAAAAAAACGTAAAAAACAAATATAAAATTTGCAAAAATGTAAAAAAAAATATAAATGTAAAAAAAAATAAAAAATATAAAAAATATAAAAATTTAAAAAAACGTAAAAAACAAATATAAAATTTGCAAAAATGTAAAAAAAAATATAAATAGAAAAAAACGTAAAAAAAATTTAAAATTTGAAAAAAACGTAAAAAAAAATATAAAATTTGAAAAAAACGTAAAAAAAATATAAATAGAAAAAAACGTAAAGAAAATTTTAAATTTAAAAAAAACGTAAAACAAAAAATAAAAATTAGAAAATCTAAAAAAATATCAAATTTGAAAAAAACGTAAAAAAAAATATAAAATTTGAAAAAAACTTAAAAAAAATATTAAATTTGAAAAAACGAAAATAAAATATAAAAATTTGAACAACACGTAAAAAAAAATTTTAAAAAACGTAAAAAAAAATATAAAAATTAGAAAAATTATAAAAAAAAAATTTGAGAAAAACTTAAAAAAACTATAAAGCGTAAAAAAAAAAATTTGAAAAAAACGTAAAAAACTATATAAAATTTGAAAAAACGTAAAACAAAAAATAAATATTAGAAAACCTAAAACAAATATCAAATTTGAAAAAAACGTAAAAAAAAATTTGAAAAAAACGTAACAAAAAATATAAAAATTAGAAAATTTAAAAAAAAATATAAAATTTGAAAAAAATGTAAAAAAAATATAAAATTAGAAAAAACGTTAAAAAAATATAAAAATAAGAAAACCTAAAAAAAAATATAAAATTTGAACAAAACGTAAAAAAAAAAAAAAATTTGAAAAATTAGAAATATAAAATTTTGAAAAAAATGTAAAAAAAATATAAAATTTGAAAAGAACATAAAAAAAAAATGAAATTTGAAAAAACGTAAAAAAAAATTTGAAAAAAACGTAAAAAACTATATAAAATTTGAAAAAACGTAAAACAAAAAATAAATATTAGAAAACCTAAAACAAATATCAAATTTGAAAAAAACGTAAAAAAAAATTTGAAAAAAACGTAACAAAAAATATAAAAATTAGAAAATTTAAAAAAAAATATAAAATTTGAAAAAAATGTAAAAAAAATATAAAAATGTAAAAAAACGTAAAAAACAAATATAAAATTTGCAAAAATGTAAAAAAAAATATAAAATTTGAAAAAAACGTAAAAAAAATATAAATAGAAAAAAACGTAAAGAAAATTTTAAATTTAAAAAAAAACGTAAAAAAAATATGAAAACTAGAAAAGCTAAAAAAAATATCAAATTTGAAAAAAACGTAAAAAAATATATAAAATTTGAAAAAACGTAAAATACAAAATAAAAATTAGAAAACCTAAAAAAAAATATCAAATTTGAAAAAAACGTAAAAAAAAATATAAAATTTGAAAAAAACTTAAAAAAAATATTAAATTTGAAAAACGAAAAAAAAATTAAAAAATTTAAAAAAACGTAAAAAACAAATAAAAAATTTGAATAAAATGTAAAAAAAATATAAATAGAAAAAAACTTAAAAAAATTTTAAACTTTGAAAAAAAAACGTAAACAAAATTATGAAAATTAGAAAACCTAAAAAAATATGAAATTTCGCAAAAACGTAAAAAATATATATAAAATTTGAAAACACGAAAAAAAAAAATTAGAAAACCTAAAAAAAATATCAAATTTGAAAAAAAACGTAAAAAACAAATATAAAATTTTAAAAAAACGTAAAGAGAATATAAAATTAGAAAAAAACGTAAAAAAAATTTAAAATTTGAAAAACAAACGTAAAAAAATATGAAAATTAGAAAATCTAAAAAAAAAATATCAAATATTTGAAAAAAACGTAAAACAAAAAATTTGAAGAAACGTAAAAAATAATATAAAAATTAGAAAACCTAAAAAAAACTGTAAAATTTGAAAAAAATGTAAAAAAATATAAAATTTGAAAAAAAAGTTTAAAAAATATAAAAATAAGAAAACCTAAAAAAAAATATGAAATTTGAAAAACACGGAAAAAGAAAGTTAAAATTAGAAAACCCAAAAAAAAATATTATATTTGAAAAAAAAGTAAAAAAGAAATATAAAATTTAAAAAAATTGTAAAATAAAATTTAAAATTTGAAAAAACGTAAAAAAATAGAAAATGTGAAAAAAACGTACAAAAAAAATTTAAAAATTAGAAAACCTAAAAATAATATATAAAATTTGAAAAAAACGTAAAAAAAATATAAAATTTGAAAAGAACGTAAAAAAAATATGAAATTTGAAAAAAATGTAAAAAAAATTTTAAAAATAAGAAAACCTAAAACAAAATATAAAATTTGAACAAAACGTAAAAAAAATAAAATTTAATAAATTATAAAAATTAGAAAACCTAAGAAAAAAATATAAAATTTGAAAAAACGTAAAACAAAAATTAAAAATTAAAAAACCTAAAAAAAATATCAAATTTGGAAAAAACGTAAAAAAATATATAAAATTTGAAAAAAACTAAAATTTTTTACATAAAAATAAAATATAAAAATTTGAACAACACGTAAAAAAAAATTTTAAAAAACGTAAAAAAAATATAAAAATTAGAAAAATTATAAAAAAAAAAATTTGAGAAAAACTTAAAAAAAATATAAAGCGTAAAAAAAAAAAATTTGAAAAAAACGTAAACAAATATATAAAATTTGAAAAAACGTAAAACAAAAAATAAATATTAGAAAACCTAAAACAAATATCAAATTTGAAAAAAAACGTAAAAAAAAATTTGAAAAAAACGTAACAAAAAATATAAAAATTAGAAAATTTAAAAAAAAATATAAAATTGGAAAATACGTTAAAAAAATATAAAAATAAGAAAACCTAAAAAAAAATATAAAATTTGAACAAAACGTAAAAAAAAAAATAAAATTTGAAAAATTAGAAAACCTAAAAAAAAAATATAAAATGTGAAAAACACGAAAAAAGAATGTAAAAATTAGAAAACCTAAAAAAATATAAAATTTGAACAAAACGTAAAAATAAAATAAAATTTAAAAAAAATAAAAATTAGAAAACCTAAGAAAAAAATATAAAATTTGTAAACGTAAAACAAAAAATAAAAATTAGAAAACCTAAAAAAAAATATCAAATTTGAAAAAAACGTAAAAAAAATATAAAATTTGAAAAGAACGTAAAAAAATATGAAATTTAAAAAAATGTAAAACAAATTTTAAAAATAAGAAAACCTAAAACAAAATATAAAATTTGAACAAAACGAAAAAAAATATATAAAATTTGAAAAAACGTAAAACAAAAAATAAAAATTAGAAAACCTAAAACAAATATCAAATTTGAAAAAAAACGTAAAAAAAAATTTCAAAAAAACGTAACAAAAAATATAAAAATTAGAAAATTTAAAAAAAAATATAAAATTGGAAGATACGTTAAAAAAATATAAAAATAAAAAAACCTAAAAAAAAATATAAAATTTGAACAAAACGTAAAAAAAAAAATAAAATTTGAAAATTAGAATACCTAAAAAAAAAAATATAAAATGTGAAAAACACGAAAAAAGAATGTAAAAATTAGAAAACCTAAAAAAAATATAAAATTTGAACAAAACGTAAAAATAAAATAAAATTTAAAAAAAATAAAAATTAGAAAACCTAAGAAAAAAATATAAAATTTGTAAACGTAAAACAAAAAATAAAAATTAGAAAACCTAAAAAAAAATATCAAATTTGAAAAAAACGTAAAAAAAATATAAAATTTGAAAAGAACGTAAAAAAATATGAAATTTAAAAAAATGTAAAACAAATTTTAAAAATAAGAAAACCTAAAACAAACTATAAAATTTGAACAAAACGAAAAAAAATATATAAAATTTGAAAAAACGTAAAACAAAAAATAAAAATTAGAAAACCAAAAAAAAATATCAAATTTGAAAAAAACGTAAAAAAAAATATAAAATTTGAAAAAAACGCAAAAAAATATAAAATTTGAAAAAAACGAGAAAAAAATATAAAAATTTAAAAAAACGTAAAAAACTAATATAAAATTTGAAAAAAACGTAAAGAGAATATAAAATTAGAAAAAAACGTAAAAAAAATTTAAAATTTGAAAAAAAAAAACGTAAAAAAATATAGGTTTTCTAATTTTTAAATTTTAAAACGTAAATCTTTAAACGTAAGAAAAAAAAACGTAAAAAAAAAAAAAATTATGAAAATTAGAAAACCTAAAAAAAATTTCAAATTTGAAAAAAACGTAAAAAAATATAAAATTTGAAAAAAGGTTAAAAAAAATATAAAAATTAGATTATAAAAATAAGAAAAGCTAAAACAAAATATAAAATTTGAAAAACACGAAAAAAGAATGTAAAAATTAGAAAAACTAAAAAAAAATATAAAATTTGATAAAACGTAAAAAAAATATGAAAATTAGAAAACCTAAGAAAAAAATATAAAATTTTTAAAAAAAATGTAAAAAATATAAAATTTAAAAAAAAAGTTAAAAAAATATAAAAATAAGAAAACCTAAAAAAAAATATAAGATTTGAACAAAACGTAAAAAAAAAATAAAATTTGAAAAAAACGTAACAAAAATATAAAATTTGAAAAAACGTAAAAAAAATATGAAAATTAGAAAATCTAAAAAAAAAATATCAGATTTGAAAAAAACGTACAAAAATATATAAAATTTGAAAAAACGTAAAACAAAAAATAAAAATTAGAAAACCTTAAACAAATATCAAATTTGAAAAAACCGTAAAAAAAAAATTTGAAAAAAACGTAACAAAAAATATAAAAATTAGAAAACTTAAAAAAAATATAAAATTTGAAAAAAATGTAAAAAAAATATAAAATTGGAAAAAACGTTAAAAAAATATAAAAATAAGAAAACCTAAAAAAAAATATAAAATTTGAACAAAACGTAAAAAAAAAAAAAAAATTTGAAAAATTAGAAAACCTAAAAAAAAAAAATATAAAATGTGAAAAACACGAAAAAAAAATGTAAAAATTAGAAAACCTAAAAAAAAATATAAAATTTGAACAAAACGTAAAAATAAAATAAAATTTAAAAAAAATAAAAATTAGAAAACCTAAGAAAAAAATATAAAATTTGTAAACGTAAAACAAAAAATAAAGATTAGAAAACCTAAAAAAAAATATCAAATTTGAAAAAAACGTAAAAAAAATATAAAATTTGAAAAGAACGTAAAAAAAATATGAAATTTGAAAAAAATGTAAAAAAAATTATAAAAATAAGAAAACCTAAAAAAACTAAAATTTGAAAAAAACGTAACAAAAATATAAAATTTGAAAAAACGTAAAAAAAATATGAAAATTAGAAAACCTAAAACAAATATCAAATTTGAAAAAAACGTAAAAAAAAAATTTGAAAAAAACGTAACAAAAAATATAAAAATTAGAAAACTTAAAAAAAAATATAAAATTTGAAAAACACGAAAAAAGAATGTAAAAATTAGAAAACCTAAAAAAAAATATAAAATTTGAAAAAACGTAAAAAAAATATGAAAATTAGAAAACCTAAGAAAAAAATATAAAATCTAAAAAAAAAATATCAGATTTGAAAAAAACGTAAAAAAATATATAAAATGTGAAAAAACGTAAAACAAAAAATAAAAATTAGAAAACCTAAAACAAATATCAAATTTGAAAAAAACGTAAAAAAAAAAATTTGAAAAAAACGTAACAAAAAATATAAAAATTAGAAAACTTAAAAAAAAATATAAAATTTGAAAAACACGAAAAAAGAATGTAAAAATTAGAAAACCTAAAAAAAAATATAAAATTTGAAAAAACGTAAAAAAAATATGAAAATTAGAAAACCTAAGAAAAAAATATAAAATTTGAATAAACGTAAAACAAAAAATAAAACTTAGAAAACCTAAAAAAATTATCAAATTTGAAAAAAACGTAAAAAAAAATAAAATTTAAAACATTATAAAAATTAGAAAACCTAAGAAAAAAATATAAAATTTGAGAAAACGTAAAACAAAAAATAAAAATTAGAAAACCTAAAAAAATTATCAAATTTGAAAAAAACGTAAAAAATATATAAAATTTGAAAACACAAAAAAAAAAAATTAGAAAATTTGAAAAAACCGCAAAAAAAATATAAAATTTGAAAAAAACGAAAAAAAAATATAAGAATTTAAAAAAACGTAAAAAACAAATATAAAATTTTAAAAAAACGTAAAGAGAATATAAAATTAGAAAAAAACGTAAAAAAAATTTAAAATTTGAAAAAAAACGTAAAAAAATATGAAAATTAGAAAATCTAAAAAACAAATATCAAATTTTGAAAAAAACGTAAAAAAAAAAAATTTTACGAAACATAAAAAATAATATCAAAATTAGAAAACCTAAAAAAAACTATAAAATTTGAAAAAAATGTAAAAAATATAAAATTTAAAAAAAAAGTTAAAAAAATATAAAAATAAGAAAACCTAAAAAAACATATAAGATTTGAACAAAACGTAAAAAAAAATAAAATTTGAAAAAAACGTAACAAAAGTATAAAATTTGAAAAAACGTAAAAACAATATGAAAATTAGAAAATCTAAAAAAAAAATATCAAATTTGAAAAAAACGTAAAAAAATATATAAAATTTGAAAAAACGTAAAACAAAAAAAAATTAAAAATTAGAAATCCTAAAACAAATATCAAATGTGAAAAAAACGTAAAAAAAAAATTGAAAAAAACGTAACAAAAAATATAAAAATTAGAAAACTTAAAAAAACATATAAAATTTGAAAAAAAATGTAAAAAAAATATAAAATTGGAAAAAACGTTAAAAAAATATAAAAATAAGAAAACCAAAAAAAAAATATAAAAAAATTTGAACAAAACGTAAAAAAAAAAATAAAATTTGAAAAATTAGAAAACCTACAAAAAAAAATATAAAATTTAATTAGAAAATTAGAATTAGAAAACCTAAAAAAAACTATAAAATTTGAAAAAAATGTAACAAAAATAAAAAAAACCAAAAAAAAAATATTATATTTGAAAAAAACGTAAAAAAGAAATATAAAATTTTAAAAAATTGTAAAATAAAATTTAAAATTTATAAAAAAAAATAGAAAATGTGAAAAAAACGTACAAAAAAAATTTAAAAATTAGAAAACCTAAAAATAATATATAAAATTTGAAAAAAATGTCAAAAAAATATAAAATTTGAAAAAAACGTAAAAAAAATATAAAAATTAAAAAAACGGAAAAAACAAATATAAAATTTGAACAAAACGTAAAAAAAAATAAAACTTGAAAAAAACGTAAAAAAAAATATAAAAATTAGAAAACCTAAGAAAAAAATATAAAATTTGAAAAAACGTAAAAAAATATGAAAATTAGAAAATCTAAAAAAAAATATCAAATTTGAAAAAAACCTAAAAATAACATATAAAATTTGAAAAAAATGTAAAAAAAATATCAAATTTGAAAACAACGTAAAAAAAATATAAAAATTAGAAAAAAACGTAAAAAAATATAAAATTTGAACAACACGTAAAAAAAAAATTTAAAAAAACGTAAAAAAAAAATTTTAAAAAAATAAAAGTTGAAACGTGAAAATAATTATAAAAAAATAAAATTTGAAACGTGAAAAAAATTTAAAATTTAAAAAAATGTAAAATAAAATATAAAATTTGAAAAAAACGTAAAAAAATATCAAATATGAAAAAAAAGGAATAAAAATATAAAAATTATAAAACCTAAGAAAAAAATATAAAATTTGAAAAAATGTAAAAATATATGAAAATTAGAAAACTTAAAAAAAAAAATCAAATTTGAAAAAAACGTAAAAAAATATAAAGTTTGAAAAAAACGGAAAAAAAATAAAAAATTATAAAACCTAAGAAAAAAATATAAAATTTGAAAAAACGTAAAAAAATATGAAAATTAGAAAACTTAAAAAAAAAATATCAAATTTGAAAAAAACGTAAAAAAATATAAAATTTGAAAAAAACGTAAAAAAAATATTAAATTTGAAAAAAACGGAAAAAAATATAAAAATTATAAAACCTAAGAAAAAAATATAAAATTTGAAAAAACTTATAAAACTATGAAAATTTTTCTACTTAAAAAAACAATATCAAATTTGAAAAAAACGTAAATAAAAAATAGAAAAAATAGAAAACCTAAAAAAATATCAAATGTGAAAAAAACGTAAAAAAAAAAATAAAATTCGAAAAAAACGTAAAAAAAATATAAAATTTGGAAAAAAGGAAAAAAAAATATAAAAATTTAAAAAAACGTAAAAAACAAATATAAAATTGGAAAAAAACGTAAAAAAAATATAAAAAGAAAAAAACGTAAAAAAAATTCAAAATTTACAAAAAAAAACGTAAAAAATATATGAAAATTAGTAATCCTAAAAAAAAAATATTAAATTTGAAAAAAAACGTAAAAAAAAATATAAAATTTGACAAAAACGTAAAAAATATTAAATTTGAAAAAAAACGAAAAAAAATATAAAAATTTAAAAAAACGTAAAAAACAAATATAAAATTTGAAAAAAACGTAAAAAAAATATCAAATTTGAAAAAAAACGTAAAAAAAAATATAAAAATAAGAAAACCTAAGAAAAAAATATAAAATTCGAAAAAACGTGAAAAAATATGAAAATTAGAAAACTTAAAAAAAAATATCAAATTTGAAAAAAACGTAAAAAAAATATAAAATTTGAAAAAAACGTAAATAAAAAATATAAAAATTAGAAAACCTAAAAAAAATATCAAATTTGAAAAAAACGTAAAAAAATATAAAATTTGAAAAAAACGTAAAAAAATATTAAATTTGATAAAATGTAAAATAAAATATAAAATTTGAAAAAAACGTAAAAAAATATCAAATATGAAAAAAAAGGAATAAAAATATAAAAATTATAAAACCTAAGAAAAAAATATAAAATTTGAAAAAATGTAAAAATATATGAAAATTAGAAAACTTAAAAAAAAAATATCAAATTTGAAAAAAACGTAAAAAAATATAAAGTTTGAAAAAAACGGAAAAAAAATAAAAAATTATAAAACCTAAGAAAAAAATATAAAATTTGAAAAAACGTAAAAAAATATGAAAATTAGAAAACTTAAAAAAAAAATATCAAATTTGAAAAAAACGTAAAAAAATATAAAATTTGAAAAAAACGTAAAAAAAATATTAAATTTGAAAAAAACGGAAAAAAATATAAAAATTATAAAACCTAAGAAAAAAATATAAAATTTGAAAAAACTTATAAAACTATGAAAATTTTTCTACTTAAAAAAACAATATCAAATTTGAAAAAAACGTAAATAAAAAATATAAAAAATAGAAAACCTAAAAAAATATCAAATGTGAAAAAAACGTAAAAAAAAAAATAAAATTCGAAAAAAACGTAAAAAAAATATAAAATTTGGATAAAACGAAAAAAAAATATAAAAATTTAAAAAAACGTAAAAAACAAATATAAAATTGGAAAAAAACGTAAAAAAAATATAAAAAGAAAAAAACGTAAAAAAAATTCAAAATTTACAAAAAAAAACGTAAAAAATATATGAAAATTAGTAATCCTAAAAAAAAAATATTAAATTTGAAAAAAAACGTAAAAAAAAATATAAAATTTGACAAAAACGTAAAAAATATTAAATTTGAAAAAAAACGAAAAAAAATATAAAAATTTAAAAAAACGTAAAAAACAAATATAAAATTTGAAAAAAACGTAAAAAAAATATCAAATTTGAAAAAAAACGTAAAAAAAAATATAAAAATAAGAAAACCTAAGAAAAAAATATAAAATTTGTAAACGTAAAACAAAAAATAAAGATTAGAAAACCTAAAAAAATATAAAATTTGAACAAAACGTAAAAATAAAATAAAATTTAAAAAAAATAAAAATTAGAAAACCTAAGAAAAAAATATAAAATTTGTAAACGTAAAACAAAAAATAAAGATTAGAAAACCTAAAAAAAAATATCAAATTTGAAAAAAACGTAAAAAAAATATAAAATTTGAAAAGAACGTAAAAAAAATATGAAATTTGAAAAAAATGTAAAAAAAATTATAAAAATAAGAAAACCTAAAAAAACTAAAATTTGAAAAAAACGTAACAAAAATATAAAATTTGAAAAAACGTAAAAAAAATATGAAAATTAGAAAACCTAAAACAAATATCAAATTTGAAAAAAACGTAAAAAAAAAATTTGAAAAAAACGTAACAAAAAATATAAAAATTAGAAAACTTAAAAAAAAATATAAAATTTGAAAAACACGAAAAAAGAATGTAAAAATTAGAAAACCTAAAAAAAAATATAAAATTTGAAAAAACGTAAAAAAAATATGAAAATTAGAAAACCTAAGAAAAAAATATAAAATCTAAAAAAAAAATATCAGATTTGAAAAAAACGTAAAAAAATATATAAAATGTGAAAAAACGTAAAACAAAAAATAAAAATTAGAAAACCTAAAACAAATATCAAATTTGAAAAAAACGTAAAAAAAAAAATTTGAAAAAAACGTAACAAAAAATATAAAAATTAGAAAACTTAAAAAAAAATATAAAATTTGAAAAACACGAAAAAAGAATGTAAAAATTAGAAAACCTAAAAAAAAATATAAAATTTGAAAAAACGTAAAAAAAATATGAAAATTAGAAAACCTAAGAAAAAAATATAAAATTTGAATAAACGTAAAACAAAAAATAAAACTTAGAAAACCTAAAAAAATTATCAAATTTGAAAAAAACGTAAAAAAAAATAAAATTTAAAACATTATAAAAATTAGAAAACCTAAGAAAAAAATATAAAATTTGAGAAAACGTAAAACAAAAAATAAAAATTAGAAAACCTAAAAAAATTATCAAATTTGAAAAAAACGTAAAAAATATATAAAATTTGAAAACACAAAAAAAAAAAATTAGAAAATTTGAAAAAACCGCAAAAAAAATATAAAATTTGAAAAAAACGAAAAAAAAATATAAGAATTTAAAAAAACGTAAAAAACAAATATAAAATTTTAAAAAAACGTAAAGAGAATATAAAATTAGAAAAAAACGTAAAAAAAATTTAAAATTTGAAAAAAAACGTAAAAAAATATGAAAATTAGAAAATCTAAAAAACAAATATCAAATTTTGAAAAAAACGTAAAAAAAAAAAATTTTACGAAACATAAAAAATAATATCAAAATTAGAAAACCTAAAAAAAACTATAAAATTTGAAAAAAATGTAAAAAATATAAAATTTAAAAAAAAAGTTAAAAAAATATAAAAATAAGAAAACCTAAAAAAACATATAAGATTTGAACAAAACGTAAAAAAAAATAAAATTTGAAAAAAACGTAACAAAAGTATAAAATTTGAAAAAACGTAAAAACAATATGAAAATTAGAAAATCTAAAAAAAAAATATCAAATTTGAAAAAAACGTAAAAAAATATATAAAATTTGAAAAAACGTAAAACAAAAAAAAATTAAAAATTAGAAATCCTAAAACAAATATCAAATGTGAAAAAAACGTAAAAAAAAAATTGAAAAAAACGTAACAAAAAATATAAAAATTAGAAAACTTAAAAAAACATATAAAATTTGAAAAAAAATGTAAAAAAAATATAAAATTGGAAAAAACGTTAAAAAAATATAAAAATAAGAAAACCAAAAAAAAAATATAAAAAAATTTGAACAAAACGTAAAAAAAAAAATAAAATTTGAAAAATTAGAAAACCTACAAAAAAAAATATAAAATTTAATTAGAAAATTAGAATTAGAAAACCTAAAAAAAACTATAAAATTTGAAAAAAATGTAACAAAAATAAAAAAAACCAAAAAAAAAATATTATATTTGAAAAAAACGTAAAAAAGAAATATAAAATTTTAAAAAATTGTAAAATAAAATTTAAAATTTATAAAAAAAAATAGAAAATGTGAAAAAAACGTACAAAAAAAATTTAAAAATTAGAAAACCTAAAAATAATATATAAAATTTGAAAAAAATGTCAAAAAAATATAAAATTTGAAAAAAACGTAAAAAAAATATAAAAATTAAAAAAACGGAAAAAACAAATATAAAATTTGAACAAAACGTAAAAAAAAATAAAACTTGAAAAAAACGTAAAAAAAAATATAAAAATTAGAAAACCTAAGAAAAAAATATAAAATTTGAAAAAACGTAAAAAAATATGAAAATTAGAAAATCTAAAAAAAAATATCAAATTTGAAAAAAACCTAAAAATAACATATAAAATTTGAAAAAAATGTAAAAAAAATATCAAATTTGAAAACAACGTAAAAAAAATATAAAAATTAGAAAAAAACGTAAAAAAATATAAAATTTGAACAACACGTAAAAAAAAAATTTAAAAAAACGTAAAAAAAAAATTTTAAAAAAATAAAAGTTGAAACGTGAAAATAATTATAAAAAAATAAAATTTGAAACGTGAAAAAAATTTAAAATTTAAAAAAATGTAAAATAAAATATAAAATTTGAAAAAAACGTAAAAAAATATCAAATATGAAAAAAAAGGAATAAAAATATAAAAATTATAAAACCTAAGAAAAAAATATAAAATTTGAAAAAATGTAAAAATATATGAAAATTAGAAAACTTAAAAAAAAAAATCAAATTTGAAAAAAACGTAAAAAAATATAAAGTTTGAAAAAAACGGAAAAAAAATAAAAAATTATAAAACCTAAGAAAAAAATATAAAATTTGAAAAAACGTAAAAAAATATGAAAATTAGAAAACTTAAAAAAAAAATATCAAATTTGAAAAAAACGTAAAAAAATATAAAATTTGAAAAAAACGTAAAAAAAATATTAAATTTGAAAAAAACGGAAAAAAATATAAAAATTATAAAACCTAAGAAAAAAATATAAAATTTGAAAAAACTTATAAAACTATGAAAATTTTTCTACTTAAAAAAACAATATCAAATTTGAAAAAAACGTAAATAAAAAATAGAAAAAATAGAAAACCTAAAAAAATATCAAATGTGAAAAAAACGTAAAAAAAAAAATAAAATTCGAAAAAAACGTAAAAAAAATATAAAATTTGGAAAAAAGGAAAAAAAAATATAAAAATTTAAAAAAACGTAAAAAACAAATATAAAATTGGAAAAAAACGTAAAAAAAATATAAAAAGAAAAAAACGTAAAAAAAATTCAAAATTTACAAAAAAAAACGTAAAAAATATATGAAAATTAGTAATCCTAAAAAAAAAATATTAAATTTGAAAAAAAACGTAAAAAAAAATATAAAATTTGACAAAAACGTAAAAAATATTAAATTTGAAAAAAAACGAAAAAAAATATAAAAATTTAAAAAAACGTAAAAAACAAATATAAAATTTGAAAAAAACGTAAAAAAAATATCAAATTTGAAAAAAAACGTAAAAAAAAATATAAAAATAAGAAAACCTAAGAAAAAAATATAAAATTCGAAAAAACGTGAAAAAATATGAAAATTAGAAAACTTAAAAAAAAATATCAAATTTGAAAAAAACGTAAAAAAAATATAAAATTTGAAAAAAACGTAAATAAAAAATATAAAAATTAGAAAACCTAAAAAAAATATCAAATTTGAAAAAAACGTAAAAAAATATAAAATTTGAAAAAAACGTAAAAAAATATTAAATTTGATAAAATGTAAAATAAAATATAAAATTTGAAAAAAACGTAAAAAAATATCAAATATGAAAAAAAAGGAATAAAAATATAAAAATTATAAAACCTAAGAAAAAAATATAAAATTTGAAAAAATGTAAAAATATATGAAAATTAGAAAACTTAAAAAAAAAATATCAAATTTGAAAAAAACGTAAAAAAATATAAAGTTTGAAAAAAACGGAAAAAAAATAAAAAATTATAAAACCTAAGAAAAAAATATAAAATTTGAAAAAACGTAAAAAAATATGAAAATTAGAAAACTTAAAAAAAAAATATCAAATTTGAAAAAAACGTAAAAAAATATAAAATTTGAAAAAAACGTAAAAAAAATATTAAATTTGAAAAAAACGGAAAAAAATATAAAAATTATAAAACCTAAGAAAAAAATATAAAATTTGAAAAAACTTATAAAACTATGAAAATTTTTCTACTTAAAAAAACAATATCAAATTTGAAAAAAACGTAAATAAAAAATATAAAAAATAGAAAACCTAAAAAAATATCAAATGTGAAAAAAACGTAAAAAAAAAAATAAAATTCGAAAAAAACGTAAAAAAAATATAAAATTTGGATAAAACGAAAAAAAAATATAAAAATTTAAAAAAACGTAAAAAACAAATATAAAATTGGAAAAAAACGTAAAAAAAATATAAAAAGAAAAAAACGTAAAAAAAATTCAAAATTTACAAAAAAAAACGTAAAAAATATATGAAAATTAGTAATCCTAAAAAAAAAATATTAAATTTGAAAAAAAACGTAAAAAAAAATATAAAATTTGACAAAAACGTAAAAAATATTAAATTTGAAAAAAAACGAAAAAAAATATAAAAATTTAAAAAAACGTAAAAAACAAATATAAAATTTGAAAAAAACGTAAAAAAAATATCAAATTTGAAAAAAAACGTAAAAAAAAATATAAAAATAAGAAAACCTAAGAAAAAAATATAAAATTCGAAAAAACGTGAAAAAATATGAAAATTAGAAAACTTAAAAAAAAATATCAAATTTGAAAAAAACGTAAAAAAAATATAAAATTTGAAAAAAACGTAAATAAAAAATATAAAAATTAGAAAACCTAAAAAAAATATCAAATTTGAAAAAAACGTAAAAAAATATAAAATTTGAAAAAAACGTAAAAAAATATTAAATTTGAAAAAAAACGAAAAAAAATATAAAAATTTAAAAAAACGTAAAAAACAAATATAAAATTTGAACAAAACGTAAAAAAAAATAAAACTTGAAAAAAACGTAAAAAAAAATATAAAAATTAGAAAACCTAAGAAAAAAATATAAAATTCGAAAAAACGTGAAAAAATATGAAAATTAGAAAACTTAAAAAAAAAATATCAAATTTGAAAAAAACGTAAAAAAAATATAAAATTAGAAAAAAACGTAAATAAAAAATATAAAAATTAGAAAACCTAAAAAAAATATCAAATTTGAAAAAAACGTAAAAAAATATAAAATTTGAAAAAAAAGAAAACAAAAATATAAAAATTTAAAAAAACGAAAAAAAAAATATAAAAATTTAAAAAAACGTAAAAAACAAATATAAAATTAGAAAAAACGTTAAAAAAATTTACAATTGGAAAAAAAACGTAAAAAAAATATGAAAATTAGAAAACCTAAAAAAAAATATCAAATTTGAAAAAAACGTAAAAAAATATATAAAATTTAAAAAAACGTAAAACAAAAAATAAAAATTAGAAAATTAAAAAAAATATCAAATTTGAAAAAAAACGTTAAAAAAAAATATAAAAATTAGAAAACCTAAAAAAAAAAAAATTGAAAAAGAAACGTAATAAAACTTAAAACACAGAGGAACCAGAATCCCATCACGTCCACGTCGTTGCTTCTGGGTAACGCTACATATGGGATCACATTCGAAAAAAGGGGAAAAACGGGAAAAATTTTAAATAAAAAACGGGCAAAAAAGGGCAAATAAAAAACGGATTGAAAAAATAAAACGGGCAAATAGGAAAACGGGCAAACGTCGTCATCCCAGATGAATTAGCTAGAGAAGGCTCGCAATTAAAGGTCATTACAACCTCGGTAGGGGTGGCCCTGCAAACCCTCAAAGCGAACCTGAAACACTGGGAAGATTATTTGCATCGCCAACTCTGGCTAGCTAATGACATCGGTCGTACAACCAAACTACTCAGAGGCGTTCCGAGCGAGAGCGCAACCAGAAGGTATCTGCGACGGAAAAAAAGCTCGGTACAGCTAGCCACTGCGTTCCTAACGCTCCGCGACCACGCTTCAAAATCCGCCGGTCACACATTAATGTCTGTAGAGGATACGATGACGAAAGGGAGACTGTTGAACACTTTCTGTGCCACTGTCCCCAACTCATGCATCTTCGGAATAAATGCTTCGGTGCTTCGATGCCTGGGTTCGAAGTTGGCAACCAATCATTAAATTCGCAAAAGGGAGTGGATGGCTCACAACCGCCCCACCGGGAGTGACATGAGGGTAATTACACGAGGGGTACAATGGACCTACTTGCATCTAAGTGTAGTGTCTAAGTGCACGAGTCCTTAACGGACTCCCCTCTTGCAATCCAATCAAATCAATTATTAATATTTTTCACTAAATTTTGTCTCAGTGTTTTTTAATTAAATCATATTTTTTTTACTAAATTTTGTCTCTCAATGTTTTTATAACCAATTATTAATATTTTTTTCACTAAATTTTGTCTCTCATTTTTTTACTAAATATGACCGCTTCCTTTCAAAGTAAACCAAGTTATGTTTGTCTATTATTTTTTCCGCTGCTTCTGTTGTTATATTTTGGTTATATAGGAAGTAAATGTAAATCTAAAAGAATTTTAAGTGCTTCAAATAGTGCTATTTATATTTACAATAGCCCTGTTTTTTTGTAGACACGTTTATTGCATTGCAAATTTTTACATTGCAAACAACAACAATTTAACAGCAGTGGCGTAACTACGATTTTTGCGCCCTGAGCAAAAATTTAATATGCTCCCTTTTCTGGATCTTTTCTTCCGACACTAAAAAAAAGTATTAGGCACCATTTCATAAAAAAAGGAATAATCAGTAAATATTTTATTTTTTTCCTATAAAAAGCTCCCCTTATTTTAGAAGTCATAGCCTTTACAAAAATAATTTAATTAATGGTGACATTTCTAAATTACGATAATAAAAAGCTACCTATATAAATATTTTAACTACAAAAACTCAAAGTGAACTGCGGAGATATAAGCTGCGTTTTTTTATTCCTACTCTACTCTATTAGATTAGAGTATCTGTATGGTTGTTGTTGTACCTTACTGTACATAGTTATCAAGAACAACTTGAAGAGTAAAGGGAAATTAATGGGAAATTATTAAATTTTAATATGGTAACTATAAATTTGAAAAGTAAGCTACTTCATTTCGTATATTTGAATATCGAAAATTAAATTTTTAAAAAATATCAACAAAGTGGGCGGTTCAATCAATTCGAAATAATATTTTCCCTTTGCTCTACATCGTTTTTTTATTCATTTTATATAAACTAGAACAGAATAAGAATAAAAAAACGCAGCTACAGTTAGCTAGAAAGGATATGAAATAAATTTAACGATTGAAATTTGATTTTAAATGTAGTAAAAAATGTAGCAGACAGTACAGTCTCTTTATAAGGTTAAATATAGTAAATATTGTATTAGAAAACATATTAATCCCTCTAAGCAAATATTTTATTTTTATAGTAAAATCCAATTTTTTTTGTGCGCCCTTTAAAACATTGCGCCCTGAGCATTTGCTCACTTCGCCTATAGGTAGTTACGCCTGAGTTTAACAGCAATAAAATGAGAATTACAGTACTTATTGCCAATGTGCCAACAATAAGCCAATGTGCCAACAATTGCCAATGTGCCAACAATCGCAGATACCTTCTGGTTGCGCTCTCGCTCTCTTATATTATTCCTATTAATTGAATTGTAATGGATAAATAGTTAATAATATGACATCTAGATGGCTCTGTTGTCAATATTTCATTTCATTTCATTTCATTCATTTAAAATACATTGGACAAAAAAGACATAGCCTATGTTTCTTTTTACATTAAAAAATGTCAGTTTTATTTCACCTTGCTATTTCACCTATATTTATTTGTTGTAAAATAAATTGTATTATAAAAAGTGGATTCTACAGAAAACAAAATTTAAAAATTTAGAAAAGTTTATATAGTTCATCAAGTAAGATGCTTATTGTTGGCACATTGGCAACTCTAATCGATATGTCAAAAGTCAAGTTGAAGTTAATATTTATCAGAGGAAAAAGAAACTCTTTCTTCTTTTCCTGTACATCGAAGTGATTTTGATCCATCAAAAATTGAAAAAATAAAATCAATGCCAGCTCCAGAAAACATAAGTCAACTAAGATCATTTCTGGATGCTATCAACTATTATGGTAAGTTTGTTAAAGAAATGCGAAATTTACGTTCACCATTAGACAAATTATTACTTAAAGAAAGTAAATGGGAATGGTCAAGTAAATGTCAAAAATCTTTTGAAAAATTTAAAGAAATTTTATCTAGTGATTTACTTTTAACGCATTTTGATCCAAAACTTCCAATCAAAGTTGCTGCAGATGCATCAACAGAAGGCATTGGAGCATACATTGTAAATATATTTCCAGATGGTACAGAAAAAGTAAATTGTTCATGCAGCCAGAGCACTTACTGAAACTGAAAAAAAATATAGTCAAATCGAAAAAGAAGGACTCGGATTGATTTTCGCTGTAACAAAATTTCATAGATTTATATACGGTCGCAAATTTAAGTTATTGACAGACCATAAATCACTTCTGTCAATATTTGGCTAAAAAAAAGGCATACCAGTTTACACAGCAAACAGGTTACAACGTTGCGCATTAACGTTAATGTTATATGATTTCGATATCGAATATGTCGCAACAAAAGACTTCGGATTTGTTGACGTACTATCACGATTAATTTCATCGCATCCTAAATCAGAAGAAGATTATATAATTGCTTGTGCACAGTTCGAAAATTCAATAGAAAAAGATTTAGAATCATCAGTAAAATCTTTGCCATTAACATTTAAAATGATTCAACAAGCAACTCAAGGTGATGAAACTCACAAAATCATTGCAGAATATATTCAAAATGGTTGGCCTTCGTCACAATCAGAAAATATAAAAATCGATGAATGCGTGCAATATTTTAATCGAAAAGATTCATTATCGATAGTTAAAGGATGTATACTTTTTGGTGAACGCATCGTAATTCCGAAAAAATTTCGTCACAGAATATTACACCAACTTCATCGGGGACACCCTGGAATTGAACGTATGATTTCATTAGCGAGAATGCACGTATATTGGCCGAAAATTGATCAAGAAGTAGCAGGTTATGTGAAAAAATGTCAACAATGTGCTAGTCTGCTAGTGTTGCAAAATCTCCAATTAAAACTATGTTACAATCATGGCCAATTCCAAAAGCACCAATGGAAAGAATCCATATATATATCGCAGGTCCTTGCGATGGGAAGTATTATTTAATCGTCGTAGATGCATATTCCAAATGGCCAGAAATTTTTCAAACAAATAAAATCACAACATCAGATGTCATAGAAAAATTACAAAAAGTTTTTTCAAGATTTGGAAACTGTATCCAAATTGTTTCAGACAACGGAACACAGTTTGTATGTAAGTAAACAATTTGAACAATTTTTAAAATCGAGAGGCATTTATCATTTTAGGACAGCACCATATCATCCACAGTCGAATGGACAGGCAGAACGTTTCATCGATACTCTGAAACGTGCTCTTGAAAAACTTCAGCAAGAGGGAACCAGTGTCGAAAATTTAGAGACATTTTTAGAAACGTATAGATCAACACCTAATAGGAATGCTCCAAAAGAGCTTTCGCCAGCTGAACTATTTATCGGAAGGAAAATAGTTACAACTCTTGATTTGTTAAAGCCATCATATTCAACAATGACGTCAGCACATATAAATGAAAAACAAAATCAACAATTTAATATATATCATGCAGCAAAACACCATGAATATAGTATAGGTAATTTGGTATACTCAAAAGTGTACAAGTGTACATAATAAACACTTTTGAACTTGTGGAAAAATAATTGAAAGAATTGGGAATGTCAATTATAATGTACTTGTCGAATACGACCATATAACAAAGTTAATTCGTTCACACACAAACCAATTAAGAAGTCGTTCAAATTTTAAAAATGAAAATGAAATACAATTTAAATCGAAACTTGATTTTGACATTCTATGCGATTTATTTAATATGCAACCTATATCAGCCAATTCATCATTACCAGTTACACCCTCACCGATTTCATCATCATCATCACAACACAATTCATCATTACCAGTTACATCATCACCGATTTCGTCATCATAACAACACAATTCATAATTATCAACTGCTAATATTCCAGAAGTCGATGATTCATCACAACAACATTCTAATATTAATTCTGATACAATTGAACAATCAGAGCTGTCAACTAGTGAAGTTTTCACTACACCACAACAAGAATTTAGAAGAACTCGTGGAGGTAGGACCATTATAATTCCAAGTTATTTACAGGACTACGTTCCTGAATAAAACAAGGAAGGTGTTGGCACATTGGCAACTCTAATCGATATGTCAAAAGTCAAGTTGAAGTTAATATTTATCTGAGGAAAAAGAAACTCTTTCTTTTTTTTCCTGTATATCGAAGTGATCACATCTAAAATATTTAAAAGCTTAATTAAATTGATATATTATAAATAGTAATTTTATATTTAATAAAATTATATTATACCAATTTCTTTTCAGAAATTTTTTTTTCTACACCACACCATGGTGGGAATTGTCAAAAATCTGTGGTGTAGGAAAGTGTAAAGTATGAAAAAAACATACTTTTATTACACCCTGACAAAATTCTTTATAATTTAATTTTAATTGACGAATTTAATTGAGGAATAGTATATATTTCTATTAAAAAGTTAAAAAAAAAATTAATTACATCTCCACTTTCTACACCTTCAAATTTGAGGGTGTAGAAAAGTGTAGAAAAGTATACACTTTTTCTAGGCGCCGATGTAAAATAAGTGTAGAAAGTGTAGAAGGTGTAGTCAAAAGAACGCAAAAATTTTCTACACCATGGAGGGTGTATGAAAGTGTAAGAAAGTGTAAGAAAGTGTGTCTGAAAAGAAATTGGTATTAATATCTCGTTATTTATATAAGACAATATATATATTGGAAAGTATATAAGTAGTATAAAGCCCCCCTTAGATCGAATTATATACTAGGTACAATAGTGACGTAAATAATGTACAGATCTGGATGTACCGCTGGAGTAAAAATGCTCTGGATGTACCGCTAGTGTAAAAATGATTTTAGTATAAATTTGTATGGTGACTAACCAAAAACTGTAAACAAGTCTGTTAGAGTTGGCGTCGTGGTTGATGATATTGTTGATGATATTTCCCGAATATTTGTGTATTTGTGATTTTCTCTGATAGTATTGCGCCCGCGCATATAAATAATTTTTGTATTTTTGTTTTGTGCTTATTCGCAATAATTATAGTCCCGCCTTTGCAAACAAAACAAAGGTAACAGGCGCTAGAATGGTTCAGAAGTTATTTGTAATATTCATACACAATCACAAAAAAAAAACAAAAGAAAAAAACGTCATAATATTGAAAACATGTATTGCAAATGTAAAATATATTATTCAGTTGAATAACCTACTGTTTGTCAACAGAAAAATTGAAAATTTCTATATTCAGATTATTTAATGTATGAACTTGATATTATATTTTTGTTCAGATTAATACTAATATGTATTTAAATACAAGGTCAAGTGAAAGCTTAAACTTTATTTTGATTATAAAATATTAATGAAAATAACAGAAAAAATACACTAATATTCATACACAATAACAAAAAAAAAACAAGAAAAAAAGACGTCATAATATTGAAAACCTGTATTGCAAATGTAAAATATATTATTGAGTTGAATAACCTATTGTTTGTCAACAAAAAAAATTAAGATTTGTATTCAGATTACTTAATAATATAAACTTGATATTATATTTTTTTCAGATTAATACTAATATTTAAATACAAGGTCAAATAAAAGCATTATGTTTAATTTGATTATACAAATTCAAATGTTTTTCGATTTTATCACACTATAATTAATTAATTTATACATAATAAATAATTGATAGAATATCATTCCCAATAGTGATTCCCAAAAGTGAAATTAAAAGAAACGATACTACAGCAGAACACAAAAAAAAAATATTTTTCATAATTTTTTGTATAATTTTTTTTACTAAAATACAATAAATTAATTTTGAAAACAATAAATTAATTTACACTTTTTTTTATTCATATTTTTTATTTCAGATATAAATAATTTTGGGGTTTCCTGTAAATAAAATAATAACAAAAGCTGCATGCAGAGAATAAATACAACAACAAAACAATTAGGGAAAAAAACAACTTTAATTAAAAAAAAACACATATTAGAATAGAATATATGTATGAACATTTTATTTTGTAAAAAAAAAGAATATAATCAGTTTTATTTTTTTTTTGTTAATATGTATGTACTAAAGAAAAATATTTAATAGATTTTAATTTGTATATTTTTTTGTATTTGTAATAAAAAGAAAAATTTTATTTAATTTTCTGGTTTATTTATTTTTGTTCAACTTTCTGCCTGGTTTATTATTTGTCGTTTTCCTTCACAATAAATCGATAACTTAAATTATCAGATCTTTCATTTGTTTCTGCCACCATATAAAAGTTGTCCGGTACTTTTGAATTTAGGGGTAGTTTATGATCCGAAAATCTATTCGGTAGAAAGAAAACATGTGTCCCCAAGTCCGCAAAGTATTTTTCGTCATATTTTGTCTTTACCCTAGAAATGTTAAAGATCTTATATTCCTTTCCTTTTATTAAGTGGACCGTCCTGAGAATCGGTTTCAGGTCAGATGAACTTTGTCCCAACTTGTTGGGTGTTTCCAGAAAATTTGCCTGTAGAGTTAATAGAAGATTATTTAAATATATATATATACAGTTGCTCCCAAAAGTATCCGGCCACCCTACTTGGTTCAAAATATTCAATGTTTTTCACTTCATTTTCAATTAAGTATTTTTTTTAATATTGGCTATAAAAAGCCTTTACTAACGCACTTTATAATGCTAGAAAAACATATTAGAAAAATGAATTAATTATCAGAAAAACTTACATAGCTGTCCGAACTCATAAAACAATTGACACTAAAGTCGGCCACTAAGTGTGTATGCATACGGGGGACTTCCCCAAAGTAAGTTTAGTTACCAAATAGTTTCCAAATAGTGCGTCATTCGAGAAAAATTGCATTTCCGAATTATGTACTTAATTGTTTGGTTGTCGATTTTTTCTGAAGTATGTTTAATTTTGATATTTCTATGATTGGATTGTAAATTACAAGACTAAATAATGTTAAAAAATAATAATTATTTGTTTTTTGATATTTAAAACTTAACGTCTAAGATTAATTCTACTGAATAAAAGAAGTGGCCGGATACTTTTGTGAGCAACTGTATATGTATTTAATATAATATTTAATATAATATTAACTTACCATTGCTTTTTTTATATTTTCAAAAGATTTTGCTTTATAGATTGTTTTTTTGATATTTTCAATAAGTAACTGATGGTAAGTACAAAAAAACAGTTTAATTTATATCAAATTTTTTGGTCGGTTATTTGAAAGTTTTTTATTTTGAAAGAAAGGAGTAGTGCCACACAATATAAATATCAAGGTATTAAAAATTAAAATATTTTTTATATTAAATTTATAAATTACGATTATTATTTTACATTATATTTTTTTTTTTCATAAAATTTATAAAATAAAATTTTTTTATGTAATATTTAAATTGTTTTTTTTTTTTAATTCAAGAATTTCTTAAATAAAAGAAATATCATAGATGGGATCTATTTCAAGTTCCATGTTTTCTCCGCACCATATCAAAATGTCCCTTATGGTGAATTCTTTGCATAAGTCCTGTTGACTGTCCAAATAAAAACAGCAACTTTTAAAATTTAAATAGTACTTTTGGGTGTCCATCAAATATAGATTTTGTAACTCTCCATCTGTATGGCACTCCCACAAATCTTCATAGGTGTATATGCGCGAATTAAATGCTGCCCTTAGTGCCAGGTTAGCTAATGTTGGTGGTTGTGGAATTACAATCAAATTATTTTCCTCATCACTGTAACTTATATTGTTGTAATTTGGATGATCAAAATATCTCAATGGTCGTGGGTTATCCATAGCCCGTTTTTTTCTTTATAAATTAATTTCAAAATTGTGTGTTATTTATATATGAAAAAAACTTGTAAAAATAATATAAAAAATACATTTCACAATAAATTTACATAAAATTATATGTACTTAAATTTAATGTTTTTTTTTTACAATAAAATAAAATTTTATCATTTCTTATTGATAGTAAAATATCATATGAAGGTTATAATAATAACAATAATTTATCAACATTATTACTATTTTTACGACATATTAAATATATAGTGAATTGAAGACATTGCAAAACAAAGAACATTTTCAAATATTTACAAAGTAAATCCTTTTTTCTTATATTTTTTCATATATAAGAGTAGAAAATATTCTCGATGTAAACTAGAAACAAAAGTTACATTCAAGTGGTATATACAATGGATTTGGTAAGTTCTTTTAAATAAATATTTAAATATGTAGAAAATTAAAAACAATATATTTTTTTTTTAAGAATATCATAAGTTTTGGTTTAGTGCAACAAGAACAACAACCACCAGCAATCCCAAGTACTAGTGGAGGTTTAGTACAACAAAAACAACATACAAATTCCACAATTTCATCTTCAAATGAGCAGATGGGCCGCGGTGGTAAGCAATATGTTAATATTATTAAACAAAAAGTAGGATTTAGTCCTAAGTTTAAAGTTAGTAATAAGGACATTGTGTTTAAATTAAACGACTATAGTGAAGACTTTGACACGATTACTGAGTGGCTAGACACTTGCTTTAGGCACATTTTATCCATTGTTAAATCGGACTTTTCAAAAGACGATTTAATGGGTCTTCAAATTTCAATTCCATCTATTGAAAATACTAGACCTATTGGATTGTCGTTCAAGAAAATTTCAAGTATAAATTCGGAAATGATCCCGGATTTGTTAGGTGCTGTTATTCAATCAAATGAAGCCTTTCATTCAACTGATTTGATTGAGATTTCAGTAAAAGTAATACAAGTACATAGCGGTAAAGGACGTTTAAATTTGATCAACATGACAGAAGCACAAATTTTGAAACGCAAAACAAGTATAATCGATGTCGGTCGTGAATCTAATAATAATTGTTTACCTAAATCAATTATTATAGGTAAATTTTTTGCAAGTAATAATAACGTAGCATTGAAAAAATGTTTGCGTAAAAATTCAAAATTATTACGCCAGGAAGTTGAAAAACTGATCAAAAAATCTAAAGGTAGCAGAGGATCAGATGATGGCTTTAATATCGAGGATATTTTTAAATTCCAAAAAGTTTTGCCTGATTTTAATATTATAGTTTATATTGATAAAAACGATTTTACTAAAGTCGTAAAAATTCAAGAAAAGGGTGTAAAGGTTATAAATTTGTTCTATTTTGAAAAATCGAAGCACTACGTCACTTTGAAAAATGTTAAATCATTTTTTGGAAAAAAATACCAATGTAGCTTTTGCAATATTTTGTATTCAAATATACACAATTGTCAGGAACTATGCAAGTATTGTCGGACAAACCCTCCATGTGACTTCGTCACTACTGCATGTAAATGCAACACTTGTCTAAGGACTTTTAGGGGTACTCAATATTTCGAGAACCATAAAAAACAAAATATGGTAGGGATTTGCGATATGATCAAAATATGTGAAAAATGTTTCAAATTTTATGATTTGCGTAAAAGAAACTATAAACCACATTCTTGTGATGAAAAATATTGTGATATTTGTAAAAAATTAGTGGAGAAGAGCCATGAATGTTTTGTGGATTTGTACACAACAAAAAGGCCTGAAAAGTATACTTTAATTTTTTATGACATTGAATGTACTCAGGACCAGAGCATAATAAATTCAAATAGTTTTCAACATATTCCTAACTTATGCGTAGCAAACAGAGTGTGTCATCATTGTTGTTCGAATGATCAAGATGACTTTCAATGCCAAAACTGTAAAAATGGACTGCACGTCTTTGAAAATACTTCAGAGGGCAATTGTATAAAAAAATTTATAGATTTTTTGTTAACTATTGACACTAGCGAAAAACACAAAGTTTGTTGTACTGCCCATAATTTTAAAAGTTACGATGGGATGTTTATTATAGTATCAGAGTTATTAAAAAGAAATAAATCTATTAAACCAATTATGGGGGGTTTTAAAATTCTAAAAATAACTTTTAATACTCACATTTCATTTATTGATTCGTTAAATTTTTTGTCAATGCCATTGTCAAAATTTCCTAAAACATTTGGTTTGCAAGGAATTTGCAAAGGTGATTACCCTCATTATTTCAATACAGATAAAAATTATACATATATAGGAGAAATTCCTGATCAAAATATGTTTGCTACGCAGGCTTTAAATTTAATCGAATTAGAAAATTTTAAAAAGTGGTGGCAAGATTTAAAAAGTTCTGGTTATGTTTATAATAACCGACTGGAGTTAATAAAATATTGCCAAGGCGATGTTAATATACTTAGGAAAGGTTGTATTAAATTTATGACTGATTTTATATTATTAATGGATGTAAACCCTTACCTAGAAAGCTTTACTACAGCTCAAGCTGTAATGCTTGTTTATAGAAAAAAATTCCTTAAAAAGAATACAATGGGTATTGTACCTACTAATAATTATTCTTCAAAACAAAATCAATCATTTATAGGTTTGAAATGGTTAGTATACGAGAATGAAAAATGTAATGGGCAAATAAAATATGAAGTAATATTACCAAATTGTGGTAATATCCAAGTCGATGGCTATAATTCCCATACAAATACGGTATATGAGTTGTTGGGGTGTTTTTATCATGGTTGTCCTAAATGCTTTTATAATAGATTTGCATTACACCATGGAGTTACATTTGATGATAAATGCAATAATCTTTCTTATAGACTTGATTATTTAAAAAATAAAAATTTTATTGTAACAACCATATGGGAATGTGATTTCAAAAAATATTTAAAAGAAAACCCTAAGGAAAGTAATCTACTGGACACAAATCCGTTAATTTTGTATAGTTCTTTACAACCTCGTGATGCAATATTTGGAGGGCGTACTGAAGTGTTCAAGCTACATCATAAAATAAAACCTGGTGACAAAATTCGATATTTGGATTTTACTTCTTTATACCCTTTTGTAAATAAGAATTGTAAATATCCTATTGGGCATCCTAAAATTTGTAATAGAGAGGAATGTAAGAATATCGCCGATATCACTAATATTGACGGTATAATAAAATGTAGCATCTTACCTCCAAAAGATTTGTTTATACCTGTTTTACCTTCAAGAATAAACAATAAATTACTTTTTGTACTGTGCAGGACGTGCGGTGAGACCGAAAATGTATTAGAAAATTGTACACACAATACGGACGAACGTAGTTTAATTGGTACATGGGCTTCTATAGAAATTAATATAAGTTTAGATAAAGGTTATACAATTTTGGAATTGTTTGAAGTATGGGAATACCAAACAACTATATATGATCCTATTACCAAAACAGGAGGTTTGTTTGCAGAGTACATGAATAGTTTCATAAAACTCAAACAGGAAGCAACAGGTTTTCCAAGAGAATGTAACACTCTAGAGGAGCAGAATGAATATATTAAAAAATATTTTTATACTGAAAATGTTCTATTGGATAAATCAAAAATGAATCCAAACCCATCTTATCGAAACACCGCAAAGTTATGCCTTAATTCGCTTTGGGGGAAACTAATTCAGAAAAATGAAATGAATCAAACCAGCGTAATATCTTCAATTGATGAATTCCAGAAACTTGTGCATTCGCCCGATGTAGAAATTGAAGATTTGTATATAGCTGGAAAAGAACACATATGGGTTAAGTGGAACTATACACACATTGAGTGTGCCCCACCGCTTAAACATGTTTCCCTAACTGTAGGTATATTTACAACGGCACATGCTCGATTAAAATTGTATGAGGAATTGTATAAGATAGGAAAGAATGTTCTGTATTGTGATACAGATTCCATTATCTTTGTTGAAAATAAAAATTCCTCATATAAACCTACCACAGGTAACTTCTTGGGAGAATTTACTGACGAATTAGCAGATTATGGCCCAAGAACATTTATTACTGAATTCGTTGCAACAGGTCCTAAATGTTATGCCTACAAATACTTTAATCCAGAAACCAAAAAAACGGGGGAAGTTGCGAAATGTAAGGGGGTAACATGCAGTATAAACAACAAGAAAATTTTAAATTTCAATAATTTAAAAAAATTTATTATGGATCCATCGAATACTGGTTCATACACAATACATAATGCCAAAAAAAATAAAAAGAAAAAAGAATTTTGTTGTCGTTACAGAAAGTGAGAGCAAAAATTTGGGATTTACTTTTACCAAAAGAGTGTGTGTTGGAGACGATTATGCAACAATCCCATATGGATATCAATTCCAAAATTAAATGTAATAACGAAAATTTAAAAAATATAAATTAAAATGTAACTACCGTAATAATAAAATGTTAAATGTAATAATCATAAAATTATAATGTATTGATATTTGTAATAAAAAAACTTTTTTTTTGTTAGAGAAAAAATATATTAAATATAAAAAATATGTGTTTTTTATTTATGTGCATTTTACATTTCAGAAAGAGCGTTTGCTTATTAACTGCACAATAACAATAATAAAAAATAATGGGAAAACTAATATGTTTTGTTGATCTTCAGTTTGTACTAGGAAACGGACGTCACCATTTTGTTAAGGAAATGGCCGTACTTCAACAAGGGTCTCTAGTTCCAACACTATTTTCTTTCAAACCACCCTTTCCTCAAGAAGAACTAAATGATGAAAGTACACAACAAGGCCTTTACATATATAACAATATCAACAATTTGCAGTGGAATGATGGTTTAATTTCTTACAACGAACTTCCAAATATTTTGAAAACTTATGCCAACCATAAAATTTATGTTAAAGGATTGCAGAAAAAAGTTTTTTTATGTCAATACTTACAAACATCAACAGAGATTATAGAGCTTGAAAATGATATACCTAAATTAAACTCTTTAAGAACATATGAAGTTTATTGTGAAATCCACTACAACAAAAATAAAAATAATAGATGTGCTGTTCAAAATTGTATGAATATGTATATGTACATGTTACAAAATAATAAAATAGATTATTAAATTTTATATATTTTTTATTAATTTAAAAAAAAAATTTTTACATTTCAATATTAAAATTAATTTTTATAAGATTTTCAAATAATTTACTGGAACAGTATATTGGTATTTCGAAAAATAATCGGGAATAGTTACAGTGTACATGTGAAAGTTCCATTAAAATGTAATAGTCATCATATGATAATTGAAATACAGCTTTGGCTCTACATTTTTCCAAATATTTGTTGAAATATTTTTTTATGTTGCATGTAGCATTGTTGTTGTAACTCATAACAATATTTAAAAAGTCGACTATATTTAAATATTGGTTATATTCTTTTTTAAACAATGCAACAATTTTTTTTTGTTATTATTTTCGTTGTCCCAAGTAAAGTTTAATATCGATTTTGTTGTATTTTTTGCATCAACATTTTCTAGAAGAGCGTCTAAAAATTCGACATCATTTGTAGAAACTTTTTCTTCTAATTTTTTGAAATTATTAAAATAATTTTCCCACTCTTTAAAAGAAATATATATAGGAATTTCCTTTACACGATGAAAGATAATTTTTGCCTCAAACGTATCAGTGCAGAATCCAACAACAACTTTACAGGTATGCTGTTCATTTAGGAAGTAAGTATAAGCCAATAATAAGTTTTTTGGTATATTGCTTGACTTTTGACGGACCTTCTTTTCTGTTGTTTTAATTCCCTTGGAAGAATTTCGTTTTCTGGTCTCCTTTGCAGCACTCATTTTAGTAGAAAATGAAAACTTTTGTTAAAATGTACACGCATTTATACATTTCCAGATCTGCACATTTGCAATTTGTTTTTGTATTTTTTATTATTATGTTTGTTTGTATGTTTAAAATTTTTTTTAAACTCTATTAAAATATGTTTATCGTTTTTTTCAAAATTATATCTATCAAAACTATTTAAAAAACGTTGATGCTTTTGCCATTACATCTGTACCATAAATAAACACAACAATAATGACCGCATACATCCGAAAATGAACTCTGTAACCTTCGGCCGTTTACAATATAACATACTAGCAGATTTATGTTATATTACGTTTTAAAAATTGCAAAAACTCGTTTTGTAAATAATAGCAGATTTATGTTATATTACGTTTTAAAAATATAACATAATAGCAGAAGAGCGTCTAGAAGAGCGTCTAAAAATTCGACATCATTTGTAGAAACTTTTTCTTCTAATTTTTTGAAATTATTAAAATAATTTTCCCACTCTTTAAAAGAAATATATATAGGAATTTCCTTTACACGATGAAAGATAATTTTTGCCTCAAACGTATCAGCGCAGAATCCAACAACAACTTTACAGGTATGCTGTTCATTTAGGAAGTAAGTATAAGCCAATAATAAGTTTTTTGGTATATTGCTTGACTTTTGACGGACCTTCTTTTCTGTTGTTTTAATTCCCTTGGAAGAATTTCGTTTTCTGGTCTCCTTTGCAGCACTCATTTTAGTAGAAAATGAAAACTTTTGTTAAAATGTACACGCATTTATACATTTCCAGATCTGCACATTTGCAATTTGTTTTTGTATTTTTTATTATTATGTTTGTTTGTATGTTTAAAATTTTTTTTAAACTCTATTAAAATATGTTTATCGTTTTTTTCAAAATTATATCTATCAAAACTATTTAAAAAACGTTGATGCTTTTGCCATTACATCTGTACCATAAATAAACACAACAATAATGACCGCATACATCCGAAAATGAACTCTGTAACCTTCGGCCGTTTACAATATAACATACTAGCAGATTTATGTTATATTACGTTTTAAAAATTGCAAAAACTCGTTTTGTAAATAATAGCAGATTTATGTTATATTACGTTTTAAAAATATAACATAATAGCAGATTTATGTTATATTACGTTTTAAAAATTGCAAAAACTCGTTTTGTAAAGGTCGACGACCATATGAGTCAAAGACAAAGTATTCTATACAACCCACAGATGGACATAAAATTGCTATCCAATGAGCGCCAGGTTTTGTGGAAGGATCTGTATTTACAACAATTATTGCAGGTCTTTTAATAAATTTCGGAATTTTATTTATGGCAAAAACTCCTTTAAAATATTTTCTAGTATATTTGTTGCATTTTAGTACATTAACAATTTGAAATGTATCCATATTATTCCAGAGTTGAAAAATCAATTACTTTTATATATGCTTCCACGAAATGTTTTAAAAATTCGGTTTTGATCTTACCGTTTGTGAATAAAATATAAATTTTCTTAAATATATTTTGAAGTTCATTAGTTGTCTGTTCATTTGAAAAATTTCCAAATACATAATTGTCACTTTTATCGATATCATTTATTCCATCTGTTGTTGGATATTGATATTTAAATTCCTTACTAAAGATTTTACAAGACTCTTTTATTTCAGTAATACTAATAGATTTAACGAATATCGTATTCTTATTATTAGAACTAATGCATAATTTTTATAAACCATATTTGTTGTTTATTTAACTGTCAATTTTAAAATGTATTAAATCTGCTATTCCACCCTATTTATAGGTTTGTATATTTATTTTTTTTATTTATTTATTTATTAATTCAATCAGGCCAAGGCCCATATAAGATTGTTACAGATCATAATATAATGTATAAGAAAAGCTATGTTAACTACATAATAAAATAAAGCGAAATTCTAGATCTATTAAAATGCATTATTAGTAATTAATAAAAAAGAAAAAAATAAATTAAAAGCCAAGTCAGCAATTTAGCATTAAATTAGCAAGCAAAATTAATAGTAAGCAACATCAAGTATTACAAAAGCAAAATTAAAAAAAAAACCTAATAGCAATTAAAATTATAAAGCAATTTAGAATTATATAGCTAATTAAATCAAAGAAAGAAAAAACGAAAACTATGATACAAAAAGAAAAACTTTAAAAATAAAAAAAATGTATACTTAACTTAATCTAACCATGGCAGCAACCGTCCCCATAATCCTCCCACCCGTACACTGGTATTTACAATAATATAAGTATTATAGTTTTTAATAGTAGCTAATAGTAGCTACCGACAACAATCCTCACGAGAGCCCATCATGTCTTAAAAATTAAGTATACCAATCATTTGGTTTTTAAAAAGTTTTGGCGACAGATTAAATCTTCTCAGAGCTACAGGTACATATCTGTTATAAAGAGACGCTGCACGTACCATAAAAGATCTGCCAAAAACAGACGATGAGACCAGAGGAACACTCAAGTATCGCAGACGCCTGTTTGACGAGAAGGTAAAATTTAAAACCAAATAGCTAGGGCATTGATTCTGAACTGTTTTATACAAGAATTGTAGAACACGGAGGTTAACATAAGATCTGAAGGAAGTACCCAAGAACCGCAACACGTGATGAGATACATGATCTCTAAGCCTGAGTTTAAAGACATACCTAATAGCTGAGTTAAACGCTCGTTGGAGCTGCAGTAACAGTACGTTAGTGCACCCCGAAACCACTTCAATGCAATAGTTTATCCTAGGCATTATCAAAGCTTTCACAAATTTAGATCTAATGGTAAGCGGAACATAATGGTTAATGCTATATAATTTAGGCAGCGTATAATTAATTTTACCAATGACACTGCTCACATGGGCCTCCCAAGTAAGGTTGTTATCAACAACTAACCCAAGGCTTACACAGTGTGGCACGAAATGTATAATGGAATGATCAAGCATCACATTCTGGTTTGGAGTTAGCTCATTTACTGGATTATTAAACACCCTAGCTTTAGACTTGTTAATATAAGTCTGTTTTCACTAGCCCAAGAACTAATAAATGCTAAATCCATATTTATTTCATTTACACACTGCGAAAAACAGGAAGTAGGGAGGGCATGCAACAATTGGACGTCATCAGCAAATAAGTGCAGTATACCAAAGGAAACACATGAAACTAGATCATTGATAAATAATGAAAATAGTAAGGGACCTAAAATAGACCCTTGAGGCACACCTTTACATTTAGATAAGAAGGACGAACAGTGTTGCCCAGAAGAAACACATTGAAATCTCTGCGATAAATAAGAATGTATTAGATTACAAGCACTACTGGAGAACTGGAATTCAGTCTTTAGTTTGCCCAACAAAAGACTGAAATCCACAGTATCAAAAGCCTTACTGAAATCCAGCAGTAACAAAATTGAGACTAGTTTCTTGTCAGTGTTACTTCTAATTTTATCAGTTAAGTCCAAGAGAGTCGCCGTTGTGCTGAACTTCTTTCTGAACCCAGACTGTTTCTCGTACAGTAGATTGTTGAGTGAAAGATGTTCGGTTAACTGCTGACAATTTTTTCAAATACTTTTGATAGTACAGGAAGAACCCTGGCATATTTCCATGACTTATTGGTCTGAAATCTGAGCTAGAACCCTTGGGAATTGGAATAACCCTGGCATATTTCCACACAGCTGGGAAATTTGAAGTTGTGAAAATAGTATTAAAAATGTGGAGTACATGCTGATTTACCAATGGAAACAAGATTTTTAGAAATTTTAAAGAAATATGGTCCAGCCCAACTGCATTAGAGGAAATGCTATTAAATGCTGTCAAGAGATCAAACAGGGTGATACAAGAAAAAGAAAAACTATCAGGTACCTCAGGTAGAGCATAATCAAATCGTGGAGTTGCAGGTAAATTATTAGTGCTTGTGAATTGGCAATACTTGATAGTATTAGATTTGCTGACCAAGATGAAATCAATTAGAGAAGATGACTGACATCTTAGGTCAAAATGTGTGGGAATATTGTTGTGGACGATATTCAAACCAAGCCTATCACAAATGTTGGTACAGCAATCAACTTTATGCGGCATCAAAATATTTGTATTAAAATCACCCACAATGATAATATTAGTATAGCGCATAGATAATTCAGAACAAAAATCTTCAATCATACTGAAGTCTCTACCAGGTAAATAAACAACACCAACTAGTGTTTGTGAGACTCCAGAAGAAATCTGAACAAAGAGAGCCTCAGCTCCAGGCATAGAGAAAGAAGCAATAATTTTGGAGTGTAGCTCTTGTCTAACATGGCAACCCCTCCACCACGGACAGCAGCTCTGTCGCAGCGATGTAGTCTGTAGCCCGGAATTTCAACCGCTTTATTAGAAATATATTGTTTCAACCAAGTTTCCGAAACCCCAAATACATCTAATTTATTACCTGCTAAGACACATTTCAGCTCATCGAATTTGCCATCTCTAGTTTTTGGTCTTAAGCTTTGCACGTTCATATGGCCAATGTTTAAGAACTTTGAGTAATTCGGAAGAGACTGCGTCAGAAAACCGTTGTCAGTAGCCACTATACCAGGTAAATTACCCAGCATCATAATGTAATATCCAAACAGGATGCCAAGGAAGACGAGGACAGGTTGTTGCCATAATTAATCTACAATAATACATTATTTATTTATTTATTTATAACAAAATAAAAAAATTTAGCTAGAAAAAATTAAAAATTAAAATGAGATAGTTATGTACAAGAAAAAATAAGAATTTACGTAATGCAATAAAAATAGAAGAAAAATAATTATGGTTATAATATACTTGAATACAAGGTAACGAAAAAATAATAGTCCCATTAATGATCCGCCTGTGTTGATATAGAAAAGGCATCAATAAGCTCCTCCACATTTGAAAAATTTCTCACAATTCCAACCTCAGGTGTAACCGAGATATGAGAAAGTCCAATAAAAAAACTTTTAATTTTACCAGTCTTCTTTAGTGACCTAGCGTATTTCACCATACTCGATAACATAGGTGGTAAATTATCGTTGAAGTACACGCGGTTGTGCACATTGGTAGAAGTGAAGTCTGATAATTTCAGCTTTCCATATTTAAAGTACTTACTAATAATTTCATTACGTAGTAATAGTGATTGTAGGGTCACTAAAATAACCGACTTGCTTTTATTCAAGTAGCAACAGTTAGATAAAGCATTATCAGAAATGTTTCTGTCACCACACAAAAAGCTAAATAAATTAGTGATGGTAGTCGGTAAATCAGTGACCGAATTGGGTATACCAGTGATAAGAATGTCATTCCTCTTCAGCTGCCTAAGTTGACGTTCACTCTGTTCCTCAATTTTCTTAATTTTTTTGGTAACTTCACTATTTATATTGATATTACTAGATAGTTTTAGCGTTGTTATCTCGTCTTTGAGGCCATTGATTTCAGTTTTAGTGGACTCCACATCTGCCATAATAATTTTTAATTTAGATGTGACCACTTCATCAATTCGTTTTGGCAATGAAGTTTTAAACTCAGTGAATTCAGTAGACAGCTTATTGATGGACGATTTTATTGATTTGTTTTCTTTCATCATATTTTTGAACGAGCACATTTTCATTCGACGACTGAAGGCTATTGAATTTAGAGATGAGTAGAGCAAACATTTCACTGGGGTTACTAACACCACTTTTGCATTTGTTGCAATACCACACTATTTCTTCACTGATTTGATGTTTGGAAAAGTCCACTGCAGATAAGCCACTTACTGTGAAACCATATGTTACATATATCACAAGAGATTCCTTCATTCACTAAAATATTGCATTTTCCACAATTATTCGGTTTATTGTTAGTTTTAGGCATGGTGACACCAAAAATAAAAATTAATTAGAAATAATTAAAAGCAAATTTCAACAAAAAAATTTAAATTGCAGAAATATAATTATGAGGCAGCAACAGTGAATAGAAATTCGTTGTATAAATTTCTTTAGAAATTGAAATCTATACAATTTACTTCGCACAGCAACAGCAGTTAACAATTTAGCACAGCAACAGCATACAACCAACAGCAACCAAAGAAACCAAAAAAACCTTGAATAGTGATGAAGCCAGAATTTCAACAGGAACAGCAGCAGCAAAATAGTAAGTAATCAGTAATGTATTCCAAAAAAAATTTTATTACTATAGAAAATATTAAAATAGAAATTTTCAATTTTCAGCAGCAAAAAAAAACACAACTATTCGGACATGTCAGTGTTGGAAATTTTTTGAACGTTTTATATACGTTTCGATTCTTATCAATTTGTAAACTCCCATCAAACTCTCCATAAACAAGACATGTTACAGTCGTATTTAATGCTCTGGAAAACTTGGCTTCAATTCTAACAGTGCCTTGGTTCAATAAACTTTGACACGAATTATTTCCTGATAAATCTGGAGTTAAATCGAATGCAAGAATGTAAAAACCTTTGCTGAACATTGATTTTGTGATTTGATGGCCTCTGTCCGAATGACGAATTCCAGTTCCATTAAAAAGGGTATAATATGCACGTGTATCAAAACGATGTTTGTCAGCAAAACTAGTTTCAATTGGTAAATTCGGTATTTGAACGCCATTAACATATAGCATAAATTGTGTCATCTCAAAATGTTTGAAATTAGAAGGATTTTTTGAACGTTTTCCAGTAAAAGCTTCATTATCTGTCATGCAAAATAGTATAGTATTGGGTAGTTGTCCTATGAAAACATTGTCAAGCGATATATTAGTACTACTTGAAGGTACTGTGAATGATTTTATTTCAACACGTTTGTAATTGTATTTTGCATTCGCCTTTTCTAAAACAGCATTATGTGCAAGTAAAATACTAGGATTTACTGTGACATGTCTCATAAATAATGTAGCTTCAATTATTTTCATTTGACTTTCATCATTATCGTCAGAGAAAAAGTAAAAATCTGGTTTTTCCAAAGTTAGCAAAACTCTGACATCCACACCATTTATTAATAATGTGGGTAGATTAAACATATCAACATGGAGTTTACCCATCAATTCAACAACACCACTATTATTATATTGTTTTTTACGTTCTGAGGCACCACTATTTCCAGATTTTTCTACATCATGTTTATCTAACGACCAACCAGCACATTCTAAATGGGTATTGGCAGCATCATTTCCATAGTTAAGTAAAGACTCGATGTAAGCTCTATAATTATAATTGTTGTCAGATGAAGTAATATTTTTACCATTTAACTGAACATTGCATTGTTTAATCATAGAATGTAATAAATTGTTAACAATTGCCGGCTGGGCTATTAATTTAGGGGGTGTAGAAGTATCTTTATCATCATTCCACACTGATCCATCTTTCTTTAATATTTGTATTTTTAATTTTAAATATGTTGATGACAAATCTCTATACGTATCGCCATGACCCAAAGAAACAAATTCTATAGTCGAAGAATTATCTAAAGAAGCAATTGGGTTATAAGCAACTTCTTCTGATTTTAAGATACTTGATTGAATAGGTGGTGAACTAAATATATCTAACTCTGATTTCATGCACTCCAACATCTTTAATCAAAAATGTCTAATACTCGTTTTTTATTTTTGCTTCTTCTTTTAACTTTACGTCTCTTCAATTTGAGACGTAAATGACTGGGTTTTGTAGAATTCTTTCTTTTTATAGCCCTCCTTTTACCTGAACCATACATCGTAAGCAGTTTATTCCCAGCTTCGCGTCTCAAATTTGTCAATGCTTCTTTACCTCTCTCTTGTAACACTTCTTTCGGATTTGCTCCTGACGCAATATCTGATAAAAGACCAATTCCACTTGAAACTGCTTGTTTTTGTAAAAAATTTAGACCTGATGATAATATAGGCTTTATGTAGCGAAATAACCCTCCGAAAACGTCTCCTAATCCTCGGCCTCTCTGATAATTTACAGCCGAATGAAACAGGGGTCCTATTTCTTCAATATTACCCCCTGTTTGTGATAAATAGTATTTAATATAATGACGGTTCATTGATTAATAATTAGAGTTTAACGATTTCTCTTTATTTATATTAATTTTTTATAAAATGTAATAATATTTTTGTAGGTATTACACTCCTGCTAAAATTTATATCAAATCCAAATTTATCAGCTAGTTTTATGGATATGTTATCAAAAACTTTTTTTTCAACATTATGATATTGTATACGTTTATATTTGATTATTGTTGATTCAAAAGAGTTTTTTGTTTCAATAATATTAAGAACTCGTACTTTTGAATCGCCCATAAAACATGGTTCTATTATATCAGAGTACATAAACAACATTCCTGATTTTGATATTGAAGTAAAGTCGTTTAAAAATACTTCAAAAGCTTTGACAATTTTTGTTTTATGTTATCTAATATTTTTAACTTGGGAAAAAATAGTTTTCATAAAGCTTTTGACTGAATATGATCTGCTAATAGGAATCTTTACATCTATTTTAGGGCTAGTTACACACACTTCAATATATTTTGACTCTTTAATATCTAGAATTTTGTCCGGATCCTTATAATTTCCATCATCAGTGATAAAGGTGTAAATCTCCGAAATCAAATATTGTTCACATTCTTTTTTGTTTAAGCCTGGTCCCCCAGATATATTTTCAAGAAGTATTGGTAAAATAGAGGCTTTCCAGTCACATTTTACATCATCTTTGTTATATGGAATGTATGTTTTCCCTACGCCTAATTTATTTTTTTCCGTACTTCCAATTATTATAAATGCGCTTTCTTCATAATTTTCGTTATACCTATTCGGTATAAAATCGTTAATATATATTTCCGAAACACCTACTTTCCAATTATTATGTGTTAAATTAATTTCAGTTGGAAATTTATTTGTAAAACGTGTCAACGAATTCTTGTTATAATAATTATTAGAAGCATCACTCAAGAGAGTAATGAAAAAATCATCTGTTTGATTCATTTTTTTTATTTATAAGTTGTCCACTGTGAAAGATTTAATGGAGTTGTCGTTTTAGGTTTTAACTTATCTTTTTCTGATTTAGCTTGTAAATTATCCTTTTCTGATTTTAATACTTTTTTACGAACTGGGAATTTCAATAAAGTTTGAGCGGATGCTTTCTTAGTAGAAGAACGTAATTGACAATTTAAACTTGTATCTTTTTGTCTTTCAAATATAGGTACTGAAATAATGTCTCCTCCATCCGATTCAAACATACGTACATCTGACGAACCAATAGATTTCCTTTCTTTTATACGTTTTCCTGCTGGTGTTGCTGAGAGTGCTAAATTTAGTATTTCATCCTCGTTATCAAAAACTTCGTCATCCGTTTCGAATTCATCAAAATCTTTATCAGATGTTGGAATTATCTTACCAGGTGTAAATGTATACATATCGTTTTGGGGTTCTTGGTATTGCACACCAACATCTTCAGATGTAATTTTGCATCTGTTTGTATCCTTTTTCCTTTTTTTGTATGGGGTTCTGTTTGGGTTTTCATGTGTGATAAATTTTTATTTTTAGGATCTGTAATTTCTGGTTCTGTTTGCATACTCATATTTGACAATACTTTGTTTCTAACAGCCATTGTTTTATTAGAAGGCATGTGTTGTACTGTTTGTATGTGATGCGTATTGTTAGAGCTTTGTTTTAATTGTTGTCGCCTTTTATTTGCAAATTTTATTAGCTTTTGACGATATGTATACCATTTTTCACTATCTGATATTTTTTTATTTAAAAGTATTTCTTTCATACTTTTATCTAGGTATGAAAGTTCTACATCATTATTAAAATTATCCTTAAGTTTATTATATAGTTCAGGTGGTATAACAATTATTCGTTGTAAATTATTCATCTTAATTTTTATTTTGAAAGTAAACTACCAATCAAACCTTATCATACTGTACCTATTAGCATAGATAAAAAACCTCCTTTCTGTATAGTAACTTTTCGTTTTACTTGCAATGATTTTTTAGGACAAGCTAAACAACGCAATACCTTTTTATTTTTATTTAATTTATTATAAGTGTGATTAGACACTTTGTGATTTCCATTAAGCGTATTTATAGCTATTTCACAAATAGTTTTAATAACTTCCGGATCACAAATTTTTTAGCAAAATTTGACGAAATTTTGGTTTAGAATTTTTTAATACATGTAAGATATGACGATTTGTTTTCAATCGTTTCATGTTTTTCAGATAGATCTGTTAATTGTTTTAATGTGCAATAACATTCAAAATAATTATTATTAAGTATATTTGATCTAAAACGAAATATATCGTTAATGTCTTGAGTTAAATCCAGTATAATATAACCATAAGGAATAGATGTCACCTCATTATATACTCTCAGAAATTCTTTGGAGTTTTCTGGATAAATTTGTTTCGCAAAAGGAGCTATTTGTGATTTGTCGCGAGGATTTTTAAAAAGAACCAAATATTTACAATTAAGTGATATATCTCGACAATGTTTTCCCTGATGAAACACATTTTGTGTAATTAAAATAACTGATAAATTTCTATAGTGTGAACCTTTTGTAAATAATTCACATACTTTTGTATTATAGGCATTTAACATTAAGTCATCCAAAACAATTAATATTGGTTCATTATTTTCATTTTTGATGTTTTCTGGAACTTCATTATGATATTCTAAATTTCTTATATTTTTTGGAACCGCGCTAAATTCAGGATTGCACCATAATATTTTTGTTGGCACCGGTTTAATAAAATTGTGTATATATCTAATCAACTTACAAATAAATGTAGTTTTGCCACAACCCGACGGGCCTGCTATCATCATTGTAAACGGATGATTAAAAACTATCATTTTTTTACATAAACTTTTTGAAGTTCTTGATAATAAAATCTTCCTTCAACCTCATGTCCCTTCAAGTCTTTCAATATAAATAAAGGATATGGTTCTCTATTTATAATTTTTTGTACCTGAAAAATTTCTCTTGCCCATTTTGGTGTATATCCATGCTCGAAAATTGCTTTTTTTTTTACAATTCGTACATAGTCGTCTTGAAATATATTTACATTAATTTGTGGATCTCTCTTATGAAGATTTTTGTATATTTCATAGATTTGTTTCACATGGCTCTGATTAACGTCTGATGGTTTCATTTTTATTGTACTATGATAAGATTTGTTGTAAGAATTTACAAGGTTTGGTAATATATCGATATATCTCTTAGTTGAACTTTCAGTAAAATATTTAAACATTTTTTCTTTTATTGTACGATTGAATCGTTCAACAACTGCAGCTTTTTGGGTAGATAAAATAGTTGGAAAACGTTGTCGAATATTATTTTGTTTTAGATAATTTTGAAAATTTGAATTTTTGAATTCTTTTCCTTTATCTGATTGAATTGTTTTTGGTTTTCTACCACTTTGTTGAAGAATTTTATGAAATTTGTTTGTTATTTCTTTTCCAGTTCTAATTTTTATTGGTACTACCCAACCGTATTTTGAAAATACGTCAATTACGATAGTAAAAATGTATAATTGTCATTTACTTTTTTATACATTTTCATATCGCATAGATCAATTTCCCATAATTGGTCAATATCTTGTAAAACATAATGATTCCTAGGAATTTTTTTCTTAACAGGATAATGTAAGGTATAAACATCTTGCGATTTAAGCCAGTTTTTGATTTTATTATGGCTTATTTTGTTATTTTTTAACGCTGCATGAAGTTTTGCAACAGAACCATATATGCTAGTTCCTGTTTTATTGTAGTATTGTTTTTAATTTTTGAATTTGTGTTTCCCATAGGAAAGTAGAAAATAGTATAAATACGTCCACAAAATCTACATTTGCCTTTATATAAAAAATATCTTAAAATGACACTATTAAGTGATGAAGAAGAACGGTACAAAACATTTGAATTTTGGCCAAAAACTTTTGTAAGCAAGAAAGAGTTAGCATCAAATGGGTTTTTTTATTTAAACATGAGTGACATTGTACAGTGTTACTACTGAAATGTTCAAATATCTCATTGGAATAGAGACGATATTATTGCAGATGAACATAAGAAATATTCTTCTAATTGCTATATATTTTCCGATGAGTACAAAATGAAAGACAACGAAGGCATGGATGTTTGTGGTACAACAGGTAGAGGGTCGATCAAGCAAGAACAAAATCTAAATAACCCCAAAAACATAAAATATTTTTATTATTGTGTATGTATTAAAAGTTTGATATTTAATTCCATATCAATTTTGTATTTATTAAATAAATGAAATAATAAACAACATAACTCTGTTTTTTTTTCAACTGTTTACAAATACTACCGCATACACTATTTGCATATTATTAACCATATATATATTATTTCTTGTTGAAAACTGAATAATATATATCGCTTGTTTACATTTACAATACAGGTTTTCAATATTATGACGTCTTTTTTTTTGTTTTTTTTTTGTTATTGTGTATGAATATTAGTGTATTTTTTCTGTTGTTTTCATTAATATTTTATAATCAAAATAAAGTTTAAGCTTTCACTTGACCTTGTATTTAAATACATATTAGTATTAATCTGAACAAAAATATAATATCAAGTTCATACATTAAATAATCTGAATATAGAAATTTTCAATTTTTCTGTTGACAAACAGTAGGTTATTCAACTGAATAATATATTTTACATTTGCAATACATGTTTTCAATATTATGACGTTTTTTTTTCTTGTTTTTTTTTTGTGATTGTGTATGAATATTACAAATAATTGTTACCTTTGTTTTGTTTGCAAAGGCGGGACTATAATTATTGCGAATAAGCACAAAACAAAAATACAAAAATTATTTATATGTGCGGGCGCATTACTATCAGAAAAAATCACAAATACACAAATATTCGGGAAATATCATCAAAAAGATCATCAACCACGACGCCCACTCTAACAGACTTGTTTACAGTTTTTGGTTAGTCACCATACAAATTTATACTAAAATCATTTTTACACTAGCGGTACATCCAGAGCATTTTTACTCCAGCGGTACATCCAGATCTGTACATTATGTACAGACTGCACAGCAAGCCCAACCCACGAATTCATATTCTGACCAACCAAAAATACAGAAAGACTAGCCGTCTCTCATCACCTGCCTCTTTATTATACACAGCAAGTATTATTTCTAGTACGGTTGTGTGATTTTAGCTTCTGTTAAGCATGTCGTCACTATTGTACGTAGTATATAATTCGATTATAAAGCCCCCCTTAGGGCTTTATACTACTTATATATTTAAAACCACACCAAAAAGGTAACACTTATGTAAATAATTATTAAAATAAACAAAATAAAAAAGTTTCCTGCTAAGGCCGGCACCACTAGTGAAAATTTACTATAAAATCAAAATTTTTGATATATCAAATTAGCTTTTGCGGCTAACGCATTTATTCTGGGATTGCTAGAACATCTTAGAATATTTGTTTTTAATTTGACAGCCGCAAAACGCATTAATTCTGGTCAATCAGCTATACGTTGTGTGAGAAATGAAATCAAGATATACTTTTCTTTAGTAGTACTTCCCCACGGATATCTGCCTTATCGTGGCGGGGGGGTTTGCGTGCTCCAATTAATCGTAGGGCGCGTGTCGGCGGTAGTGTGGTACCGGTAGGTTTAACCATGCCGAATTGGTCTAGGTGCTAGACCTAGACTCTAGGAGGAGGTGCCTGGCTAAAGGGGTCCAAAAACACTCAAGCCAAGGTGTGCAAGCATCGTGCCGAGGGCTACATTGTATCAGGTGTATAAATGTGATATCGCTAACGAGCTCCGTAGGGTACCAGGCGACCCCCTGCGGTAACTAGCCTTGCATCCGTAAGGGAGCTCTGCGGATGTCGATTCTTAGTTCTCGCCATACTGGTGGGTTCAAAAATGAATAGAAAATTACAAAAGAAAATTACCGTTGAGGAGAAATCCTCCCTAAACTTAATGTCGTCCAACCTTCCCGTACCTAACTCCCCATCGCCGTCAATCTCATCCCAATACAAGTCCGTCCCTCCTCCCCCCCATCCAAGTCCATAGCGTCCTTTAATGTTTCCATACCACCGTCCTCCCCTCAGTCAGTTGGGACCATTGTATCTCGACTTGACTTCAGCCGGATACACCTGGACTCAGATGAATTTGAGGAAGATCTCCTGGGGGGATCCGATGAGTTGAACGTGACGGTGATCCCGGCGGTGCCCGAGGATGTGGAAGCAACTTCCGCTCCTTTGGAGAACACCGCTGGAATCACTGATAACGAGAAGGAAGTTCGCAGTGGTGCGGTTGCTGGTACTACTTCCAGTAACTCTGCGATAGAATCTAATGCAGGGTTCCGTGTTGTGGTGAGCAAGCGCACCAATGCGGACCAAATTCGCAACAATCGGAAACTTCGTTTGAATCCAGGAATCCGGAGGATCTTAATCCCACAGAAAAGAGGAGACTCGACTGGGCGAAGACTTTTCTCACTGAACACCCCGCTAGACCAAGTTCCGGAGAGTTATCCAATCCACCATTGGCAAAAACCAATGACGAAGGGATTCAGAAGAAGATGTAATGATTATATTTTTAATCATTAATGTTCTAAACTTTATCTTATAAATTGTCTCACCTTTTTTTTCTTGTATATGTGTGTAAAATTTTCTTCTTTTTTTTTTAAATAAAACAATTTTAGTATTTTATTTTTTACATAAATTTTAGATTTATTTTATTATAAGTTTAGTTATTTATTTTTATATAAAAGTTATTATTATTAAAATTTATTATAAGATTATTATAATATAAGGTTATTATAAAATATTCGAATTCACAAATTATATAATTCACAATTATTTTGGATTTAAAGGTTTTGTTTTTAAATTTTGTATTTTAGATTTTATAATATTTTTATAGTTTTAATTTTTATAATCTAAATCAACAAACAACTTTTTAACAAAAATCACTGCTCTAAATTTTCCACTATTTTTAACAAAATTATTTATAAAAAATTTACTTTTTTTTTTAAATATATTTTTTTTCTGATGACTTTTTTTTACAAATTGATAAAAACTTCTTTTTTATTCGATCAACTAAAATAATTTATCTCTTTAATTTTTTTTTTTTTAATTTTTTTTCCGAACTACTGACTGACCGACTGACTTTATAATTTTTATCTCGATTTTAAAAATAAGAACCTTTTTTCTTATCCGATCAACTGACTGACCGACTAACTTTATAATTTTTATCTCGATTTTAAAAATAAGAACCTTTTTTCTTATCCGATCAACTGACTGACCAAGTTTTTTTAATTTTATTTTCTAGTTTATTTTATTGGAGAGCTTTTTTGGCTTTCCAAAAACTTTACAATAATTCTCGACTTGAAAACCAATCAGCTTCTCCAATAAAATAATTGTGATCAATTTTAATTCAATTGGTTAATTAAATTTACGCGTTGTCAGCACAGAGAAATTATAATTTATTGAATTTTTTTTTTCTCTGTGCACGAGCAACGCGTAATTTGAGAATTTTGTTTTTAAATTTTCATTAAATTTAATTAATTTTATAAATTTGGAATTTTATTGAAAAAGTTGAGCCTAAAAGCCACGTCAGGTACACCAGTAGCTACCTCAGATAGATTACACGTTGTAATTAGGGATCTTAGTGACCAGGATCACAAGATCTCACCAGACCGTTGGTTGCTTGTTGAAGCTGCAATTACCGACCACCTGTTGGCAGACCCAGCAGGCTTCCCAGAAGTGGATTCTTTTACCATCATAGCATGAGGATGGTACAAGGGAGTGCGGACCATGATCTGCAAAAACCAGTCCACTCTTGGGAAGCTTGAATCCTATATCTCTCAAATCGGAGAGCTATGGGATGGTGCGAAGTTTGATGTGGTCACAAGGTCGACATTAATCAAACCTGTCCTGTTACTGTTGCTATTCCTGTTTCGGCACCTGTATATGGGGACCAAAAGATCCTCAACTTGCTAAGAAAGCAAAATGCAGTTATATCAATGACTTGTCTGAAAATAGTCCATAGGGATCCCCCGCAAAAAGATTGGCAGCGCATTCTTCTTGCGTAGGATAAAGAAGCGGTCCCTATCCTAAGCGAAAGAAATTGGACGCTGTCCTTCGGTTGTGGCACCATTATCGTAAAGATGCCGCAAGTGGAGGTAGTAGACAGATCCTCAATGATGAAGGTTTCCCAAGTTAATCTTCATCATTGCAAGGCTGCATCGGCAAATCTGCTTCGGGTATTGGTGGACAAGTAGATTGATGTAGCTCTGCTACAGGAACCTTGGACACACAACAACCAAATCCAAGTTCTAAAAACACCAAACTATAGATTGTTTTACTCGGATACAGGTAAGAAAAGAACTTGCATCTTAGCTAAGAAAAATATTAACATGTTTCTATTGAACAATTACAGCAATGGAGACCAGATCACAGTATGGTGCGAGGTGACTGAAGGTAGCAATCTTATCTTCACGTCCGTCTACTTCGAATCTGACTCGGAAGAATCACCCCTACCAATTGGGTTCTCCAACTTAATTAGGATGATGGAACAGAAGAATCTAGATATTGTTGTAGGATGTGATGCCAATGCAGATCACTCCCAATGGGCCAGCACGGACATTAATGAAAGGGGTGAGTCTTTATTTGAGTTTCTTTGTACCACTAACCTACTAATCTGTAACAAAGGTGCAGAACCTACTTTTGTCATAAGAGGGAGGAAAGAAATCTTAAACATTACTCTGTTGAAAAAATGGTATATCGGATTATATCGGAGATTTAAAGTTGAAAAATGGTTAGTATCGGACCTAGAATATTTTTCTGACCAAAGAATAATTCTCTTTGATGTAACCATTGGCTTACACCAAGGAACCATGTTTAGGAATATTAGAAGAACTAACTGGGACAACTTTGTCGACACAGTCGATACGAACATTAGCTCACTAATGGGGGATGAGCTAAATAGTACAGTTGACATCAACAAAGAAGTTATCGGCTTAACTAATATTTTAATGAATACATACAAGTCGTCCTGTCCCATTCTAACAAATCTAGGAAAGATGGACCAAAGTGGTGGTCCAAAGATCTTGAGATTTTCAGAACTAAGGCAAGGCGGCTGTTCAAGAAAAACGAATCAGAAGAGCACTGGGACCAATACCGTCTCAGTCAGAAAGAATTGAAATCTTCCCTTGCATACGCTAAGCGAAGTTCATGGAGACGCCTCTGTGAAGATATTGAATAAATCCTAGCGAAGGACCCGGAAGTTCCAGGTTACCTTCAAAGGGACGACGGAACCTGGACTGAGACAAGTCAAGAAAGTCTAGATATGTTAATAGAAACTCATTTAGCTCTGAGTAAGGTCCTCTTAACTTGGAAAATGACGACTTCCCAGAACGAAAAGTTAAGAATGCCATTATGTCATTCTCCCCTTTTAAATCTCCAGGGCCTGATGGTTTGGTGCCCATCATGCTACAGAAGACCCTGCCACTAATTTGTCCTTCCCTGGTGAGGATCTTTAAAAGTTTCTTATATCTGGGATACATCCCGGAATTATGGCAAGAAAATAGGGTAACGTTTATTCCGAAGGCAGGTTAGCCAAGTCATACCGCGCCCAAGGACTACAGACCCATTAGTTTGTCATCGTTTTTATTGAAAACTATGGAACGCCTATTGGATTACCATCTCAGAACGACTCTAGAAAAGGAAGGATTTTCAAGTGCACAGCATGCTTATATCAAGGGAAAATCGGTAGAGACTGCTCTGCATTAGGTGGTCTCTACGGTAGAAAAATCTCTCTTGTATAATAGTCGATTCACAATGTACTTCAACGCAGCGCAAAACAAAGCAAAGTAAAGTTGAAGTTACGTAACAATTTAATTCAATTCACAGTACTATGTATTTCCTGCGTTGAATGTCATTTGAAAATAAATTTAATCAAGTCAGCTTATTGTAATTATGTACAGTGAGTCACAAAAGTGATGGGACAAGACTAAAAATTAAAAAAAAAAGAAAAATAAGAAAACATAACATAGCTTCAAAAGAAATCCTTAAGACCAGTTATTTTAGAAGAATCGAGAACTACGGTCCAAGAAACCTCAAATTTGGTGCAATTGATACCAAGAAGAATTAAAGTAAAAGGTTGTCATACTAAGTACAAAAATTTAATTTTTTAATTTTATGTAAATAAATAAATTTTATGTCCCTACACTTTTGTGAGTTAAATTTTCGAAGTAGTATAATAATTTTTAATTTTTTTAGTAATATTGAAATCCAAATCATCTAATAACCTACTGCATTACATATTTTATTCGTTTTAATTAGTGAAAAAAGAACTAAAAAGAACTACATAACATATTTTATTCGTTTTAATTAGTGGGTACGAATTTGGTCTAAATATAAATAATAAAAAAATTTTAGGCTTGTCCCAGTATTTTTGTGACTCACTGTATATCAAATTTGTGATTTAATATAAAATGTTTTTTTTTGTAAATAAAATAAAAATAATAATACAAAAAATTATTATTATTATTTTAATAATAAAATAGTAATTATTTATTATAATAAATATATAATTATTTCTTTATTTACATATTTATTTTCTATAAAAAATATAATATGTTGTTGATCATAACATATGGTTATTTTGACACCTCATCGCTTCAAAGTTCCAAAATTGAAAGTTGGTCAACTTTTGCTATGCTATTGTTACGCTGCTTTGTTAACTTTGCATTGTAATGAAAGTATTGATTTCCTATATTTCAACTTTTCTGCGTTGCTTTGCTTTGCGTTGAAGTCGTATTGCGAATCCACTATAAAGAATACACCCTAGCAGCATTTTTGGATATTGAAGGTGCCTTTAATAATGTAAGAATGGATGCAATAGAAAAGTCGCTAGCAAGAATGGATGTAAATCCATTCGTAGCACGATGATTTAGATCATTCGTAGCGCGATGGTTTCGTAGCGATAGGGTTTAGAACAGTTAATTCTTCCGTGGGAACAGGGAATATAAGAATTAGGACTACTAAAGGCACCCCTCAGGGCGAGGTTCCGTCCCCACTCTTATGGCTTCTGGTGGTAGATGAAATCCTTCAGGCACTAGCTGACCTTGGTGGAAAGGTAGTCGCCTATGCCGACGATATAGCTATATTTGTTGGTGGAAAATAACATTAAGCCAAATCCTTGAATACGGTCTTTAGGCTTTATGTAGATGGGCCGAGAAATGTGGATTAAACATTAACCTTCATCTCATCCTCAAAAAAACTTACGTTGTCTACCCTCGTGTGTAGATTTCTACACATATGGAAATATCAGTATATTTTCAATGGTTAATTTCTTTTTTGGGATTGAAATAAAAAAAGCTGATGTTCTAATTTTATTTTATTAAACAAAAAGAGTCAAATTAATTTTTTTTCAATGCATTTTTAAAGATAATTTCTATTATGTTCATTGCCTTTTTCTTTTATTCTAAGAAAAATTTACGTCGTGTGTAGATTTCTATATATATGAATTTTTATTTTTTTTGAAGGTTTTGGGTGCTTGATCGTGAGTTGGGTTGCTTGATGTGTATTGTGAATTCAATAAGAATTCAAAATATTCACTTACGATCAAACAACCAAAAGCCTCAATGTCACTGAAAGTGTCTAAAAGTCAATATGTGTAGAATTCTACACACGAGGGTAGACAACGTAACTTTTAAAATTATACAAACTAAGAATGATATTGTAACCGGGAAATAGTTTTTTTCTTCTTAGAATGGTGGTAGAAATAAAGTCACGAAATACCGTTAATTTTCAATCAGCGGTTTTTGAAAAAAATTCAAAAAAAGATGGTATTTGTGTAGTTTTCTACACAAGGGTGGGATGAAGGTTAATCCACTAAAAACAGAACTAGTTCTTTTTACAAGGAAAAGAGGTAAAGAATTCAGACACCCATGGCTGAATGGCGTACCTCTTCCCATGTCGGAAGGTGCCAAATACTTCTGACTGTTCCTACATCCCAAGCTAAATTGGAAACACACCATTGAAGATAGAGTAAAGAAGGCATCAAATGCCTACTTTGCTTGTAAAAAGATTATAGGGAAAACATGGGTTCTTTGTCCAAGAATTGTATATGTCCATAATAAGACCAGTTCTTACAAATGGCTTGTTGGTGTGGTGGAATGCCCTAGAAAGTAAGTCTAATGCCATGTCCATGACAATATTTTCTAGAGAGGCCACTAGAGCTATAGAAATGATGCTTCATATACTTCCAATAGAAAGGTATGTAAAACTCCATAGCACTAGAGTGCTTTAAGACTTAGGGAATCTGGGTTATGGAAGAGTGGGAACAAAGGGCACGGTAAAATATTGATGGATGCCATGGCGTCGACCTACCCCATACTACAGATTATATTACTCCAACATACGATTTCGATTTATCGTATAAAATAGTTATACCAACGAGGGAGTTGTGGCCCATAGTTGTGTCACGACAAACTCGGTGGCTGTTTATACGGATGGCTCGAAAATGGAAGAAGGAACGGGGGCGGGTATCCACTCTCTAGAAATAGGACTCGATGAATCATACGGGTTACCTGATAGCTCGAGTATCTTTCAAGCAGATATCTTTGCTATTCAAAAAGCGGGTCAAAAGCTGCTTGAGACAAATCTGAACCGACATAAGATATCCATCTAGGTTGATGTCACTAAACCGAAACTAGTTGAAAACTGTCAAGAATTCCTAAATCAACTGACACAGACACTCGGTTAGAATATGCTGGGTTCCAGGACACTGCGGCATTGAAGGTGATGAAAACGCGGATTCACTTGCTCGCCAAGGTGCGGCACTATCCTGGGACAATGTAGAGCCGCAAATTGACTGTCTCATTGAATTTGCGAAACGCTTAATTGAGGAAGAAGCGATCAGAATAGTTAACAACACTTTGGAACTATATCCTCAGTGTCGTCAAACCAAACTATGCTGGCCGCGGCTATCCAAGAAAAGATCGGAATATGTACTATACATTAATAAAACAACCTGCAGAAAACTGATCGGTGCCTATCTAGGGTTTCCCATGGTTGACTTATGTCGCTGTGGGGATAAAACGAAAGAAGCCACACTAGAGCATCTAGTTTGCAAATGTGACAGTGTCGCACGCATCATGTACAAATACTTGGGCCGAGACACTTTAGAGAGTTTATCGACCCTTTCAACCATACATCTATGGAGAACGGTTCTCTTCATAAAGGTAAGTAGGATCATCTACAGGATTAATGCTTAGTTTTGGACCACGCGGGGGACCACCGAGATCTCTCGTGACGTGTGTTGACCAAAGTTCAACACACACCCCTTCTTAACCTAACCTAACCTAGTTCTCGAAAACAAATATATTTTGAATTTTAAAATTGAGTAGAATTATGTATGTATATATGATTTATACAAATATTGTGTATGTATGTGTATGTTATTACCCAGCGGAAAATAGAGGAAGGCCTTATGGAAGCTTAAAAGAAGCATTTCCCAGTGAGAATGTTTATACCCACGTCGGCCCGACTTATATACGAACGCGTATGCCTGACACGATACATACGAGTACTCTCCCATGGCAAACCCACAGGCCACTTCCGCTGGCATTGGTACTGACGCGCAGGTATCGTGTTGGGTATTGTAGTTTATCTATTTAACGCCAGGTTGCTCAAGGAATGACCATATTGGATTTTGCTTTTTTTTATTGAAAATGAAAAAATTGAAAATATTTTTAATGTTTTTTATTATTCATTGCAATATTATTTATTATTACAATATTATGTTAGTTTGATATTAGATTTTTTAATTAATATATAAAATATAACATTTATATTTTTTTAGCTTTTCAAATTTATCACATAAGTTACTTAGTATAATTAATAATTTTTGTGTTGACACATCTACCAGCTGATCTGGCTATGATCAACAACGTAAGATGTGGCGAACTTCACGTAGCAGAGATGCAAACCCGCATGCATGGAAACCATCATAGAAAGGGAACAACTGGACATGAAATTCACCACAACATTATCTATTTTATAATTGTATTATAATTAAAATAAGTAACGTAAATTTAACTAAAAATTCAAACTTATAAATTAATGTACAGAATTAAAATTTGCCTCTTTCGTAATCATCATTTTGTAGAGTTCATTTAAAATTTTTTATATAAATATATATCGTTTATAACGTATTGAAGTAATAAAAAGTTGGTGTTTTTACTTTCCCTTTTTCTTAATTAAACTTTAATTGGTAAAATAAAATATAGAGTCGAGATCAGACAATTTATCATTTTAATATACAGTCCACTAAATCTGACTCGAACATTTGGTACTTCGAACCGGATCCATTAAAGTTTAATTAAAAAGTATTTCAGCGCGAAGTAAAAATATTTTTCGCGAGTTTAATATAGTACCACGCAAAAGTAATTCAAGATTTTAATCATCAAGATCATCAGCAGCTTTTAATAGATTTGGAGCATCGATATATAACAAAATATATTACCAACATCATTAAGATTAGCAGCTGGATCATCAAATCATCAAGCAATAAATCGAGATCATCAGCAACTAAAAACTAAAATTAGTAACCGGATCACACTTGGCAACTGGATCAGCATATACCGTTGGCAGCATCATCATAAAATACTTACAAGTATCATCATAATATACATGATTAAATTCAGGTCAGTTATATTAAACATATATAGAATTACAATATAAAAGTGCATTTAAATTTGGGATACATATATCTCATGGTAATTCCATAACGCTTAATCAGTATATACATATATACAATAATTTGGTGGTAGTTCTATAATATCGAATTATTAAGATAAATATAAAAAGACCAAATTTTAAAATTAATTTGGTGGTATCATAATTGTATCATAATATTTTAAATTAATGTATAAAATTTTTTTTATTATAATAGACAAAGTTAAAAATTATAGTTGTGATAGAAAAAAGTATAAATCGTAGAGACAAAAGGAGTTTCGTCATCGTGACGTCAGTATAATAATTTCAATTTTCATTACAATAAATGTTTATTATAATTTAAAAATAAGGCATTGACCTAAAAGTGCCGGAAAAAAAAAAATTTGTTTTTCATACAGAAAAAAGCTGTGTTAATAAATTCATATAGAAAACAGCTGTGTTAATAGTTGACCCACTTATTTTCTTTTATTTCGCACATTACGTCACACAATTATTACAATAAGTGAATTCAAAAAAATTTAAAATTGTCGTATATATTAAATAACGCGCGTTTAATGTTGTATTGAAAAAAAAAAATTATTTTGTGCTGAGAAATTTTTTAATTTTGCACTGAAAAACGCACGTTTTAGGTTATATGTATTTTTATATGAATATGAGAAAATATTCTAATGCAATAAATTATAAAAAAAAACTTTGGCGGGCGGAATTGAATACGTTGAAAGTTTACACGAACAAATTAAAGCTGATGTATTATCGTTTGCTAAAGCTGAACCAAAAAAACGTCGCGCTGCTTATATTAATACGCGTTTACGGGAACTCGAAAATAATTTTATTGAAGCAAAAGCTTCATGTAAAAATTTTTGCTGCAAAAGAGGAAAATGTTATTAAAGAAAAATATTTAACTGCAGAAGTGTACAATCGGTTAAAAGAAGCTTACTTAGATTATAGTGGTGAACTACAACAAGCGTTGCTCGACGACGAAGCATCAATCACCCCAAAAGCGTTAGAAAAAGCTGGTGAATTGAAATTACGTCAAATTGAGTTACCCCCATTCTCAGGTGGATATGAAAATTGGAAACCATTTTCTGATTTATTCACTTCACTTCTTCATTTAAATACGTCTGTTCCAGTCATTCAAAAACTTCATTATTTAAAAACGTCACTTAGGGGTGAAGCATCTCGACTTCTGCAGCACATTTCCATCGAAGAAAAAAATTACGAATCGGCGTGGAAAATACTAACTGAAAGATACGATAATAAACGGGTATTAGTAAATACGCAAATTAAAATCTTAGTCAATTTACGTAATATTACCTGTGAATCTGCTGCGGGAATTAAAGAAATTCTAGACACTTTAACAGAATGTCTACATTCTCTTCGAAATTTAGGAATTCCTGTTGACACATGGGATGCAATTTTATTTTTTTTGTTGGCAGCTAAATTACCACCCAACACTCAGCAACTGTGGGAAGAATTTCAAGCTGGTAGTAAAAATATTGCGGAGTTCGAAAGTTTTTTGAGATTTTTAGATACACGTTTTCGAACACTAGAATCTGTTGAACAATCTCAGTCATTTCCTAAGAAAAATAATAAAATAAATCAACCTATACATTATTCAAAGGTTAATAAAAATTTTCATATTGGTACGAATTCTACTCATCTATGTCGTATTTGTAACGCCGACCATCCAATTTATAAATGTGAAAAATTTCTAAAAATGAATCCTAAAGAACGGCTAGAAATTATTCAAAAATTGTCAGCCTGTACAAGTTGTTTGATTTATAACCATATTAAGTCACAAAGCCCTAGCAAAAGAAATTGTTTCACATGCAACAAACGACACCATACATTATTACATTTTAACTCTCCATAAAATACACAAAACAATTTTCAAAACCGAAATCACAATTCACAAACACAATTAACACGTATGGTACAACATAATTTAATTAATACTAATACAAATAATAACAATCCTGGTTTTCAACCCACAAATTCTGAAATATATATTGGTAAACCCGGTACCAGTCAAAATATAAATACCATACAAAATTATTTTACAAAAATTTTTAGTACGTCAAGGGTACTATTAGCTTCAGCTTTAATTAATTGCTTATCCGCCAACGGAAGCGTCCAGACATATAGAGCACCAATTGATCCAGGATCAGAAGCTACGTTTGTCACAGAACACGTAGTACAAAACCTAAAATTAAAAAAAATTAAAACATTATTAGAGGTCACAGGTATAGGACAAGCATCAACTGGTATAGTAAAAAATAAAGTTTTACTTACCCTATTTTCACAATACAATAAAAACTTCAAATTAAAAGTAGATGCCTATGTTTTCCCAAATTTAACCAACAAGCTACCATCTGAAAAAATAAGTTGTGTTAACTGGGATTATTTGAATGGGTTAGCTGATCCACAATTTTATATACCTGGTAGAATTGATATTTTGTTAGGAGCCGATGCATATTCAGCTATTATTTTAGATGGTCTCCAAAGGCCCCCCATATCAAAGGCCCCCCATATGCGCCTATAGCACAATTTTCTGAATTGGGGTGGATCCTGTCCGGTCAGGTGGTCGATTCCCATCGTAAAACTGTTGATCAACAACGTAAGATGTGGCGAACTTCACGTAGCAGAGATGCAAACCCGCATGCATGGAAACCATCATAGAAAGGGAACAACTGGACATGAAATTCACCACAACATTATCTATTTTATAATTGTATTATAATTAAAATAAGTAACGTAAATTTAACTAAAAATTCAAACTTATAAATTAATGTACAGAATTAAAATTTGCCTCTTTCGTAATCATCATTTTGTAGAGTTCATTTAAAATTTTTTATATAAATATATATCGTTTATAACGTATTGAAGTAATAAAAAGTTGGTGTTTTTACTTTCCCTTTTTCTTAATTAAACTTTAATTGGTAAAATAAAATATAGAGTCGAGATCAGACAATTTATCATTTTAATATACAGTCCACTAAATCTGACTCGAACATTTGGTACTTCGAACCGGATCCATTAAAGTTTAATTAAAAAGTATTTCAGCGCGAAGTAAAAATATTTTTCGCGAGTTTAATATAGTACCACGCAAAAGTAATTCAAGATTTTAATCATCAAGATCATCAGCAGCTTTTAATAGATTTGGAGCATCGATATATAACAAAATATATTACCAACATCATTAAGATTAGCAGCTGGATCATCAAATCATCAAGCAATAAATCGAGATCATCAGCAACTAAAAACTAAAATTAGTAACCGGATCACACTTGGCAACTGGATCAGCATATACCGTTGGCAGCATCATCATAAAATACTTACAAGTATCATCATAATATACATGATTAAATTCAGGTCAGTTATATTAAACATATATAGAATTACAATATAAAAGTGCATTTAAATTTGGGATACATATATCTCATGGTAATTCCATAACGCTTAATCAGTATATACATATATACAATAATTTGGTGGTAGTTCTATAATATCGAATTATTAAGATAAATATAAAAAGACCAAATTTTAAAATTAATTTGGTGGTATCATAATTGTATCATAATATTTTAAATTAATGTATAAAATTTTTTTTATTATAATAGACAAAGTTAAAAATTATAGTTGTGATAGAAAAAAGTATAAATCGTAGAGACAAAAGGAGTTTCGTCATCGTGACGTCAGTATAATAATTTCAATTTTCATTACAATAAATGTTTATTATAATTTAAAAATAAGGCATTGACCTAAAAGTGCCGGAAAAAAAAAAATTTGTTTTTCATACAGAAAAAAGCTGTGTTAATAAATTCATATAGAAAACAGCTGTGTTAATAGTTGACCCACTTATTTTCTTTTATTTCGCACATTACGTCACACAATTATTACAATAAGTGAATTCAAAAAAATTTAAAATTGTCGTATATATTAAATAACGCGCGTTTAATGTTGTATTGAAAAAAAAAAATTATTTTGTGCTGAGAAATTTTTTAATTTTGCACTGAAAAACGCACGTTTTAGGTTATATGTATTTTTATATGAATATGAGAAAATATTCTAATGCAATAAATTATAAAAAAAAACTTTGGCGGGCGGAATTGAATACGTTGAAAGTTTACACGAACAAATTAAAGCTGATGTATTATCGTTTGCTAAAGCTGAACCAAAAAAACGTCGCGCTGCTTATATTAATACGCGTTTACGGGAACTCGAAAATAATTTTATTGAAGCAAAAGCTTCATGTAAAAATTTTTGCTGCAAAAGAGGAAAATGTTATTAAAGAAAAATATTTAACTGCAGAAGTGTACAATCGGTTAAAAGAAGCTTACTTAGATTATAGTGGTGAACTACAACAAGCGTTGCTCGACGACGAAGCATCAATCACCCCAAAAGCGTTAGAAAAAGCTGGTGAATTGAAATTACGTCAAATTGAGTTACCCCCATTCTCAGGTGGATATGAAAATTGGAAACCATTTTCTGATTTATTCACTTCACTTCTTCATTTAAATACGTCTGTTCCAGTCATTCAAAAACTTCATTATTTAAAAACGTCACTTAGGGGTGAAGCATCTCGACTTCTGCAGCACATTTCCATCGAAGAAAAAAATTACGAATCGGCGTGGAAAATACTAACTGAAAGATACGATAATAAACGGGTATTAGTAAATACGCAAATTAAAATCTTAGTCAATTTACGTAATATTACCTGTGAATCTGCTGCGGGAATTAAAGAAATTCTAGACACTTTAACAGAATGTCTACATTCTCTTCGAAATTTAGGAATTCCTGTTGACACATGGGATGCAATTTTATTTTTTTTGTTGGCAGCTAAATTACCACCCAACACTCAGCAACTGTGGGAAGAATTTCAAGCTGGTAGTAAAAATATTGCGGAGTTCGAAAGTTTTTTGAGATTTTTAGATACACGTTTTCGAACACTAGAATCTGTTGAACAATCTCAGTCATTTCCTAAGAAAAATAATAAAATAAATCAACCTATACATTATTCAAAGGTTAATAAAAATTTTCATATTGGTACGAATTCTACTCATCTATGTCGTATTTGTAACGCCGACCATCCAATTTATAAATGTGAAAAATTTCTAAAAATGAATCCTAAAGAACGGCTAGAAATTATTCAAAAATTGTCAGCCTGTACAAGTTGTTTGATTTATAACCATATTAAGTCACAAAGCCCTAGCAAAAGAAATTGTTTCACATGCAACAAACGACACCATACATTATTACATTTTAACTCTCCATAAAATACACAAAACAATTTTCAAAACCGAAATCACAATTCACAAACACAATTAACACGTATGGTACAACATAATTTAATTAATACTAATACAAATAATAACAATCCTGGTTTTCAACCCACAAATTCTGAAATATATATTGGTAAACCCGGTACCAGTCAAAATATAAATACCATACAAAATTATTTTACAAAAATTTTTAGTACGTCAAGGGTACTATTAGCTTCAGCTTTAATTAATTGCTTATCCGCCAACGGAAGCGTCCAGACATATAGAGCACCAATTGATCCAGGATCAGAAGCTACGTTTGTCACAGAACACGTAGTACAAAACCTAAAATTAAAAAAAATTAAAACATTATTAGAGGTCACAGGTATAGGACAAGCATCAACTGGTATAGTAAAAAATAAAGTTTTACTTACCCTATTTTCACAATACAATAAAAACTTCAAATTAAAAGTAGATGCCTATGTTTTCCCAAATTTAACCAACAAGCTACCATCTGAAAAAATAAGTTGTGTTAACTGGGATTATTTGAATGGGTTAGCTGATCCACAATTTTATATACCTGGTAGAATTGATATTTTGTTAGGAGCCGATGCATATTCAGCTATTATTTTAGATGGTCTCCAAAGGCCCCCCATATCAAAGGCCCCCCATATGCGCCTATAGCACAATTTTCTGAATTGGGGTGGATCCTGTCCGGTCAGGTGGTCGATTCCCATCGTAAAACTGTTGCGGTTCATCATCAGTCAATTGATTTGGTTGCCCATTAAGCGATTTTGGGAATTGGAAGAAGTCGTAGAAGGTCGTATCTTCACCGAAGAAGAAAATTATTGCCAAAATCATTATGCTACAACGCATAACCGTAGGTCAGACGGTCGTTATGAGGTTCGCTTACCTTTCAGAAATAAGGTGCGGCCAGTGTTCAGAAATTCAAAAAAATCTGCAATAATAAGATTGCTACAATTAGAAAAAAAATTCATAATTAACACAAAATTAAAAGAAATGTATGTTGATTTTATTACCGATTATTTAAGGTTAGGTCAAATGCAAGAAGTCCATGCTGCTGAAGATGGAGCAGTATATTATCTCCCACATCACGCAGTCCTCAAGGAGTCCACAACAACAAAATTACGTGTTGTCTTCGATGCTTCTTGTAAAGATATGAATGGTGATTCTCTCAATAAAAAATTATTAAATGGTCCTAAATTACAAAATGAGCTAACTACCATTATCATGGAATGGAGGAAGTTTAAAATTGCATTTTCGGCTGATATCACCAAGATGTATCGACAAATTTGGATACATCGTGAAGATTCTATGTATCAACTAATATGTTGGAGAGATAATACGGCAGATGAGATCAAAACGTACGCATTGAAGACTGTAACTTTCGGTACGTCATGTGCACCATATTTAGCAATACGTACTTTACATCAATTGGCTGATGATGAACAAAAAGATTGTCCAATCGCATCTCACATTTTAAAAAATAACTTCTATGTCGACGATGTGATGTATGGAGCTGATTCAATTCAGGATGCCATTGATGCTCAAGCAGAATTGATAACTGCAACAAATCGAGCTGGATTACCATTGCGCAAATGGGCCAGTAATAATGAACAAATATTACAACAAATCCCTGAAAAGGAAAGAGAAATTAATTTACCATTAGATTTCAAAAAAGAATACATTAAGGCGTTGGGCATACAATGGCATCCAGCCAGAGATGTATTCCAGTTCAAAGTTAACTTACCAAACGAGCCAACCATAATTTCAAAAAGAGCAATTTTGTCGGATATAGCGCGATTGTTTGATCCACTTGGTTGGATATCTCCTTGCATAGTGTCAGCGAAATTACTTATGCAGGAATTATGGTTACAACAATGCGGCTGGGATGATAGTGTGTCACCTGATATACAACAAAAATGGGTTAACATATCGTCAGCAACTTCCAAATTTATCAAAAATTCATATACCGCGCTGGATCCAAACCACACAAAAATCCAAAAAATGGAACTACACGGTTTTAGTGATGCATCAGAAAAAGCTTATGCTGCTGTTATTTACTTACGATTTCAAGATGAATCTGGAAGTGTTCAAGTTCAACTAATTACGGCAAAAACTAAAGCACCATTAAAAGGTATATCACCTGTATATGGGGACCAAAAGATCGTCAACTTGCTAAGAAAGCAAAATGCAGTTATATCAATGACTTGTCTGAAAATAGTCCATAGGGATCCCCCGCAAAAAGAGTGGCAGCGCATTCTTCTTGCGTAGGATAAAGAAGCGGTCCCTATCCTAAGCGAAAGAAATTGGACGCTGTCCTTCGGTTGTGGCACCATTATCGTAAAGATGCCGCAAGTGGAGGTAGTAGACAGATCCTCAATGATGAAGGTTTCCCAAGTTAATCTTCATCATTGCAAGGCTGTATCGGCAAATCTGCTTCGGGTATTGGTGGACAAGTAGATTGATGTAGCTCTGCTACAGGAACCTTGGACACACAACAACCAAATCCAAGTTCTAAAAACACCAAACTATAGATTGTTTTACTCGGATACAGGTAAGAAAAGAACTTGCATCTTAGCTAAGAAAAATATTAACATGTTTCTATTGAACAATTACAGCAATGGAGACCAGATCACAGTAAGGTGCGAGGTGACTGAAGGTAGCAATCTTATCTTCACGTCCGTCTACTTCGAATCTGACTCGGAAGAATCACCACTACCAATTGGGTTCTCCAACTTAATTAGGATGATGGAACAGAAGAATCTAGATATTGTTGTAGGATGTGATGCCAATGCAGATCACTCCCAATGGGCCAGCACGGACATTAATGAAAGGGGTGAGTCTTTATTTGAGTTTCTTTGTACCACTAACCTACTAATCTGTAACAAAGGTGCAGAACCTACTTTTGTCATAAGAGGGAGGAAAGAAATCTTAAACATTACTCTGTTGAAAAAATGGTATATCGGATTATATCGGAGATTTAAAGTTGAAAAATGGTTAGTATCGGACCTAGAATATTTTTCTGACCAAAGAATAATTCTCTTTGATGTAACCATTGGCTTACACCAAGGAACCATGTTTAGGAATATTAGAAGAACTAACTGGGACAACTTTGTCGACACAGTCGATACGAACATTAGCTCACTAATGGGGGATGAGCTAAATAGTACAGTCAACAAAGAAGTTATCGGCTTAACTAATATTTTAATGAATACATACAAGTCGTCCTGTCCCATTCTAACAAATCTAGGAAAGATGGACCAAAGTGGTGGTCCAAAGATCTTGAGATTTTCAGAACTAAGGCAAGGCGGCTGTTCAAGAAAAACGAATCAGAAGAGCACTGGGACCAATACCGTCTCAGTCAGAAAGAATTGAAATCTTCCCTTGCATACACTAAGCGAAGTTCATGGAGACGCCTCTGTGAAGATATTGAATAAATCCTAGCGAAGGACCCGGAAGTTCCAGGTTACCTTCAAAGGGACGACGGAACCTGGACTGAGACAAGTCAAGAAAGTCTATATATGTTAATAGAAACTCATTTAGCTCTGAGTAAGGTCCTCTTAACTTGGAAAATGACGACTTCCCAGAACGAAAAGTTAAGAATGCCATTATGTCATTCTCCCCTTTTAAATCTCCAGGGCCTGATGGTTTGGTGCCCATCATGCTACAGAAGACCCTGCCATTAATTGGTCCTTCCCTGGTGAGGATCTTTAAAAGTTTCTTATATCTGGGATACATCCCGGAATTATGGCAAGAAAATAGGGTAACGTTTATTCCGAAGGCAGGTTAGCCAAGTCATACCGCGCCCAAGGACTACAGACCCATTAGTTTGTCATCGTTTTTATTGAAAACTATGGAACGCCTATTGGATTACCATCTCAGAACGACTCTAGAAAAGGAAGGATTTTCAAGTGCACAGCATGCTTATATCAAGGGAAAATCGGTAGAGACTGCTCTGCATTAGGTGGTCTCTACGGTAGAAAAATCTCTCTTGTATAATAGTCGATTCACAATGTACTTCAACGCAGCGCAAAACAAAGCAAAGTAAAGTTGAAGTTACGTAACAATTTAATTCAATTCACAGTACTATGTATTTCCTGCGTTGAATGTCATTTGAAAATAAATTTAATCAAGTCAGCTTATTGTAATTATGTACAGTGAGTCACAAAAGTGATGGGACAAGACTAAAAATTAAAAAAAAAAGAAAAATAAGAAAACATAACATAGCTTCAAAAGAAATCCTTAAGACCAGTTATTTTAGAAGAATCGAGAACTACGGTCCAAGAAACCTCAAATTTGGTGCAATTGATACCAAGAAGAATTAAAGTAAAAGGTTGTCATACTAAGTACAAAAATTTAATTTTTTAATTTTATGTAAATAAATAAATTTTATGTCCCTACACTTTTGTGAGTTAAATTTTCGAAGTAGTATAATAATTTTTAATTTTTTTAGTAATATTGAAATCCAAATCATCTAATAACCTACTGCATTACATATTTTATTCGTTTTAATTAGTGAAAAAAGAACTAAAAAGAACTACATAACATATTTTATTCGTTTTAATTAGTGGGTACGAATTTGGTCTAAATATAAATAATAAAAAAATTTTAGGCTTGTCCCAGTATTTTTGTGACTCACTGTATATCAAATTTGTGATTTAATATAAAATGTTTTTTTTTGTAAATAAAATAAAAATAATAATACAAAAAATTATTATTATTATTTTAATAATAAAATAGTAATTATTTATTATAATAAATATATAATTATTTCTTTATTTACATATTTATTTTCTATAAAAAATATAATATGTTGTTGATCATAACATATGGTTATTTTGACACCTCATCGCTTCAAAGTTCCAAAATTGAAAGTTGGTCAACTTTTGCTATGCTATTGTTACGCTGCTTTGTTAACTTTGCATTGTAATGAAAGTATTGATTTCCTATATTTCAACTTTTCTGCGTTGCTTTGCTTTGCGTTGAAGTCGTATTGCGAATCCACTATAAAGAATACACCCTAGCAGCATTTTTGGATATTGAAGGTGCCTTTAATAATGTAAGAATGGATGCAATAGAAAAGTCGCTAGCAAGAATGGATGTAAATCCATTCGTAGCACGATGATTTAGATCATTCGTAGCGCGATGGTTTCGTAGCGATAGGGTTTAGAACAGTTAATTCTTCCGTGGGAACAGGGAATATAAGAATTAGGACTACTAAAGGCACCCCTCAGGGCGAGGTTCCGTCCCCACTCTTATGGCTTCTGGTGGTAGATGAAATCCTTCAGGCACTAGCTGACCTTGGTGGAAAGGTAGTCGCCTATGCCGACGATATAGCTATATTTGTTGGTGGAAAATAACATTAAGCCAAATCCTTGAATACGGTCTTTAGGCTTTATGTAGATGGGCCGAGAAATGTGGATTAAACATTAACCTTCATCTCATCCTCAAAAAAACTTACGTTGTCTACCCTCGTGTGTAGATTTCTACACATATGGAAATATCAGTATATTTTCAATGGTTAATTTCTTTTTTGGGATTGAAATAAAAAAAGCTGATGTTCTAATTTTATTTTATTAAACAAAAAGAGTCAAATTAATTTTTTTTCAATGCATTTTTAAAGATAATTTCTATTATGTTCATTGCCTTTTTCTTTTATTCTAAGAAAAATTTACGTCGTGTGTAGATTTCTATATATATGAATTTTTATTTTTTTTGAAGGTTTTGGGTGCTTGATCGTGAGTTGGGTTGCTTGATGTGTATTGTGAATTCAATAAGAATTCAAAATATTCACTTACGATCAAACAACCAAAAGCCTCAATGTCACTGAAAGTGTCTAAAAGTCAATATGTGTAGAATTCTACACACGAGGGTAGACAACGTAACTTTTAAAATTTATTTATTTATTTATTTATTTAACCAAACAAGGTATACACATCTTAAATCTATATCTTAAATACTAAGATTATTTTTATTTATTTATTTATTTATAATTTATAATTTAACCTAATTGAATATAAAATAAAATATTAACTATTAACTGTTATTGGTAATTAAATTTAAATTTACATTAAAGTTTTTGTATCTTAAAAATATATAAAGACATTGTTTCTTAAAATAAAATACAAATTACTATAGCAATGTAAGCATATTCAGGCAGGATTAGATAAGGAATGAATAAGGTTAGTCTTGAAGGTGGCTTTCGAGATATTAGAGGAGAAATTATTGCTGTGTGAATTAAAAGTTATGCAGCATCTGTTAATTGGTTCATTCTTGGCATATTCTTTCGTGTGTGGATAGGTTTTTAAGAGGCTAGTGTGTCTTGTTCGTCTGACGTCGTCATTAAACTTAATTCTATTTATTATAGAAGTTACGTCAATTTTACCTTTCAATACGTCAAAGGTGAAGCAAGAGGTGAGCACTGAGCGTCTTGTAGAAAGAGGAATGATATTAAGTAACTTAAGTCTATGTGAGTAGCTTGGTAAATTTGTGAAGTCATTGGGGTTATGTAAATTACGTAATGCAAATAGAAGAAATTGTTTTTGAATAGATTCGATTCTTTCGCTATGAGTTTGGAAAAAAGGGTCCCAGATAGGACAGGCGTATTCAAGGATCGGACGGACGAGAGCACAGAATAATGATTTGGTTACCCAGACATTGTTAAATTCCTTTGCTCTTCTTTTGATGAAACCTAGTAGTTTTTTTGCTCTACAGATGATTTGGTCAATATGACATGTAAAACTGAGCTTTGTGTCTAACAAAATACCCAAGTCATTGATTTGATTGACCCGATGAAGCTGCGTACCATTTATATGGTAGTTATGTAGCAATGTCGATTTCTTACGAGAAAAAGTAATTGTGTGACACTTTTTAACATTCAGGTCTAACTTATTGGCGATACACCAATTTTCTAAGTCCTGAAGTTTATTTTCAAGGAAGATAGTATCAGACACATTATCAATAATTTTATATACTTTTAGGTCATCGGCATAGAAGAGGTGTGAAATGTCACTGAGACAGTCTGAAAGATCTTTAATAAATATGTTAAATAGAAGGGGTCCTAGGTGACTACCCTGAGGAACACCTGATGTGACATTAATAGGAGATGAAATGAGTCCTTGGAATCTAACAAATTGAGTCCTATTACTAAGATATGAGAAGATCCAGTTTAACATTGGCCCTTTAATTCCAATAGAGTAAAGTTTGTTTTTTAGAATATGGTGGTCAACGCTATCAAAAGCCTTACTAAAATCTGTGTACACCGCATCTATCTGGTGACCTTTTTCCATGTTACATAGCATTTCGGAAGTGAATAACATTAAGTTAGTGGTAGTGGAGCGACCTTTCCTGAAACCATGCTGCTGGTCATTTAAAAGCGGATTAATTATAGAGGAAATTTTATCACATACCAATTTTTCAAAAAGCTTCGGGATAGCTGATAAGATGGCAATCCCTCTATAATTGGCTACATCGCATTTGGCACCACTTTTATAAATTGGTGTTAAAAAGGAAGATTTCCATTCAGATGGGAAGATACCAAGAGATAAAGATTTATTAAAGATTAAATTTAACGGGATTGACAAATGTTGTGCACAATTATGAAGAAAGCTGGGTGGTATTAAATCAGGTCCGGGACCTTTTTTAATATCCAAATTCCGTAGCTCATTAAAAATTTCTTCACAGGTTAGCGATAAAGAGTTAACTATAGATGCAGAAGTGGAATGGGAAAGGTTATTATTAGGCTGAGAAGGGGGACGATAAACCTCGCGGAAACGATCTGCGAACATATTGCAAATATCGCTAGGTGAGGAAGATGATATATTGTCCTTGAACATAGTGGAAGGATAACCATTGCTTTTCCTTTTTAAATTGACAAAATCGAAGAATTTTTTGGGATCAGTTATAATGGTAATATTACTAATGTAATTATCATATGATTCTCTGGATTTGGTTGAGAATTCAGCTGCTAGATTCTGATGGTTCTGTAATAATTCAGCATCAGGATTAGGAGCCTTCTTAATTTTCAAATACAATTTGTTTCTATGATTACGTAATGCTCTCAGATCCTTGTTCAACCATGGTTCAGTAAGTTTGTCCTTCTTTACTATTTTAGGGACATTCAGTTCTATAATATTGAAAATTTCATTATAAAATACTGACGAATTGTAATCAAGGTCGTTAGATGATAGTATGCTAGTCCAGTTAATTGCTGCCAGAGCATTGTTGATACTATCATAGTCAGCGTTTTTGAAATCAAATACAACTTTTTTGTTGTAAGACTTATTAAACGTAACCTGTGACGTAGGGAGTTCAACAATGATAGCTGTGTGATGTACAGAATTAGAAAAAAGATTGACTGTTGTATCGGCAGTTGTAATAAGTGCTTCGTCATATGAGTTAGTGAATACTAGATCTAGCCATCTCCCGTTGCTGTTAGGGAAACCGTTAATTTGCTGAATATCGTTGTTGTAAAATAGATCAAAAAGGGTAAAATCAATTTCGTCAGTAAAATTAACTGGAAGCAGGTGTCCGTCTAAATTATCCTTCACAAATTGAAGCTTTGGACGATTAAAATCGCCGTAGATAAAATTTTTATCATTTTCAGTCATGGAGTTAATGATTGTTCGTGATGAATCACAAAATTCATTATATATACTTTCGTCAGAATTTGGTGGGATATAAACTGCACCAATATATAAGTTATTTTTATTGATTAGTATATTAATAAATTTGTGTTCAAAGTAACGTGATTGGACTGTAGATACATTACAGTGTGAAATTGAGTTACGTACTGCAATCAAAACTCCACCACCTCTTGATAGACCAGAAGCATTATAATCTCTGTCATTTCTGTAGATGGTCCATTCGCTATTAAAAATTTCTTGGTTATTGAAAGTCTCGTTAAGCCAAGTTTCAGTGATAATTATGATATCGAATTGGCTCGAGCTTGCGTCAATAAATAAATTCTTTATTTTGCCTCTAATACCACCACAATTATGATAAAAAATTCTGAGAGGACTTGATGGATTAACAGTAGAAGATTTATAGGGGACAAGAGATTTAGAAGAAAGGTATGTAGTATGATTTTTTTTCACGGTTGTGTTTATTACTCTGGGGGAGACGAAAAAACTTGTCCTGGTTTTCCTGCAGTTTTTGCAATTGTGTAGTGTGCTTTGCTTTAATATGGGACGCAAATGTAGCTAGTTCTTGGTCAATCTGAGCGCTCGAAAACCCGAGTTGGTCATGATATTTGTAGTATAATGATTTAAGACTACTAAAGTCAGTAGGAAAACCTTCCTTTTGAATGGAGACCAACGTGCTAGTTTTGGTTCTGCCATCTATACAAGTATCATCAGGTTGCTTGTGCAGATAGGCCAAAAAAAACGTACGTTCTCAGAAAGTCTATGTTCTCTAAGGCGCCCCAATAAATATCTGTTTTCAGAACTGTCGATAGAATTTACTGTGTGCTTTATTTTAGGAGGAAAAAGTGGATCTAAAAAAGAATTGCTTTGAAGAGTACTGTGGGGGGAGGGGGCTTTCTTATGTGAATAATTGAGTGTTTCTCGCTGTAAATTAGTGGGATTTCTCCTAATATTATTATTATTATTATTATTGCTTAAAACATAGACTTCGTCAGTTTTTGGAGCCTCTTCGATGGTATCTAGGTTGAAACAAGGTCGGTTGTGAGCTGACTTGGATCTGTGAGAGGTGGCGTGAGGTATAGCTGTGAAAGTAGTCTGTTTTGTAGTTAGAATGTTGGTGTTAGTGTGATTTTGTAACTGTAACTGTGAGGTCGCTTGTTGCCTTGGTGCTGAATGAATTATTGCAGTGTGCATAATATCATTGGATCTAGGAGGATGTGTGAAGTTAGCCTGGGGTACAGGGGTGGTAGTAGGAAGTAGGAGAGGGGTGGTTTCAGGGGGGAAAGGATGGTTACCTTCATAAATGTCATTAATGTTAATAGGAAGAGGACTATTAGTAATAGAAATATTAGTGGCGTTAGTAGAAATTGTTTTATTAGGAAGGGATATAAAAGGAAGAATAGGATTCAGTGTTCGTCCTTGCACAAAGTTATGATATTTAGTGTTAATACTACTACTGTTAATATTGTTAATTGGCAAAATGAGATTAGGAATAATCGGGGAATTTGTTTTTGGCAAGTTTGTTTTATTAGAGGTTGTGCAATTAATGTCCGTGATTATGTTCTTAGTATTTTTTACACTTTTATTACTAATATTAATATTCTTATAATTAATCCATTTCTTAAATATAAAATTACCTAAATCAAGATATTCATTTCTGGGGCCAGTGAAGAGCCATGCAAATTTAGTAGGTATCTCTACTTTGAGAGATGAACTATTTCTCTTAATTTTTCTGGATGCTGGTCGCACTATGGAGCAGGAAGCGACATCTATATGTAAGTCCTGTACTAGATATTTCATTAATGATGACTTATCGCCACCAGTTACGTGGAAGGTTGTTAGATCACATTGAGAAGTGGTGCGCCTATTTTTTTTTATTTTTTTTTTTGACGTTTTTTTATTTGACGAAACACTGGTATTAGCATTACTTAGTTTTTCTATTCTTCTACACCAATCCTTTTTAGACCAAAGCACGCCAAATTTTGTGATATTCACCTCGGGGGATTTTTGTGGTGAAGCAAGTGGATCTGGACCATCAGAAGTTACATGAGTTCGTGGTCTAGGTACTGGTTGAATCAATTCTGGACCATTAGAAGTTACATGAATTAGTGATCTAGGTCTTGGTGCAGGTTTAATTAATTCTGGCGTCAGCGGAGTTTTTCGTAGTTGTGATGGTGACATTGACTGTGGGTCTGCTAAATTACGAACGCAATTATTGTCAGAGCTCGTACTAATAGAGTTTTTTATATCGGCGAGAGTAGTCTTTATTTCAAGAATTTCAGATGATATAAGTTCATGATTTAGAGTTGGTCCATTGAGCGAAGGTGGATGTAAAGAGTCGAGTTTGGCAGTAAACAATGAAATATTAGACGCTATTTCATTATGCAGAGATCTCATATCTCTCATGATAGTCAACAGCGTACTAGATGTTTCAGTTTTTAATGGAAATGCAAGCTCATTTTCAATTAAGGACGTTAACTTAGATGTGAGCTGTGTTGATATATCTGTAACTGATTCTTTCAATACAGGAACTATATCTTAAGAAATATTGCTAGATAGAGTATCGAAATTTTTAGCCATCTCATTGAAGCAATCGCTATTGTTTTTTATAAACTGACTTTGTCTAGCGATTAAGTCATCTTTTTCACGATTGAGATTCGATATATTCCGAGTGATACCATCATACATGCTTCTCAGAAGAAATTCTGTATTTTGGCAGTCGGTGCATATAAAATAATCTTCCAAAGAGTGGTGATACCAGTCCCTAGAAGCACCAATGCACGCACCATGGAGTCTACGGTTACAAAAAGCTTTACATTTTACCAATTTAGATGAATTGTCGTAGGCAGAACAATGTTGCATATCACATTTGAAATTCATTGTAATGTAAATTATGTTTAAAAAACAACAAATTTATAATATGTGTCAATAAATTATTTTACAAGTTAAGTAAAGTAATTATTTTTGTTGTTGTAATTAAATTGCAATATGAAAAAAAAATATATATATATATATTTAAAAATGCATATATTTAAAAAGCACAAAAAAAAAAAATATATAAATGTACATATATATCGTTGCAAATTTGTCAATAAACATACAAAAACTAAGAACAATGACACGATTAAATTGTTTATATTGTTTATGTTATTTTATTAAATGTAAGGCACAAAAGTGATGATTAATCAGTATATGTTATATTAAAAATAAATAAAATTAAACGAAATTGCGTCAGGTTAAAAATATGAACTTGCTAAATTTCTTTAAATTGTTAAATTTCTTTATTTAATTATTTATATAACGAATAAGTTAAATTTAAATTAATTTTTTAATTGTTTAGCGAATTTAAAACACGTCTGTACAGGTTGAGGTTTGAATAAATTATACAAACTAAGAATGATATTGTAACCGGGAAATAGTTTTTTTCTTCTTAGAATGGTGGTAGAAATAAAGTCACGAAATACCGTTAATTTTCAATCAGCGGTTTTTGAAAAAAATTCAAAAAAAAATGGTATTTGTGTAGTTTTCTACACAAGGGTGGGATGAAGGTTAATCCACTAAAAACAGAACTAGTTCTTTTTACAAGGAAAAGAGGTAAAGAATTCAGACACCCATGGCTGAATGGCGTACCTCTTCCCATGTCGGAAGGTGCCAAATACTTCTGACTGTTCCTACATCCCAAGCCAAATTGGAAACACACCATTGAAGATAGAGTAAAGAAGGCATCAAATGCCTACTTTGCTTGTAAAAAGATTATAGGGAAAACATGGGTTCTTTGTCCAAGAATTGTATATGTCCATAATAAGACCAGTTCTTACAAATGGCTTGTTGGTGTGGTGGAATGCCCTAGAAAGTAAGTCTAATGCCATGTCCATGACAATATTTTCTAGAGAGGCCACTAGAGCTATAGAAATGATGCTTCATATACTTCCAATAGAAAGGTATGTAAAACTCCATAGCACTAGAGTGCTTTAAGACTTAGGGAATCTGGGTTATGGAAGAGTGGGAACAAAGGGCACGGTAAAATATTGATGGATGCCATGGCGTCGACCTACCCCATACTACAGATTATATTACTCCAACATACGACTTCGATTTATCGTATAAAATAGTTATACCAACGAGGGAGTTGTGGCCCATAGTTGTGTCACGACAAACTCGGTGGCTGTTTATACGGATGGCTCGAAAATGGAAGAAGGAACGGGGGCGGGTATCCACTCTCTAGAAATAGGACTCGATGAATCATACGGGTTACCTGATAGCTCGAGTATCTTTCAAGCAGATATCTTTGCTATTCAAAAAGCGGGTCAAAAGCTGCTTGAGACAAATCTGAACCGACATAAGATATCCATCTAGGTTGATGTCACTAAACCGAAACTAGTTGAAAACTGTCAAGAATTCCTAAATCAACTGACACAGACACTCGGTTAGAATATGCTGGGTTCCAGGACACTGCGGCATTGAAGGTGATGAAAACGCGGATTCACTTGCTCGCCAAGGTGCGGCACTATCCTGGGACAATGTAGAGCCGCAAATTGACTGTCTCATTGAATTTGCGAAACGCTTAATTGAGGAAGAAGCGATCAGAATAGTTAACAACACTTTGGAACTATATCCTCAGTGTCGTCAAACCAAACTATGCTGGCCGCGGCTATCCAAGAAAAGATCGGAATATGTACTATACATTAATAAAACAACCTGCAGAAAACTGATCGGTGCCTATCTAGGGTTTCCCATGGTTGACTTATGTCGCTGTGGGGATAAAACGAAAGAAGCCACACTAGAGCATCTAGTTTGCAAATGTGACAGTGTCGCACGCATCATGTACAAATACTTGGGCCGAGACACTTTAGAGAGTTTATCGACCCTTTCAACCATACATCTATGGAGAACGGTTCTCTTCATAAAGGTAAGTAGGATCTTCTACAGGATTAATGCTTAGTTTTGGACCACGCGGGGGACCACCGAGATCTCTCGTGACGTGTGTTGACCAAAGTTCAACACACACCCCTTCTTAACCTAACCTAACCTAGTTCTCGAAAACAAATATATTTTGAATTTTAAAATTGAGTAGAATTATGTATGTATATATGATTTATACAAATATTGTGTATGTATGTGTATGTTATTACCCAGCGGAAAATAGAGGAAGGCCTTATGGAAGCTTAAAAGAAGCATTTCCCAGTGAGAATGTTTATACCCACGTCGGCCCGACTTATATACGAACGCGTATGCCTGACACGATACATACGAGTACTCTCCCATGGCAAACCCACAGGCCACTTCCGCTGGCATTGGTACTGACGCGTAGGTATCGTGTTGGGTATTGTAGTTTATCTATTTAACGCCAGGTTGCTCAAGGAATGTCCATATTGGATTTTGCTTTTTTTTATTGAAAATGAAAAAATTGAAAATATTTTTAATTTTTTTTATTATTCATTGCAATATTATTTATTATTACAATATTATGTTAGTTTGATATTAGATTTTTTAATTAATATATAAAATATAATATTTATATTTTTTTAGCTTTTCAAATTTATCACATATGTTACTTAGTATAAATAATAATTTTTGTGTTGACACATCTACCAGCTGATCTGGCTATGATCAACAACGTAAGATGTGGCGAACTTCACGTAGCAGAGATGCAAACCCGCATGCATGGAAACCATCATAGAAAGGGAACAACTGGACATGAAATTCACCACAACATTATCTATTTTATAATTGTATTATAATTAAAATAAGTAACGTAAATTTAACTAAAAATTCAAACTTATAAATTAATGTACAGAATTAAAATTTGCCTCTTTCGTAATCATCATTTTGTAGAGTTCATTTAAAATTTTTTAATATAAATATATATCGTTTATAACGTATTGAAGTAATAAAAAGTTGGTGTTTTTACTTTCCCTTTTTCTTAATTAAACTTTAATTGGTAAAATAAAATATAGAGTCGAGATCAGACAATTTATCATTTTAATATACAGTCCACTAAATCTGACTCGAACATTTGGTACTTCGAACCGGATCCATTAAAGTTTAATTAAAAAGTATTTCAGCGCGAAGTAAAAATATTTTTCGCGAGTTTAATATAGTACCACGCAAAAGTAATTCAAGATTTTAATCATCAAGATCATCAGCAGCTTTTAATAGATTTGGAGCATCGATATATAACAAAATATATTACCAACATCATTAAGATTAGCAGCTGGATCATCAAATCATCAAGCAATAAATCGAGATCATCAGCAACTAAAAACTAAAATTAGTAACCGGATCACACTTGGCAACTGGATCAGCATATACCGTTGGCAGCATCATCATAAAATACTTACAAGTATCATCATAATATACATGATTAAATTCAGGTCAGTTATATTAAACATATATAGAATTACAATATAAAAGTGCATTTAAATTTGGGATACATATATCTCATGGTAATTCCATAACGCTTAATCAGTATGTACATATATACAATAATTTGGTGGTAGTTCTATAATATCGAATTATTAAGATAAATATAAAAAGTCCAAATTTTAAAATTAATTTGGTGGTATCATAATTGTATCATAATATTTTAAATTAATGTATAAAATTTTTTTTATTATAATAGACAAAGTTAAAAATTATAGTTGTGATAGAAAAAAGTATAAATCGTAGAGACAAAAGGAGTTTCGTCATCGTGACGTCAGTATAATAATTTCAATTTTCATTACAATAAATGTTTATTATAATTTAAAAATAAGGCATTGACCTAAAAGTGCCGGAAAAAAAAAATTTGTTTTTCATACAGAAAAAAGCTGTGTTAATAAATTCATATAGAAAACAGCTGTGTTAATAGTTGACCCACTTATTTTCTTTTATTTCGCACATTACGTCACACAATTATTACAATAAGTGAATTCAAAAAAATTTAAAATTGTCGTATATATTGAATAACGCGCGTTTAATGTTGTATTGAAAAAAAAAAATTATTTTGTGCTGAGAAATTTTTTAATTTTGCACTGAAAAACGCACGTTTTAGGTTATATGTATTTTTATATGAATATGAGAAAATATTCTAATGCAATAAATTATAAAAAAAAACTTTGGCGGGCGGAATTGAATACGTTGAAAGTTTACACGAACAAATTAAAGCTGATGTATTATCGTTTGCTAAAGCTGAACCAAAAAAACGTCGCGCTGCTTATATTAATACGCGTTTACGGGAACTCGAAAATAATTTTATTGAAGCAAAAGCTTCATGTAAAAATTTTTGCTGCAAAAGAGGAAAATGTTATTAAAGAAAAATATTTAACTGCAGAAGTGTACAATCGGTTAAAAGAAGCTTACTTAGATTATAGTGGTGAACTACAACAAGCGTTGCTCGACGACGAAGCATCAATCACCCCAAAAGCGTTAGAAAAAGCTGGTGAATTGAAATTACGCCAAATTGAGTTACCCCCATTCTCAGGTGGATATGAAAATTGGAAACCATTTTCTGATTTATTCACTTCACTTCTTCATTTAAATACGTCTGTTCCAGTCATTCAAAAACTTCATTATTTAAAAACGTCACTTAGGGGTGAAGCATCTCGACTTCTGCAGCACATTTCCATCGAAGATAAAATTACGAATCGGCGTGGAAAATACTAACTGAAAGATACGATAATAAACGGGTATTAGTAAATACGCAAATTAAAATCTTAGTCAATTTACGTAATATTACCTGTGAATCTGCTGCGGGAATTAAAGAAATTCTAGACACTTTAACAGAATGTCTACATTCTCTTCGAAATTTAGGAATTCCTGTTGACACATGGGATGCAATTTTATTTTTTTTGTTGGCAGCTAAATTACCACCCAACACTCAGCAACTGTGGGAAGAATTTCAAGCTGGTAGTAAAAATATTGCGGAGTTCGAAAGTTTTTTGAGATTTTTAGATACACGTTTTCGAACACTAGAATCTGTTGAACAATCTCAGTCATTTCCTAAGAAAAATAATAAAATAAATCAACCTATACATTATTCAAAGGTTAATAAAAATTTTCATATTGGTACGAATTCTACTCATCTATGTCGTATTTGTAACGCCGACCATCCAATTTATAAATGTGAAAAATTTCTAAAAATGAATCCTAAAGAACGGCTAGAAATTATTCAAAAATTGTCAGCCTGTACAAGTTGTTTGACTTATAACCATATTAAGTCACAAAGCCCTAGCAAAAGAAATTGTTTCACATGCAACAAACGACACCATACATTATTACATTTTAACTCTCCACAAAATACACAAAACAATTTTCAAAACCGAAATCACAATTCACAAACACAATTAACACGTATGGTACAACATAATTTAATTAATACTAATACAAATAATAACAATCCTGGTTTTCAACCCACAAATTCTGAAATATATATTGGTAAACCCGGTACCAGTCAAAATATAAATACCATACAAAATTATTTTACAAAAATTTTTAGTACGTCAAGGGTACTATTAGCTACAGCTTTAATTAATTGCTTATCCGCCAACGGAAGCGTCCAGACATATAGAGCACCAATTGATCCAGGATCAGAAGCTACGTTTGTCACAGAACACGTAGTACAAACCTTAAAATTAAAAAAAATTAAAACATTATTAGAGGTCACAGGTATAGGACAAGCATCAACTGGTATAGTAAAAAATAAAGTTTTACTTACCCTATTTTCACAATACAATAAAAACTTCAAATTAAAAGTAGATGCCTATGTTTTCCCAAATTTAACCAACAAGCTACCATCTGAAAAAATAAGTTGTGTTAACTGGGATTATTTGAATGGGTTAGCTGATCCACAATTTTATATACCTGGTAGAATTGATATTTTGTTAGGAGCCGATGCATATTCAGCTATTATTTTAGATGGTCTCCAAAGGCCCCCCATATCAAAGGCCCCCCATATGCGCCTATAGCACAATTTTCTGAATTGGGGTGGATCCTGTCCGGTCAGGTGGTCGATTCCCATCGTAAAACTGTTGCGGTTCATCATCAGTCAATTGATTTGGATGCCCAACTTAAGCGATTTTGGGAATTGGAAGAAGTCGTAGAAGGTCGTATCTTCACCGAAGAAGAAAATTATTGCCAAAATCATTATGCTACAACGCATAACCGTAGGTCAGACGGTCGTTATGAGGTTCGCTTACCTTTCAGAAATAAGGTGCGGCCAGTGTTCAGAAATTCAAAAAAATCTGCAATAATAAGATTGCTACAATTAGAAAAAAAATTCATAATTAACACAAAATTAAAAGAAATGTATGTTGATTTTATTACCGATTATTTAAGGTTAGGTCAAATGCAAGAAGTCCATGCTGCTGAAGATGGAGCAGTATATTATCTCCCACATCACGCAGTCCTCAAGGAGTCCACAACAACAAAATTACGTGTTGTCTTCGATGCTTCTTGTAAAGATATGAATGGTGATTCTCTCAATAAAAAATTATTAAATGGTCCTAAATTACAAAATGAGCTAACTACCATTATCATGGAATGGAGGAAGTTTAAAATTGCATTTTCGGCTGATATCACCAAGATGTATCGACAAATTTGGATACATCGTGAAGATTCTATGTATCAACTAATATGTTGGAGAGATAATACGGCAGATGAGATCAAAACGTACGCATTGAAGACTGTAACTTTCGGTACGTCATGTGCACCATATTTAGCAATACGTACTTTACATCAATTGGCTGATGATGAACAAAAAGATTGTCCAATCGCATCTCACATTTTAAAAAATAACTTCTATGTCGACGATGTGATGTATGGAGCTGATTCAATTCAGGATGCCATTGATGCTCAAGCAGAATTGATAACTGCAACAAATCGAGCTGGATTACCATTGCGCAAATGGGCCAGTAATAATGAACAAATATTACAACAAATCCCTGAAAAGGAAAGAGAAATTAATTTACCATTAGATTTCAAAAAAGAATACATTAAGGCGTTGGGCATACAATGGCATCCAGCCAGAGATGTATTCCAGTTCAAAGTTAACTTACCAAACGAGCCAACCATAATTTCAAAAAGAGCAATTTTGTCGGATATAGCGCGATTGTTTGATCCACTTGGTTGGATATCTCCTTGCATAGTGTCAGCGAAATTACTTATGCAGGAATTATGGTTACAACAATGCGGCTGGGATGATAGTGTGTCACCTGATATACAACAAAAATGGGTTAACATATCGTCAGCAACTTCCAAATTTATCAAAAATTCATATACCGCGCTGGATCCAAACCACACAAAAATCCAAAAAATGGAACTACACGGTTTTAGTGATGCATCAGAAAAAGCTTATGCTGCTGTTATTTACTTACGATTTCAAGATGAATCTGGAAGTGTTCAAGTTCAACTAATTACGGCAAAAACTAAAGCACCATTAAAAGGTATATCACCTGTATATGGGGACCAAAAGATCGTCAACTTGCTAAGAAAGCAAAATGCAGTTATATCAATGACTTGTCTGAAAATAGTCCATAGGGATCCCCCGCAAAAAGAGTGGCAGCGCATTCTTCTTGCGTAGGATAAAGAAGCGGTCCCTATCCTAAGCGAAAGAAATTGGACGCTGTCCTTCGGTTGTGGCACCATTATCGTAAAGATGCCGCAAGTGGAGGTAGTAGACAGATCCTCAATGATGAAGGTTTCCCAAGTTAATCTTCATCATTGCAAGGCTGCATCGGCAAATCTGCTTCGGGTATTGGTGGACAAGTAGATTGATGTAGCTCTGCTACAGGAACCTTGGACACACAACAACCAAATCCAAGTTCTAAAAACACCAAACTATAGATTGTTTTACTCGGATACAGGTAAGAAAAGAACTTGCATCTTAGCTAAGAAAAATATTAACATGTTTCTATTGAACAATTACAGCAATGGAGACCAGATCACAGTAAGGTGCGAGGTGACTGAAGGTAGCAATCTTATCTTCACGTCCGTCTACTTCGAATCTGACTCGGAAGAATCACCACTACCAATTGGGTTCTCCAACTTAATTAGGATGATGGAACAGAAGAATCTAGATATTGTTGTAGGATGTGATGCCAATGCAGATCACTCCCAATGGGCCAGCACGGACATTAATGAAAGGGGTGAGTCTTTATTTGAGTTTCTTTGTACCACTAACCTACTAATCTGTAACAAAGGTGCAGAACCTACTTTTGTCATAAGAGGGAGGAAAGAAATCTTAAACATTACTCTGTTGAAAAATGGTATATCGGATTATATCGGAGATTTAAAGTTGAAAAATGGTTAGTATCGGACCTAGAATATTTTTCTGACCAAAGAATAATTCTCTTTGATGTAACCATTGGCTTACACCAAGGAACCATGTTTAGGAATTAGAAGAACTAACTGGGACAACTTTGTCGACACAGTCGATACGAACATTAGCTCACTAATGGGGGATGAGCTAAATAGTACAGTTGACATCAACAAAGAAGTTATCGGCTTAACTAATATTTTAATGAATACATACAAGTCGTCCTGTCCCATTCTAACAAATCTAGGAAAGATGGACCAAAGTGGTGGTCCAAAGATCTTGAGATTTTCAGAACTAAGGTAAGGCGGCTGTTCAAGAAAAACGAATCAGAAGAGCACTGGGACCAATACCGTCTCAGTCAGAAAGAATTGAAATCTTCCCTTGCATACGCTAAGCGAAGTTCATGGAGACGCCTCTGTGAAGATATTGAATAAATCCTAGCGAAGGACCCGGAAGTTCCAGGTTACCTTCAAAGGGACGACGGAACCTGGACTGAGACAAGTCAAGAAAGTCTAGATATGTTAATAGAAACTCATTTAGCTCTGAGTAAGGTCCTCTTAACTTGGAAAATGACGACTTCCCAGAACGAAAAGTTAAGAATGCCATTATGTCATTCTCCCCTTTTAAATCTCCAGGGCCTGATGGTTTGGTGCCCATCATGCTACAGAAGACCCTGCCACTAATTGGTCCTTCCCTGGTGAGGATCTTTAAAAGTTTCTTATATCTGGGATACATCCCGGAATTATGGCAAGAAAATAGGGTAACGTTTATTCCGAAGGCAGGTTAGCCAAGTCATACCGCGCCCAAGGACTACAGACCCATTAGTTTGTCATCGTTTTTATTGAAAACTATGGAACGCCTATTGGATTACCATCTCAGAACAACTCTAGAAAAGGAAGGATTTTCAAGTGCACAGCATGCTTATATCAAGGGAAAATCGGTAGAGACTGCTCTGCATTAGGTGGTCTCTACGGTAGAAAAATCTCTCTTGTATAATAGTCGATTCACAATGTACTTCAACGCAGCGCAAAACAAAGCAAAGTAAAGTTGAAGTTACGTAACAATTTAATTCAATTCACAGTACTATGTATTTCCTGCGTTGAATGTCATTTGAAAATAAATTTAATCAAGTCAGCTTATTGTAATTATGTACAGTGAGTCACAAAAGTGATGGGACAAGACTAAAAATTAAAAAAAAAAGAAAAATAAGAAAACATAACATAGCTTCAAAAGAAATCCTTAAGACCAGTTATTTTAGAAGAATCGAGAACTACGGTCCAAGAAACCTCAAATTTGGTGCAATTGATACCAAGAAGAATTAAAGTAAAAGGTTGTCATACTAAGTACAAAAATTTAATTTTTTAATTTTATGTAAATAAATAAATTTTATGTCCCTGTAGGGTTTTCCTTTATCTAAAGTATAATTTTCTAGCCTGACTCCACGGCTAGCCTACCTTAAATGTTATTTTTAATTAAAACACTGTTATGTTAATTAAAACACTGTTTTTGTCCATTAGAATTAACATTATTTATTTAACTTAATATTTATTACTTTAATTTATTTAAATTATCGGTCATTTATTTATTTAATTTATTTTAATTTATTAATCAAAATTATTCAATTATTATTTAATTGTTACTTATTTAATCTTTATTAAAAAGATTAAAGAAAAGGTTATTTTCTATATCATATAAATTTGATTTATATTACTGTGTGATAAAATAAAAATTTTTTTATACTTTTACTAAATTCAAATTCCGGTTTTACGTTTTCGCACGCACAACTAATCAAATTAACAGATCGAAATCGATTGCTCGATTATCAGAATAATTAATATCAAGATGCTCAATTAATTTAATCGCTCTATTGTTATAGATTATAGATAATTTAATTGGTCGTCATAATCGTACGACTTTACTGTTTAATACTTAATTTGTAATTTTATAAAAAGAGAAAATTAAACATTATGATTTTGCATTTTTATTTGATAGTGTGCGAAGCGTCACTACATCACCCTCCTCCGAGTGGAACGTCATACGTTAAAGAGTTATTTCTCGAAAACAATTTTCTGTTTTTTATTGAAAATTTTATCATTATTAACCTCGGCAATACCATAAGCCGGTTTCAGCCTATCAATGGATATCGAACTTTCTTTATTTTTAATCGACAGTACGTAGAATTTACGTAATCGACGAATTATTTGATATGGCCCGTCATATGTAGGTGATAATGAAGGTTTTATTTTATCATTACGAACGAATACATATTCGCAAGAATTTAAATCTTTTGGAATGAAAATGTTATGTTGTTCCGTTTTCCGCGTTGGAGTTTGAATTAAATTTTTCATGACGTCGCGAAGTTTGGTGATCAGCGAGTTATGCTCGATACAATTATCTTTGGAAGCGACAAAAAATTCACCGGGCAATTTTAAAGTGTGTCCGTACACTAATTCAGCTGGCGAACATTGTATATCTTCTTTTACCGCGGCCCGTATACCAAGAAGAATAATCGGTAGTTCTATCGACCAGTTTTGTGAATTATTTCTCGCTTTTAAAGTGTCTTTGAGTTGTCGGTGGAAACGTTCAACTAAACCGTTCGACTGCGGATGATACGGAGTTGTTCGCGTACGTATCACGCCTAACAATTTAGTTAACTCATGGAACAATTTAGATTCAAATTGTGCACCTTGATCGGTTGTTATCGTTGCGGGAATTCCGAATCTCGATATGTAATTCGTTACGAACGAATTCGCAACTGTAACAGCAGTAATATCAGGAATAGCGTATGCCTCTGGCCATCTTGTGAAACGATCGACAATGGTTAAAATGTATGAATTTCCATTGGAAACTGGAAATGGTCCTACCAGATCCATATGGATATGTTCGAATCGTTCTGTTGGAACATTAAAAGTTCCGTGTTGTGATTTTGTATGACGTAAAATCTTGGACTTTTGACAAGAAATGCAATTCTTGGTCCAAAGATTTGTGTCACGATTTATATTTGGCCAAAAATATCTGGATGCAATCAATTTTCTGGTTGCACGAATTCCAGGATGCGCCAAATTGTGTAAAGCATTGAAAACAGAACGACGTAAATAACTAGGAACATACGGTCGGTTATTCGTTGTCGAAGTTTCACAAAATAGTTCTAGATCCGGCAATTTAATATTTTCAAGCTTCCAGGTTGATTTTGATTTATTTGATAAATCGATCAGTTCCTGGTCAGCTTTTTGTGCTTGCGCGATCGTTTTCAAATTGAAAGAATCTATATCTACGACAGCAATTTCTGAAAAACGCGACAGGCTATCAGCGACTACATTGTCTTTTCCGGCAATATGCCGAATGTCGGTCGTAAATTGGGCAATATAATCGAGATGTCGTGTTTGCCGAGGATTTCTTTCGGTTTTCGAACAAATAGCGTTAACGGTTTATGGTCCGTAAAAATCGTAAATTCACGACCTTTAACCGAGTATCGAAAATGTTTGATCGACATGTAGATCGCAAGCAATTCTCGATCAAAAGCGGAATATTTTTTCTCGGCTTGTGACAATTTTCTTGAGATAAATGCAAGAGGTTGCCAGCCTTGTTTTGTAGGTTGTTGTAAAACCGCACCTAACGCAATATCTGAAGCATCTGTTACGATTACGTATTTTGCATTCAGATGTGGGTGCGCTAGCATTGTCGCGTCGGCTAAAGCGTTTTTTACATTTTGAAAAGGAACATTTAATTCCTCTGGCCATAATAATTTTTTGTTTTTAGATTTATTCTTTGATATTTCCGTCAAAAAATTATAAATTGGAGTTAATAATTCAGCTAGTTTCGGAATGAATCGGTGGTAGTAATTCACCATTCCGATAAACCGTTGAATTTGCTTGATAGAATTTGGTGTCGGAAATTCTTTAATAACCGCTACATGCTCTTCGGAAGGCGAAATTCCTTCAGCGGTAATGCGGTGGCTCAAAAAATTGAGTTCAGTAACACCAAATACACATTTAGATGGATTGAGTGTAATTCCGTATTCCAATAAACGTTTTAATAATTTACGAAGATGTTCTTTATGTGTTTGTGGATCAGGTGATGAAATTAAAATATCGTCGATATAGACGAAAACAAAATCTAACCCACGACAAACTTCGTTCATGAAACGTTGAAATGATTCAGCAGCATTGCGCAATCCGAAAGGCATACGTCTGAACTCGAAAAGTCCAAACGGTGTCGTGATTGCCGTTTTGTGAATGTCGGATTCTGCAACTGGAATTAAATGATATGCCCGTATTAAATCAAGTTTTGAAAAAATTTTCGCGCCATTTAAATGCATCGCAAAGTTTTGAATGTGTGGAATGGGATAGCGGTCAGGGATCGTAGCGGCGTTCAACCGCCGGTAGTCTCCACATGGACGCCAATCCGTATTATTTCTCTTCCGTACCATGTGTAACGGGGATGATACCGGAGAAAACGATGGTTGACATATTCCCATTTCATTCATAAGATCGAACTCTTTTTTCGCGGCGTCATGTCTAGCGGGATCTAAACGACGGGGTTTCGAAAAGGGAAGCTGATCTTTAGTACATATGCGGTGAACCACTGAGTGTTTAACCTCTTTAAAATAATCTGGAGCTTGCGTCAGATCCGGAAATTCTGATAAAATCGCAGAATATTCGTTTTGCAAATAGCAGAGCTTCGGCGTCGGCGTATTCGACGTTGTAAGCGTACTAATCGATAGACTTGTGAGTGGATCAATGATTTTCTGATTTTTAAGATCTACGATCAAACCGTATTTCTTAAGGAAATCAGCTCCTATAATGGCTCTGTCAATATCAGCTAATAAAAATTCGTGAGCAAAATTTCGTCTAAGTCCGAGATTAAGTTTTAACATTTTCGTTCCGAACGTTTTTATTATTGAACCGTTCGCAGCGGATAATGAAATATCGGAATTATATTTTGTCGATTTATCTTTGCATGGCAAAACTGATAAATCAGCGCCCGTGTCGACTAAAAAAACTATATCATTTGAATTATCACGGACGAAAAGGCGGCTATTAAATTTTGTTGAACCACTAGCCGCGATATGTGGTGCACCAATTAGTTTGGGTTATTCTTATCTGATTTTGTAGGACACCGACATTTAGTCGCTTTATCCCCGAAACGTCTATAATACCAACACAACGTTTGCGTGGTGGATGAAGCAGAAGTAGATCGTGGTCTGCTGTTGCGACTCGAGCTGCGTCGTCTATATGGACTTCGCTCTCGCCTATGTCTATGAGATACATCAAGTTTCGCAATCATGGCTTCGATTCTAGACAAACGCGCGTCAAAATCTGATTCACCGAAATTACGCCTTGCGGAATCGTTAACGTTCGTGTTTGTTCCGGCGATTGCGAACAAAGTTGCATTTTGTTGCGCTTCATAGATTTTATCAGCTACTTCGGCTAGTTCGTTAAGTGGCTTGTCGCCAACTGCCACTAGTGCGACGTGAATTACTTGTGGCAATTTCCGAAGCCATAAATTTTTGATAATAGAATCATTGAACGTTCGACCTGCCATTTGCCGCATTGAACGAAGTAATTCAGATGGGCTTCTGTCACCGACATCCGTCTTCGCGATTAACGTTTCTAATCGTTTAGTTTCCGAAATGGAATGTCGTTTAATTAAGGCGGATTTAACACCTTTATAACGTTCTGTGACAGGCGGATCGGATAATATGTCAATAATAGAATCACATGATTCTGGAGGTAAAGCAGCTATTGTTAGACAATATTTTGTATCCTCGTTTGTGATTCTGTACGCCTGAAATTGTGCCTCGGCCTGAATAAACCAGGTTGCTGGGTTTTGTGGCCAAAACGGTGGCAATCGGACGCGTACCGAATCTATTTTACCTTCACTTATCGTGTTTGATCCGTCTGTTGCCGGGTTTATTTTCGAAGTATCACCGTCCATATTCTCGATAATCGTAACAAAAAAAACGATAAAATTTGAAAACAAATAACAGAATAGTGTGACGTAATATAATGACGGCAGTATCAAAATAATATTAATTTTTTAGCAAAAATTATAAAATTAATATTGACTAAAAAAACTTCAATTTTTCAATGCAAAATCACAAATTGTATATTTTTGTCCAAAATTAAAATTTGTATGTAATTTGTGGACGACCCCCAAAATATTTTTAGAGTGATGAAAAAAAATTTGGAATGAGCGGAGAAAAAATTTTTGAGTGAGTGGAAAAATAAACTGAGCAAAATGACTGATGCGAATTATGTATGTGCGTGTGTTTGTGTATGGAAACGAAATTAATAATAAAAAAATGTTAGCGTACTATACAAAAGTTAAATGAATTTATTTTCAGCTTTTTGTGTATATAAAAACTTTGTATATATGAAATAATTATTGTATATAAAAATTTTGCGTTATTTTCACAAAACCAAATGTTTTTTTTAGGTAATAATCAAAAATGAATACCATATATATTTTTGTATGATAATCAAATTCGTATGCACAAAAATATATATGGTATATTTATATGATATAAAAATAGAATATATAATAATGACGTAATTAATGACGTATATTCAATAATTTAAATATGTACTAATAATGTACCAATCGTTTTTTTTTTTTTTTTATAAATATAATAATAAAATTTATGAATTTTATATTTTAATAACAATAATTAAGGAAATTGTAATATTTTATTGATGTTACATATAAATAATTTTTCAAAATTTTCATAAGGAAAAATTTTGATTTGGTACTGTTAATATAAATAATATGGAATTACGTATGTAATTAAAAATTTATAAAATTTTAACGATCTTATTACAAAATTCGTGTAATACAAATTTACTATTCTAAATATATTATTTTATATTAACTTCTTGTAAATTAATTTAGCAAAAATTATATGATTTGTAAAAATTTTAAATAATTTATTATTCGTAGCAATACGATATATAGAAATTTTTATTATTTTTAATAATTGTTATAAATTTGTATCACAAAAATAAAACATGTAATGTATTAAAATTTATATGTAAAAATTTTTTATCAAAATGTTACTTGGTAATATTTTTTAATTATGATGAAAACTGATGAAATTGTTGCACAATGATGTCTGATGATCTAACCGTTCTAAAGATGATGATGACGTTGATAGTGATGATCGTGATAATAAAGATGATACTGTTGATGACGTTGATATAAATGTTGAATTTGATGATGTTGTGTAATCAACTAATATAATATTTGTTGAAAATTTTTCAACGTTGTGAATTCCCTTTTTTTTGTTCTATATTTATAGCAGTTATCGAAAACACTAATTTAGTTTAAATGTTTTTTATATAAAAAAATAACTGAATTTAGTTTAATATTCTTTTTTGTATAACTGCGATCACGTCATAATTTACTGTACGTTTAACAGTTTTTATAATTTTAAACAGATTTTTCATCTATTACAGTTTTTTTATGATAAAATGAACTGATTTTTTATTACAAATTTTATATTGTACAATGATTTATTTTTAACAAAATGTACTTAATTGATTTGTTAAAAACTGCACTTTTAGTTCACAAAATAATTAAGTTTCACCAATTGTATTTTTATATGTGTTTTTTATTTTAACAAAAAACATACGATTTTAAAACGATTCGGGGTCACCAATTGTAGGGTTTACCTTTATCTAAAGTATAATTTTCTAGCCTGACTCCACGGCTAGCCTACCTTAAATGTTATTTTATATGTTAATTAAAACACTGTTTTTGTCCATTAGAATTAACATTATTTATTTAACTTAATATTTATTACTTTAATTTATTTAAATTATCGGTCATTTATTTATTTAATTTATTTTAATTTATTAATCAAAATTATTCAATTATTATTTAATTGTTACTTATTTAATCTTTATTAAAAAGATTAAAGAAAAGGTTATTTTCTATATCATATAAATTTGATTTATATTACTGTGTGATAAAATAAAAAATTTTTTATACTTTTACTAAATTCAAATTCCGGTTTTACGTTTTCGCACGCACAACTAATCAAATTAACAGATCGAAATCGATTGCTCGATTATCAGAATAATTAATATCAAGATGCTCAATTAATTTAATCGCTCTATTGTTATAGATTATAGATAATTTAATTGGTCGTCATAATCGTACGACTTTACTGTTTAATACTTAATTTGTAATTTTATAAAAAGAGAAAATTAAACATTATGATTTTGCATTTTTATTTGATAGTGTGCGTAGCGTCACTACATCCCTACACTTTTGTGAGTTAAATTTTCGAAGTAGTATAATAATTTTTAATTTTTTTAGTAATATTGAAATCCAAATCATCTAATAACCTACTGCATTACATATTTTATTCGTTTTAATTAGTGAAAAAAGAACTAAAAAGAACTACATAACATATTTTATTCGTTTTAATTAGTGGGTACGAATTTGGTCTAAATATAAATAATAAAAAATTTTTAGGCTTGTCCTAGTATTTTTGTGACTCACTGTATATCAAATTTGTGATTTAATATAAAATGTTTTTTTTTGTAAATAAAATAAAAATAATAATACAAAAAATTATTATTATTATTTTAATAATAAAATAGTAATTATTTATTATAATAAATATATAATTATTTCTTTATTTACATATTTATTTTCTATAAAAAATATAATATGTTGTTGATCATAACATATGGTTATTTTGACACCTCATCGCTTCAAAGTTCCAAAATTGAAAGTTGGTCAACTTTTGCTATGCTATTGTTACGCTGCTTTGTTAACTTTGCGTTGTAATGAAAGTATTGATTTCCTATATTTCAACTTTTCTGCGTTGCTTTGCTTTGCGTTGAAGTCGTATTGCGAATCCACTATAAAGAATACACCCTAGCAGCATTTTTGGATATTGAAGGTGCCTTTAATAATGTAAGAATGGATGCAATAGAAAAGTCGCTAGCAAGAATGGATGTAAATCCATTCGTAGCACGATGATTTAGATCATTCGTAGCGCGATGGTTTCGTAGCGATAGGGTTTAGAACAGTTAATTCTTCCGTGGGAACAGGGAACTACTAAAGGCACCCCTCAGGGCGGGGTTCCGTCCCCACTCTTATGGCTTCTGGTGGTAGATGAAATCCTTCAGGCACTAGCTGACCTTGGTGGAAAGGTAGTCGCCTATGCCGACGATATAGCTATATTTGTTGGTGGAAAATAACATTAAGCCAAATCCTTGAATACGGTCTTTAGGCTTTATGTAGATGGGCCGAGAAATGTGGATTAAACATTAACCTTCATCTCATCCTCAAAAAAACTTACGTTGTCTACCCTCGTGTGTAGATTTCTACACATATGGAAATATCAGTATATTTTCAATGGTTAATTTCTTTTTTGTGATTGAAATAAAAAAAGCTGATGTTCTAATTTTATTTTAGAACTAGTTCTTTTTACAAGGAAAAGAGGTAAAGAATTCAGACACCCATGGCTGAATGGCGTACCTCTTCCCATGTCGGAAGGTGCCAAATACTTCTGACTGTTCCTACATCCCAAGCTAAATTGGAAACACACCATTGAAGATAGAGTAAAGAAGGCATCAAATGCCTACTTTGCTTGTAAAAAGATTATAGGGAAAACATGGGGTCTTTGTCCAAGAATTGTATATGTCCATAATAAGACCAGTTCTTACAAATGGCTTGTTGGTGTGGTGGAAGGCCCTAGAAATTAAGTCTAATGCCATGTCCATGACAATATTTTCTAGAGAGGCCACTAGAGCTATAGAAATGATGCTTCATATACTTCCAATAGAAAAGTATGTAAAACTCCATAGCACTAGAGTGCTTTAAGACTTAGGGAATCTGGGTTATGGAAGAGTGGGAACAAAGGGCACGGTAAAATATTGATGGATGCCATGGCGTCGACCTACCCCATACTACAGATTATATTACTCCAACATACGACTTCGATTTATCGTATAAAATAGTTATTTGTGGCCCATAGTTGTGTCACGACAAACTCGGTGGCTGTTTATACGGATGGAAGAAGGAACGGGGCGGGTATCCACTCTCTAGAAATAGGACTCGATGAATCATACGGGTTACCTGATAGCTCGAGTATCTTTCAAGCAGATATCTTTGCTATTCAAAAAGCGGGTCAAAAGCTGCTTGAGACAAATCTGAACCGACATAAGATATCCATCTAGGTTGATGTCACTAAACCGAAACTAGTTGAAAACTGTCAAGAATTCCTAAATCAACTGACACAGACACTCGGTTAGAATATGCTGGGTTCCAGGACACTGCGGCATTGAAGGTGATGAAAACGCGGATTCACTTGCTCGCCAAGGTGCGGCACTATCCTGGGACAATGTAGAGCCGCAAATTGACTGTCTCATTGAATTTTCGAAACGCTTAATTGAGGAAGAAGCGATCAGAATAGTTAACAACACTTTGGAACTATATCCTCAGTGTCGTCAAACCAAACTATGCTGGCCGCGGCTATCCAAGAAAAGATCGGAATATGTACTATACATTAATAAAACAACCTGCAGAAAACTGATCGGTGCCTATCTAGGGTTTCCCATGGTTGACTTATGTCGCTGTGGGGATACAACGAAAGAAGCCACACTAGAGCATCTAGTTTGCAAATTTTTTTTTGTAAATAAAATATGTGTCGCACGCATCATGTACAAATACTTGGGCCGAGACACTTTAGAGAGTTTATCGACCCTTTCAACCATACATCTATGGAGAACGGTTCTCTTCATAAAGGTAAGTAGGATCTTCTACAGGATTAATGCTTAGTTTTGGACCACGCGGGGGACCACCGAGATCTCTCGTGACGTGTGTTGACCAAAGTTCAACACACACCCCTTCTTAACCTAACCTAACCTAGTTCTCGAAAACAAATATATTTTGAATTTTAAAATTGAGTAGAATTATGTATGTATATATGATTTATACAAATATTGTGTATGTATGTGTATGTTATTACCCAGCGGAAAATAGAGGAAGGCCTTATGGAAGCTTAAAAGAAGCATTTCCCAGTGAGAATGTTTATACCCACGTCGGCCCGACTTATATACGAACGCGTATGCCTGACACGATACATACGAGTACTCTCCCATGGCAAACCCACAGGCCACTTCCGCTGGCATTGGTACTGACGCGTAGGTATCGTGTTGGGTATTGTAGTTTATCTATTTAACGCCAGGTTGCTCAAGGAATGTCCATATTGGATTTTGCTTTTTTTTATTGAAAATGAAAAAATTGAAAATATTTTTAATTTTTTTTATTCTTCATTGCAATATTATTTATTATTACAATATTATTTTAGTTTGATATTAGATTTTTTAATTAATATATAAAATATAACATTTATATTTTTTTAGCTTTTCAAATTTATCACATATGTTACTTAGTATAAATAATAATTTTTGTGTTGACACATCTACCAGCTGATCTGGCTATGATCAACAACGTAAGATGTGGCGAACTTCACGTAGCAGAGATGCAAACCCGCATGCATGGAAACCATCATAGAAAGGGAACAACTGGACATGAAATTCACCACAACATTATCTATTTTATAATTGTATTATAATTAAAATAAGTAACGTAAATTTAACTAAAAATTCAAACTTATAAATTAATGTACAGAATTAAAATTTGCCTCTTTCGTAATCATCATTTTGTAGAGTTCATTTAAAAATTTTTAATATAAATATATACCGTTTATAACGTATTGAAGTAATAAAAAGTTGGTGTTTTTACTTTCCCTTTTTCTTAATTAAACTTTAATTGGTAAAATAAAATATAGAGTCGAGTTCAGACAATTTATCATTTTAATATACAGTCCACTAAATCTGACTCGAACATTTGGTACTTCGAACCGGATCCATTAAAGTTTAATTAAAAAGTATTTCAGCGCGAAGTAAAAATATTTTTCGCGAGTTTAATATAGTACCACGCAAAAGTAATTCAAGATTTTAATCATCAAGATCATCAGCAGCTTTTAATAGATTTGGAGCATCGATATATAACAAAATATATTACCAACATCATTAAGATTAGCAGCTGGATCATCAAATCATCAAGCAATAAATCGAGATCATCAGCAACTAAAAAACTAAAATTAGTAACCGGATCACACTTGGCAACTGGATCAGCATATACCGTTGGCAGCATCATCATAAAATACTAACAAGTATCATCATAATATACATGATTAAATTCAGGTCAGTTATATTAAACATATATAGAATTACAATATAAAACTGCATTTAAATTTGGGATACATATATCTCATGGTAATTCCATAACGCTTAATCAGTATATACATATATACAATAATTTGGTGGTAGTTCTATAATATCGAATTATTAAGATAAATATAAAAAGACCAAATTTTAAAATTAATTTGGTGGTATCATAATTGTATCATAATATTTTAAATTAATGTATAAAAATTTTTTTATTATAATAGACAAAGTTAAAAATTATAGTTGTGATAGAAAAAAGTATAAATCGTAGAGACAAAAGGAGTTTCGTCATCGTGACGTCAGTATAATAATTTCAATTTTCATTACAATAAATGTTTATTATAATTTAAAAATAAGGCATTGACCTAAAAGTGCCGGAAAAAATTTTTTTTTTTTCATACAGAAAAAAGCTGTGTTAATAAATTCATATAGAAAACAGCTGTGTTAATAGTTGACCCACTTATTTTCTTTTATTTCGCACATTACGTCACACAATTATTACAATAAGTGAATTCAAAAAAATTTAAAATTGTCGTATATATTGAATAACGCGCGTTTAATGTTGTATTGAAAAAAAAAAATATTTTGTGCTGAGAAATTTTTTAATTTTGCACTGAAAAACGCACGTTTTAGGTTATATGTATTTTTATATGAATATGAAGAAATATTCTAATGCAATAAATTATAAAATATTATTACAAATTTAAAAAAAAATGGTTGTTGGAATTTTAAGATTTACTCCTGAAATATAAGTATCTTAATCTGAAATAAAATTGTAAAATAAAAAAAAAATAACAAACTAAAATAAAATTTGATGTTTTTTTTTATAATCATATGAAGTAAAGAGTTATACTTCATATGATTTTTTTTATGGTGTAATAGGTGATATAACAATAATTACAAAATACAAAGTATAATATTGAATAATTACAAAACATCATTAATATCTACATTATTTAAATTGCGTTTATTCAAGAATACATAAAAAAAATATTAATAATTTATGATGGCAAAAACTTTGGCGGGCGGAATTGAATACGTTGAAAGTTTACACGAACAAATTAAAGCTGATGTATTATCGTTTGCTAAAGCTGAACCAAAAAAACGTCGCGCTGCTTATATTAATACGCGTTTACGGGAACTCGAAAATAATTTTATTGAAGCAAAAAATCTTCATGTAAAAATTTTTGCTGCAAAAGAAGAAAATGGTATTAAAGAAAAATATTTGTACAATCGGTTAAAAGAAGCTTACTTAGATTATAGTGGTGATTATAGTGCAGAAGTGTACAATCGGTTAAAAGAAGCTTACTTGGATTATAGTGGTGAACTACAACAAGCGTTGCTCGACGACGAAGCATCAATCACCCCAAAAGCGTTAGAAAAAGCTGGTGAATTGAAATTACGCCAAATTGAGTTACCCCAATTCTCAGGTGGATATGAAAATTGGAAACCATTTTCTGATTTATTCACTTCACTTGTTCATTTAAATACGTCTGTTCCAGTCATTCAAAAACTTCATTATTTAAAAACGTCACTTAGGGGTGAAGCATCTCGTCTTCTGCAGCACATTTCCATCGAAGAAAAAAATTACGAATCGGCGTGGAAAATACTAACTGAAAGATACGATAATAAACGGGTATTAGTAAATACGCAAATTAAAATCTTAGTCAATTTACGTAATATTACCTGTGAATCTGCTGCGGGAATTAAAGAAATTCTAGACACTTCAACAGAATGTCTACATTCTCTTCGAAATTTAGGAATTCCTGTTGACACATGGGATGCAATTTTAGTTTTTTTGTTGGCAGCTAAATTACCACCCAACACTCAGCAACTGTGGGAAGAATTTCAAGCTGGTAGTAAAAATATTGCGGAGTTCGAAAGTTTTTTGAGATTTTTAGATACACATTTTCGAACACTAGAATCTGTTGAACAATCTCAGTCATTTCCTAAGAAAAATAATAAAATAAATCAACCTATACATTATTCAACGGTTAATAAAAATTTTCATATTGGTACGAATTCTACTCATCTATGTCGTATTTGTAACGCCGACCATCCAATTTATAAATGTGAAAAATTTCTAAAAATGAATCCTAAAGAACGGCTAGAAATTATTCAAAAATTGTCAGCCTGTACAAGTTGTTTGGCTTATAACCATATAAAGTCACATTGCCCTAGCAAAAGAAATTGTTTCACATGCAACAAACGACACCACACATTATTACATTTTAACTCTCCACAAAATATACAAAACAATTTTCAAAACCGAAATCATAATTCACAAACACAATTAACACGTATGGTACAACATAATTTAATTAATACTAATACAAATAATAACAATCCTGGTTTTCAACCCACAAATTCTGAAATATATATTGGTACACCCGGTACCAGTCAAAATATAAATACCATACAAAATTATTTTACAAAAATTTTTAGTACGTCAAGGGTACTATTAGCTACAGCTTTAATTAATTGCTTATCCGCCAACGGAAGCGTCCAGACATATAGAGCACCAATTGATCCAGGATCAGAAGCTACGTTTGTCACAGAACACGTAGTACAAAACCTAAAATTAAAAAAAATTAAAACATTATTAGAGGTCACAGGTATAGGACAAGCATCCACTGGTATATTAAAAAATAAAGTTTTACTTACCCTATTTTCACAATACAACAAAAACTTCAAATTAAAAGTAGATGCCTATGTTTTCCCAAATTTAACCAACAAGCTACCATCTGAAAAAATAAGTTTTGTTAACTGGGATAAGCGAACCTCATAACGACCGTCTGAATGGGTTAGCTGATCCACAATTTTATATACCTGGTAGAATTGATATTTTGTTAGGAGCCGATGCATATTCAGCTATTATTTTAGATGGTCTCATCAAAGGCCCCCCATATGCGCCTATAGCACAATTTTCTGAATTGGGGTGGATCCTGTCCGGTCAGGTGGTCGATTCCCATCGTAAAACTGTTGCGGTTCATCATCAGTCAATTGATTTGGATGCCCAACTTAAGCGATTTTGGGAATTGGAAGAAGTCGTAGAAGGTCGTCATTATGCTACAACGCATAACCGTAGGTCAGACGGTCGTTATGAGGTTCGCTTACCTTTCAGAAATAAGGTGCGGCCAGTGTTCAGAAATTCAAAAAAATCTGCAATAATAAGATTGCTACAATTAGAAAAAAAATTCATAATTAACACAAAATTAAAAGAAATGTATGTTGATTTTATTACCGATTATTTAAGGTTAGGTCAAATGCAAGAAGTCCATGCTGCTGAAGATGGAGCAGTATATTATCTCCCACATCACGCAGTCTTCAAGGAGTACACAACAACAAAATTACGTGTTGTCTTCGATGCTTCCTGTAAAGATATGAATGGTGATTCTCTCAATAAAAAATTATTAAATGGTCCTAAATTACAAAATGAGCTAACTACCATTATCATGGAATGGAGGAAGTTTAAAATTGCATTTTCGGCTGATATCACCAAGATGTATCGACAAATTTGGATACGTCGTGAAGATTCTATGTATCAACTAATATGTTGGAGAGATAATACGGCAGATGAGATCAAAACGTACGCATTGAAGACTGTAACTTTCGGTACGTCATGTGCACCATATTTAGCAATACGTACTTTACATCAATTGGCTGATGATGAACAAAAAGATTGTCCAATCGCATCTCACATTTTAAAAAATAACTTCTATGTCGACGATGTGATGTATGGAGCTGATTCAGGATGCCATTGATGCTCAAGCAGAATTGATAACTGCAACAAATCGAGCTGGATTACCATTGCGCAAATTGGCCAGTAATAATGAACAAATATTACAACAAATCCCTGAAAAGGAAAGAGAAATTAATTTACCATTAGATTTCAAAAAAGAATACATTAAGGCGTTGGGCATACAATGGCATCCAGCCAGAGATGTATTCCAGTTCAAAGTTAACTTACCAAACGTACCAACCATAATTTCAAAAGGAGCAATTTTGTCGGATATAGAGCGATTGTTTGATCCACTTGGTTGGATATCTCCTTGCATAGTGTCAGCGAAATTACTTATGCAGGAATTATGGTTACAACAATGCGGCTGGGATGATAGTGTGTCACCTGATATACAACAAAAATGGTTAACATATCGTCAGCAACTTCCAAATTTATCAAAAATTCATATACCGCGCTGGATCCAAACCACACAAAAATCCAAAAAATGGAACTACACGGTTTTAGTGATGCATCAGAAAAAGCTTATGCTGCTGTTATTTACTTACGATTTCAAGATGAATCTGGAAGTGTTCAAGTTCAACTAATTACGGCAAAAACTAAAGCACCATTAAAAAGTATATCACTGCCACGTTTGGAATTGCTGGCAGCTGTCCTATTAGCAAAGCTGATGAAAGTTGTGAATCAAGCGATGAACTTCCAAAATATGAATTCGTTTGCCTGGACAGACTCTATGATCACTTTAGCATGGATTCAATCAGCACCTGCAAAATGGAAAACTTTTGTAGCGAATAGAGTTTCAATAATTCAATCACTTACCAATCTGAATTGCTGGCGTCATGTTGGTACTAAAGAATATCCAGCTGATGTAGCTTCTCGGGGATTACTTCCAGATCAAATGGAAAGCTGCAAAATCTGGTGGAATGGTCCCAACTTTTTAAAAAATATAACTATTTTAGATTGCCAACATCAAAATATAAGCGATACAAATCTAGAAAAAAGGGCAATTAACATTTTATTTAATACAATAACAACTTCGTATATTCATGAAATAATAAATAAATATTCAAGCCTTACCAAATTAATTAGTTATGTCATATTGCTTCAGAGCTGTACATAATTTTAAATGTACATATATACAGCGTATAACTGATCCACTTTCCATTGTAGAAATAGAAAATTCTCTCAATTTTCTCATACGTTTCATTCAAGATGATAATTTTAACTCAGAAAAAATAAATTTAATAAAACAAACTGAAATATCAAAAAAAGTCATATTTTAACTTTATGTCCCCTTTTGGATGAAAATCAGACTATTCGAGTAGGTGGTAGATTGCAAAACTCGAATTTACCTTTTTCATAAAAACATCCAATTTTATTACCAAAAAAATCACATTTTACTGATTTAATTTTACAAGATGCACATATAAAAACTCAACACGGTGGTCTTAAATTAGTTTCAGCATATTTGCAACAAAAATATTGGATGTTAAATGCAAAAAATAACATTAAGAAAAATCTTAAAAGATGTTTAATTTGTTTTAGCTTCTTGGCTAAAGAATCAACACAATTAATGGGAAACTTACCTGCATCACGCGTTCAAGTTGCTCGACCATTTTACAACGCATGCGTTGATTATGCTGGTCCTTTAGAAATCAAGGCGTATAAAGGACGCTGTAAAACCTTTTTAAAAGGTTACATCGCTATTTTTATTTGTCTATGTACCAAAGCGATTCACATAGAACTAGTGAGTGAACTTAGTTCTGCAGCTTTTATTTCGGCTTTTAGAAGATTTACTTCACGTCGCCGAATCTGTAAAAATCTTCACAGCGATTGCGGAACAAATTTTGTAGGCGCAAATAATGAATTTATAAAGAATATGAATCTTATCCAATCACAATGGTCAACCGAAATAGCGGATAAACTGACCACTTTAGGTACACAATGGCACTTTAATCCTCCAGCTTCACCACATTTCGGCGGGTTATGGGAAGCCGATGTGAAATCCATCAAATTTCATTTAAAGCGATTGACAGGTAATGCAAAATTAACCTTTGAAGAGTATAGCACGTTGCTCTGTCAAATTGAAGCAGCGTTAAATTCCAGACCACTATGTCCTCTATCATCGCCCACCGATGATCTGAACGTTTTAACTCCTGAACATTTTTTAATTATGGATGCTTTAAACACACCACCAGAAATTAATCTAAATAATATAAAATTAAGTCATTTAGACAGATGGCAATATCTACAGAAACTTTACCAAGAGTTCTGGGATCAGTGGAAAAATGACTATTTATCCAGATTACAACGGCGACCAAAGTGGAACGTCCAACATGACAATATTAAAATTGGAGATATTGTAATTTTAAAATCCGAAACTTCACCGCCAAAGCACTGGCCACTAGCGCGGATTACAGAGATTCATCCCGGTCAAGATGGATTAACGCGCGTTGCATCGGTTCGGACCGCGCAAAACACCTTTAAACGGTCGGTACAAAAGGTGTGTCTATTACCGATTTTAGATAATTATGTCGACGAACAAATATAATTAACGATAACACAACTTAATCAACATAATAATAACAATACATATTAAAAAAAAAAAATCATTTTATTTTATTATAAAAAAAAACATTTTACTTAATATTATTGTGTTATATTAAAAAACAAAACCATGAACTTATTAATGAATTATTTACAAACACTGAATTTCTTTATATAATAATTAGTGGTAATACAAGAAAATATAATATTTACACATACACATTTAATATAAAATTTAATAAAATTTAAACATAACATTTCCACACAAACATTGATTAATGTAAAGTTAATATAATCTAATAAACTAATTATAAACCTTTTTTAAACACTAATTACAACACTACCGAATAAGATCATTAATAGTTTTTATTTAACCTAATAATACATCATACAAATTTTTATTTTCATTTTCATGTTGCGCACGAGAATAACTTGATACTATTTACTATTGAACTGATTGTTCAAGGCGCCCGAGAATGTTGACACATCTACCAGCTGATCTGGCTATGATCAACAACGTAAGATGTGGCGAACTTCACGTAGCAGAGATGCAAACCCGCATGCATGGAAACCATCATAGAAAGGGAACAAGAGGACATGAAATTCACCACAACATTATCTTTTTTATAATTGTATTATAATTAAAATAAGTAACGTAAATTTAACTAAAATTCAAACTTATAAATTAATGTACAGAATTAAAATTTGCCTCTTTCGTAATCATCATTTTGTAGAGTTCATTTAAAATTTTTTAATATAAATATATACCGTTTATAACGTATTGAAGTAATAAAAAGTTGGTGTTTTTACTTTCCCTTTTTCTTAATTAAACTTTAATTGGTAAAATAAAATATATAGTCGAGATCAGACAATTTATCATTTTAATACAGTCCACTAAATCTGACTCGAACATTTTGTTTAACTATAATTATAATTTGATCACGTGTTATATCACATTATATTACTTAAATACATTTAATAAATTCTTATTTTAAATTTGATTGAAATTACAGTACTTAAATAGTTTCATTAAATTAAAGTTTCAAAATTATATCACAATACTTATAATTTTTTTATAGAAACATTGAATATATTATAATATTATCACATAATATTACTAATAGATATACATTTAATAGATTCTTATTTCAAATTTGAATTTGTAAGATAAGTTTCAAAAGTTTATCACAATACTTATAATTTTTTCATTGAAAAATTGCATATTATAATTTTATCACATAATATTACTAAGAGATTTTTATTCTTACTTTAATTTCAATTTAAATATTTTAATATATTTTTATTCTTAATTTAATTTCAATTTTAATATTTAGTCTTATTCATTTTTAATTTAAAGCAGATTTTTTTTTTCATTGTTATTAATTCTTAAATATTTTTTTCTATTTAGTTAAATATGTGTTTTTACCAAAAAGGACTTATTTTATAAATTGAAAATTTTTTAACGCAACTTTCCCATTTTGTCGATCCCAGTTACATTTTCCAATTAATTCGTCTACCATTATTTTAGCAAGTCCAGTGTTGGCATAATTTTTTTCTGCTGGAATATGCATTTTAAAAAAGTCTTTCTGAAAATATATTTAATTAAAAGAAATTTAAAATATATTAAAAAACCAATAAAACATACTAAAGTACAACGGAATGTCCCATCTACGTCTTCATCCAGACGTTTGTCAACATCATGACATTCCTCTAATGTTCCTAGCGGAAAAATATGTGCAACTTCTATTGATTTTTCTGGCTGTACTAATTTTTTTATAACATTAATATCAAATTGTAAAGCGTGTAATTGCTTAGAAATATACATCAGCTCCGGATTGTGAACTAAAAATAAAAATATAAGCACTCAGAATGAAATTGCATAGCTCTTTTGAGTTTCACCTTGAGACGGATGTGTAATTATATTATTTTTATTAATTGAAGCATTGCAAGTGCAGCAGTTTTTATCTAGAAAAAAATTATTGAATTATATTGTTATATAACATTATATTTAGTTATACAAAACTACTATTATAATACTTGATAAAATAACAATTCCATGTAATTATTATTCTATCGCAAAGATAAATTCTATTTGATATTTTTTATAATTAGATAAAATAAATATTTTTCCTAAGTATAATTATTTGATCAGAATAATGAATAAAAATTCATAATAAGCAAAAAAAGAGTTCTCATGCAAATTAATTATGAAGGAAAATTATTTCATTTCAAATTTTTAATAAGAATGTAATATGATACATTCTATAACTGAAGTAATTTTATCTATGCATTTTTATAAAATAAAGCATAGATAAAAAGCTAAATAATTTGTCAAGTTAGTTTTTAAGGAACCACAGAACAAAAAACATAAACTTTGTTAATACTTACAAAATTTGTCAATTGTAATTAACATAAGAAGTTATTATTTTAAATAAACCGTTAAACGAAATCAAAAATCAGTAATTATTATTTTTCCATTAATATATATTATGATATTTGAAAATAATGAGTATATCTGACTTAATGGTTTTGAGATTATTGTACTTGCACCACCAGCTGGACTTTTCCCTTAAATAGAAAATTTTAAATATAATTTAGCATTTTTATAATATAATAATTTACTTGGAATTATTCTTTTAGCTATTCCAGGAACTACTATTTCCTTGTCATTCTGATTTGCTGAAATTATTTTTTAATATTTTTACTTTCTATAACTGCAGTTGCGGCGGCTATAGGCATTCCTAATTCTGGAATATTTTTATTTTTATTTGATAATTTACTTGGAATTATTTTTTTAATAACTACTATTTCCTTGTCATTCTGATTTGCTGAAATTATATTTTATATTAGGAAATGTATTTTAATTAATTTTAAATTTTTTAATATTTTTACTTTCTATAACTGTTGCAGTGGCTATAGGCATTCCTAATTCTGGAATATTTTTATTTTTATTTGATAATTTACTTGGAATTATTTTTTTAATAACTAATATTTCCTTGTCATTCTGATTTGCTGAAATTAAATTTTATATTAGGAAATGTATTTTTATTAATTTTAAATTTTTTAATATTTTTACTTTCTATAACTACAGTTGCGGCTGTAGGCATTCCTAATTCAGGAATATTTTTATTTTTATTTGAATCCATTAATTGTGATACTGGCGGAAACATTGCTGCAAATAAATCCTCGGTGTTTTGAGTATCATCTTCAATTACTATTGGATTTTGATATGGCTCCGTCCACATTAAGATTTCTGATTCTGTAAAATATAATGTATCATTTAGTAAATACTATAACAAAAAATTAAATGAAAAAATCGAACATCTGATATCCTACTGGGATAATTGTCATTCATCAGCTGACACTGATAGAAAACAAGTAAACAAGTCAATCATATCATAATTATTATTGTTTATTATTTATATAATTTAATAAACAATTTTAAGGATAATGAAACTTTATATACTTTATATTTGGTAGATAAAGTATCGGAATAAAGTATCTGAAATACATCATTTGATTATTTTATCAAGTTTATAAAGTAAATATGTAGTTGGTGTTTTAAAAACTGCATCATTTCAGTATTATTTTAATTTAATATTATATTTTAGGAATATGAGAGGAAGATCTTATTATAACTACCTTCAGGTAAGTTCTTATTGGAAAGTAGATTTCTAACTTCTGATGTGTTACCATTACCACTTCCACAATCCAAAAAATTTTTAAGTTCATTTTTTATTTCTAAATTTTTAGATGAAGTGGTAACCGATATTTTTTTCAAAAATACTTGAGACGTCTTTCTGTGTACCAACGTTTCTGGACCAGCAACTTTTACAACATTATTAATTTTCAATCGTTTCATTGGAGTGTTATCAAATTGTTTTCTTTTTGGTTGCTCCATTCGAATAAAAATCGATTGTGATTCTAAAATAATATAATGTTTATATTTAGCGAAATTAAATTGCAAGATTATTAGTTACCAGGTTGTTCATTAACATCGACGTCAGGTGAATAAGACATTGTTTTTTAAAAGATAATAGACATTGGAATTAACAATAATAGGTATTTCTATAAATATAAATTGGAATAAGTATAATATAGTATATATATATTATATATATTTATATATATATATATATATATATATATATTAAACAAAAATAATATATATAGATATATACATGGTAAAATTTATATATATATATATATATTATTTTACTTCTAATTTCATATGAATCTAATTTTTTCACTTTCGTGAAGCAATTTAACTAATAACCAATTATTTCTATCAATAGGTAGTCTGCAGTATTTAAAATTTATCTTTGTGACTGCAACACATTCTGGTGTTGGTGAAACTTTCGCAGCTTGAACAATATCAATATTAATAGAATTTAGTGGCTCTGTGAAATATGGATTTATATCTAAGTATCTTCGACCAACCATTATTTGCTCGCCATTAATTATTTTGAAGTTTTCAACAATAAAGGGTATATTATTGCCTTCGATTTTTACGGAACAGCAACAGTCTCTTATATTGGTTTGGAGAACAAACCCATTAAATTCGAACTTGGTTTTTATTTCGTAAGTATTGTTTAGATTTAGATGATATATTATTATTTATCTTGTTTTTTATAAATTGTGTATCCAATATTTTTTTTCTTAATTGCTGTAATATATTATTAGGAGTTTTAATATTTTTTTTAATTTGCTGCATGTAATTTTCATATTTGTAGCCAGAAAATGAATCAATTGAACCATACAGAGAAGCATATTCTTGCAAATGTACAAGGCTGTGTACATTATAACTCACATTCTTCAAGCCATAAAATCGTGGAAATAATTCTACAAATTGGTTAACGCAGGATTGGGCTGATTCTAAATTATTATGGCAATTATTTTTGTCATATAAAAGTCGCAGGCTACATGTAAGGAAACATACATAGACATACATGGTAAAATTTATCAGCACTAATTTTATTTTTTAAAATAATCAAACAGCCATACAAAATAAAAAATCGGCATTCTGTCGCTTTCCATCTAGGAATGTCCTTAAAGCAGCGTGTTTTTCGAGCAAATTCAGAAGGCATGTATTTACCCAATTCTTCATAATTATTTGACATTACATTTAAATTTATTTTGTCTATTTCAGCTGTTATAAGTACAAGCAGTTTTTTGGAGATACCTAAATCTACTAGATGCATAGGATCCAGAGGAAATTGTGAAACCATTTTTATTCCGGCAGTCTCTAAAATTGTTTCGCACTGCTGATTATGATGTGCTCTATCAGATCTTATTTTGAAAGTTTCATCAGTGCGAAGTTCGCCTGATGAAATATTGTACACAGTCGTATATTTAAAAGTGAATCCGACTTGATTACACTCATGGCATCCTTGGTGTGCGTTATGGTATTTGACTGCTTTACAAAAAGATTTAGCTGGTGCATCACAAATAAACGCTCTTAATTTAAAAGGTATTGCAGAACTTTTTTCGTTTATTTTTGTACCATTATTTTTTAAAACTTTTAGTTCTTCAACAAATTCGTTAAAAAAAAATCTAATGACTGCGGGTGTCCCATACCTATCCATGCACCGACGATAAATGGTGCACTATTTCTTTGATTTACAAATGATCCAAGAATTGGCCAAATACATTTTCTGGAGCTTTTATATAAAGGCAGACCGTCAATACTGAAATCGTAATTTCATTCATACCTTGCAAAGCGGTTTCATGACTATTTATTACACCATTTTCTATACCTATGCATATTTTCTGTCCAAGTTCAGATAAATCATGAATGTTAAAATTGTTTGGATTATGTTTTGGTATGAGACCATGGCGTGTTTTCGGCATTGGCAAGCCATAATCTTTTAAAATAATTAATAAATCGGATGATGCATTGTTTGAAATATTGTGGTGCAATACCCATTGTGCAATTTTCAGCTTTAAAATATCTAGTTTTTCCTCACCAGACAAAACTCCTTCTTCAGGCTCTTCAATTAATTCTTCAGCATCATCAATTTCTTCAATAAATACTCTATCTTTATCAAAAATAATATGTTCTTCCTCAAAAACTATAATTTCATCTCTATTATTTTCAATTTCAAAGTTTTCTTCATTTTCTGAAGAAAAATTGAAATTTGCCGCCAAAATTGCATGAGCCATTCGCGCCACTCTTTCCCTTCTTTGTCTTCCAGATATTTTATGCATTTTAATATAACTTATAATTATATTTACCTTTTAATAGAATTTATAATCTCTTCCTTAATTATTTTAGGTAATTAAAACAATATGTACTTAATTAAAACAAATAATTTAAAAAAATTATTTTATAATATAATACAATTATAATTTATTAAATAACATTAAAAAAAATGTAAAAAAAATGTAAAAATAGCACAATCACTGTAAAGTATAAAGACAAATGTATGTATAAAAAATTCTTATTAAATTTTATTGTTTTTCTTTTGACATAATAAATATATATATATATATAATTTTAATTTTGTTTGCACCTATTATCCGCTTGGAGCGTAGATTTTTCGTCAAGTACACGAATCGGGTGGAAATTGGTATATTGTCAGGCTGACGAGTTTACATCAAATTGATATAATGTTCTATCTCACTCAGACATTATTTTTTGAGATATCGCTATTTCGATACCAACAGAGTACCTACGCGTTGGTATAAACGTCAGTTCTCTCTGGGTTGTTAAAACGTAAACATTCCGTGGAATGTATTTATGATGCATACAAGATCGCTTCTAAGGAATTACTTTAGAAGCATTCCACTTTTTTATTTTTTTAATGCGCATTTTCATAAGATTGAATCATTTTTTATTCTTTTTTTATCAAAAGCATAAGGTCAATGGTAAAATTTTTTTATAAAGCATAATGTCATTAATATAAACAAAATACGAAACGGCTGGTTCCGCTTTTCCAAACACTTTTTAACTAATTAAAGTTTACTTATCACGGTTTTTTATTGATTGAATCATCAATTTCAACACCATCTACATCTGAGAGCTGAAATTTTCATCATTTCATCATTTTTTTTACATCAAATAAGGTATTTCATCTTTTTGTATTAGAGTGCAGCGGTGGTGATTGTCATTCCAATATATTTTGTACTGGCACGATCATTTGTGATCTGTTAATATATGCTGGTTGTAACTATTGGTTGGATTTTATAAACAAGCTGCATTCATTTTTATTACAATATAACATGATCATTAAAGATCATTATTATTATTGGATACAATTAATTAATATTATTATACTCCTATATATATCATAATATACATAAGATCTATTTTCGAAATCAGCTGTTAGTGTCAATTTAAAAATCATCATATATTCAAACCTCAACTTTAATTATCACTTAGCGCCATCTAGTATTTTCTAGATTAATAATATCTGATTTTTATAATTTACTTATATTTTTTTAATTAAAATATGGCTAATGTTAAGGGAAGACTTCCGAATAACGGGCCCGAGCTTTTAAGATAACGTCATTACATAATGGTACTTTATGAAGTCAGGACTCCGAATAATGATGTCATTTTATCCGCAAACGCCATCTAATAGCCGAAAAATGTATTACAAATGTTTAAATAAATGCATATTTTTGCGATTTTCTCCTTAACGGTAAGTTGTAGGATCCAATTTTTTTTTTAAATTGTAGCTAATGAAATTCCCTATATTCTGAAAAAAAAATTTAATTATTACCCGCAAACGCCATCTAGTAGCCGAATCATTATTCCGAGTCCTGATGTCATAAAGTACCGTTATGTAATGACGTCATCTTCAAAGCTCGGGCCCGTTATTCGGAAGTACAGCCAATGTTAAAAGTGATACTGATCCTAAAAAACCATATAGAACTATAGAACGTACTGCTGAACTTGAACGCATTTCCCATTTGAATGACCTTATAATGAATGGTGTTCCTCCGGTTAACAAGGAAAATTTATTCCATGTATTCGATGATATTGCTAAAGCTACAAATTTTCCAGGAGACCATAACTGCTTGGATACAATATTTCGAGTACCAAGTGGTTCAATTATCATCAAATTTCTGAGTATTGCGGCCAAAGAGACGTTTTTTCAAAAATATTTCAAATTAAAACACCTTAACATCTCTAATATCGGTTTTCAAGGAAAAACCGCATTTATATCAATGAAAGCCTCTCACGTCGTACTTTACTGTTATTTAACACTGCTAACCAAATGAGAAAGGATAGTTGGATATATAAATACCGTTAAAGGTTTCCTCTATATTAAAAAAACGGAAAACGGCGAAGCTATCAAAATAACTTCAAAAGACCAACTTTTAAATAGCAGTAATTCGCCTAAAACACCAGGTAAATCAATCAGTACAACAGCTGTGGAACCTATCGTGAATGATTAATATTTACTTTCACATGTTTTATTTAAAATTATTAGCACTAGGCATTCATTTCATAAAATATATTTTTCCAAATAATTCAATTGTATTCAGTGTTCTCAATATTTTTCCCGATATATTATTGTAATATCATCGTATTAGTCATTTTAATATTATTATTGTTTATTAATTTGTTATATTTCATAATTGTAATTTTATTTTTATTTTTAATTTTTATATCTAGGCTTATTTTTCTAATGTTTTTTTTGTTAATATCACTTTAATATCCGTGCATATCTTATTATGGAGTTCTCTCGCTTTGTTCGTTTGTCGTTTTCATATCGAGTTCTGCGTAACAATGTTGGTTTTATATATTTCTAATGATGGATACGCTTAGTAATAATATGGTAAATCGCGGTAGTAGGGATAATTATTCCATACCTAATATTGTTCTTAAATCAACTTTTAAAAATTATCGACATTTAAATATTGGCCATATCAATATCAGGAGCCTGTTTCCAAAAATTGATGTCTTAAAATCAGCTATACTTAATACAAACATCCAGTAGCCCGTTTCTGCAACCCAATAGAAAACGTTTCTCTACTGATAATATTCGATTACACGTCATTATGACGTCATTCTCTATTGTAGTGTTTCTGTATCTGTGGGGAATAGAGTTTGACTTTAAAAATAATCGAGTATTTCTCACTACCTTTTCATTAAAGGAGAATCGAGTTGGCGAACAAATTATTAATATTTATTAATAATTTTTATTGTAATCTTTGATGTAAAATTAAAATAGGGGAATTTCTAATAATATTATTATGTACTCCTAATAATATTTTTGATAATATTATTAGGAGTACATAATAATAATAATAATAATAATAGTATACAATATGTCAAAATAAATAAATACGGATTTCATTTCCCCTATTTAGTTTTTATTTTAGATACTCACCATTAAATTCTCGATTTGTGAATTTTGAAAGTTACAGAAACACTAAAAACATTTTGATAGAGAATACCTGGTAGAGAATGTGTGACGTCACAATTAATCGAGTATTTCTCGATTCAGTTACAGAAACGGGCTACAGGTTCTAATGATTTCTGAGAGTTGGCTGAATCATGGTTTCTCTTCTGAGATGGTAAGACTACAAAGTTTCAAAAACTGATTGCAATGGTAGATTAATTCGTGGTGGCGGTGGATGTATCTATGTTAAATGTGGTATAAATGTTAAATTATTATATAATTCTAAGGCAAATGATTGTAAAGACATAGAGCATATGTTTTTCGAGCTGAAAACCAAAGGTAATTCTATTCTTTTAGGCTGTGTATACTTCCCACAACCATCTGTTGCAGGGCTCGAGTCTTTTAAGTCTGAACTTAGCGACCTATCTGCTAAATATGAAGATATTGTAATAGGGGGAAATTTCAATATAAATATATTGAGTGAAATTGGTCCTGTTAAGCCAGCACGTGTATTCCTGAAAACGTAACGTTTTTCCATTCGAATCGAATTTGATTTACGTTCGTTTATAAACGTTCAATTCTAGAAAACGATCGTAAACGTTAAACAGACTTGCCCTTGTAATCGTAAAAAATTGCTATCTTCATCGAAAAAAACCACCTCTTATAATTGAAATTTTTGTCAGTTTTCGTAAAAAAGTCAAATTATAAAAACTAAAAACATTGTTGATGATATTCATATTGTTCATAGATATTCTTTTCATATTTAATTATATTGTAGTAAAAATGTTCTCTAGCATAGTAAAAATGTTCTCTAGCATTTCAATTATATTGTAGTAAAAATGTTCTCTAGCATAGAATTATTTTATGATAGTAGTGATAGTGGTAGTGATGAAAAAAAATGTTGGAAAATTTAAAATTAAAAAGGAAAGTTATACGTTACAATTCAAATCCTCTAGAACTCCCAAATAAAAAGTAAGTTAACTTTAATTACTATTCTTTTATATATAAAATTATTAATTTATTATTATTATTAATATTTTTGAAACTGTTGCGTCTTTCAAAAGAAGCCTTTAAATATGTTTTGGATGAAATTAATGGAGAGTATAAATTAAAAACACGAAGTTCTTCAATACCAAATATTTTGAAATTTACAACCGCCCTAAGATTTTTTGCTGAAGAACTTATCAACAAAGTGTTGTGTTGTGGTCTGTCTTGTATGAAATTATATTCACCTTTATATTATTTATCTCTCGTTTGGCCTGATCGTCCTCTGACTTCTTCCTTTCAATTTAATGAATAACCTTGACTACTAATAATTTAAAACAAGACTAATTTCTGTGTTTTCACCTTAAAGTTCTATTATTGTTTTTTCTTCACTATAGGCTTGGCCTGTTCAGTAGAAGACGTCAATATTTGAACTCCCCGAAATACCATTTTTTCGCCGTTTATATATTCCAATATTGCTTCTTCAGCAATATTAGAATATTTCAATAAATATAAATAATTAATATTTGTTATTAATTAAAGGTAAAATTGTGTAACAACAGTTCATACATTAATTATGTTGCTATTGCCCATTTTGCTGATGACGATTTATACGTTATTATTATTATTAGGAAAGCTTATGTGCTTTCGTTTATTTACTTTAGGTTTATTTACCTTTTTATTTATTCTTTATTCTACATTTTATACATAATAACTTAAGTGTGTCATTATGGTTTGTATTATTTGTATACAATAATATTTATAATACGATGACGTATTTTATTATTGTTTTGATTTAAACTTTGATATAGTATAATGCACTGCCGATATAAAGCATTTTTAGTCAATGACGACATAAATGTATGAATGTTGTCACACAACACCTCCCTCTCCCAAGATAAAAAATATCTATATTTTTTTAAGTTAATGGTATTTCGGAGTTTTTCCAATATGAATTTCCAAATTTTAGAACATTCTTTATTTAAAAACATTATAAAACGTATAAACAATTTTGATCTTAATCTAGTTACATTTTTTTTTATATAATTTTCCATTTTCAAACAATTTGATTTTATATAATTTTTTTTTTTTAAAAACCAATAGTAATATATAATTTAATATTTAAATAATTTTAATTTTCATAATTTTAATATTTTAAGTATTCAATAATTTATTTTTATATAATGTTATTTCCCAATTTTTATTTAATATTTTATACATGATATATATTTTTTCTTTTTTATATAATTTTTCTCAATTTTTCCTTTTCACAATTTTCCAACTTAATTCTAGTTTAAAATATAAAAAATTTTTTTTTTATTAATTTATTGATCAATTTAATTTTAGGTATACATATTTTTTTCATTTTTATATTTTAATAGAATATATAATAGTTCTAATTTTTATATATGTATTTTAAACAATTTTTATGGTATAATTTAAAATTTTCAATAATATAACTTTGTTGTAAAATTTATGTAATTTGACAATTAACAATAATAATTTAATATTTATAAATTTATATATGTTTTTTATTCTTATATTATGTATACATTTTATTTTATTTTTATATTATGTATAATAGTATACCTCCCATTTTTTTTTTTTAAATTACATTTTCAATTTAATTTTACATAAAAATTTTCTTTTTTTTTTTTTTTTTTATCATAAATATTTTATTCTAAATTTAATAGTTTATTTGTTCAAAATTTTTTTTTTTGTTTTTCATAATAGACTAAAAAAATTTTTTTATTTATTTTATTATCTTCTCTTCTCCAATTACAAAAAAAACTATTTTGTAAATTTTTACCGAATTTTGCTAAAAAAAATTTTTTTTTTTTAAATATGAAATGTCTCGCAAAAAAAATTCAATTATGCTATTATGCATTTTTGGAATTTAATAATTTTGTAATTGCGTTAATAAAAATCATTCTTTCTGAGGGTTTTGAAGGATAAAGTTGAAGAAAATTTTTTTGTTGTTTTTTTTTTTTTTTTATAAAATGTCTACTAATTATACAGGAAATGTTGTTCCAACGCCTCAATGGGTAAGTAATTATTTATTTTTAAAATTATTTTAAATTTTTATGTTCAATATTTATTTATTGTTAGTATGTTTCAACGGTCCACAATGGGGGTGGGTGCCGAGTGTGACGTTGTAAGCATGCAGTCCGAGGGATTTCGGGAGTCGCTGGTGGAAACGTGGCGACCTTCCACTGGCGTTACACTAGCCGAATTCCTTAGGGATTATGGCTCACAGCGAGGAGTTCTTCTCACATTGTTACAAATACACCTTGCTGCATAAATACAATACTTTAGTTAGGTTAGGGATACACCTCTTTTTTTTTAAGCTACATAAAATAAATGCAACACAAAAAAGAGTCTTTAAAGCTTTTGCGGATATGCTATATGCATAAATAATTTATGAGAAAATTGTTTTGTGTTGTATTGGTGTATATGTATGCTACTGTATAACTGTTTGTTTTGAGAGTAAATTTAATTTACAATAATTTTTAATTGTTGTATTGGTGTATATGTATGCTACTGTATAACTGTTTGTTTTGAGAGTAAATTTAATTTACAATAATTTTTAATTGTTGTATTGGTGTATATGTATGCTACTGTATAACTGTTTGTTTTGAGAGTAAAGTTAATTTACAATAATTTTTAGCCATAGGCGTAGGAAAAAAGGGAGTTTTCTTTTAGTACCATTTACTTATTTTTTGGTACCATTTAACACATGGCACCAACTACTCGCGGACAGAAGAAAATACTAGAGGATTCTACTATTTTACCGGAAAACCTTAATTTTGCGGAATTATCACTGATAAAATCCACACCACAGGGTAATTCAAATAATTTAACAAAACGACGGCGGTCGGTAACTTTTGCGCCGGAAAATTCAGACGAAAGCGGGGCGGAAACAGAAATTAATTTAGACGGAATTAATTTAAGCATGCATTCAAGTAATATCAGAGAAAATACTGAAAGTACTAGCAGCGAGGGCGAAGAAGAAGGTGCCGTAGGAGGCATACCAGTAGAAAAAATTAATTTAAATAAGGAAAGAAACGAAACATTACTTAATATTAATAAAAATTTTGACAAATTGGAAATGAAAACAAACAGATTATGTATGCAGGGAGCAATTCCACGCACCAATAGCGGCTTACAAATACCTAACGGATTATACGAGGATTTAATGCCACCAAACAACGGATCAGGACACAAAAATAATAGGAGATCAACAAATTTCTTAAACAAGGATAATACATACGATTTCGGCATGACAGCTCCAATGAACGCAACAATGCCCCTAGAAAAAACATATAAAACATTTTTTCAGGGCATTCCAACATTCTGCGGAGAAGGAGATCGTATGATACTGGATTTACAAAATTTTGTTGCGCTCGCACATGACGCATACTTCAGAACAGATGAATGCGACCGGGCCGCGGTATTAAATCAAATAATTCGAGGAAAATTAAAAGGCAGAGCCGCGGACATTTTTCAGGAGCGAGCCGTTAGTAGCTTTAGAGATTTCAAAGCAATTTTGGAAAACGCATTTATTCCTTACAAGGATTTAACACAATTAAGGCGAGAAATTGAGGAATGTGTACAGATTCCTGATGAATCTGTGGAACAATTTGGAGATCGTGTAGAACGAAAATTAGGATGCTTCAAAATTGCCGCCAGGCATAAATTTCCTAATGGGTTTCAAGGAATAGTACAGGATGCCGAAGAAACGGCTAGGAAAACATTTATTAGAGGTTTGCGATCGGAATCCATTAAACATTACATAATTTCCCAAAATTGTGCTAATATTGAAGAAACCCTTACAAAAGCAATACCATTTGCTAGGGAATCCTTGGAATTGTTGGGACCACAACGAGCGGAAAAATCAACGGAAACGGCAATGAATAACACCACAAAACAACTTTTGGAAATGATAAAAGAACTAAAACTCAGTTCCAATAGAGACAATACTAGATTTTTCAGGCAACAAAATATAGTACCGGTAACAGCAGCTAGGCCAGTAAATAACTCTTACGTGCCAAACAATAACAATGGACAAAGAGTAACTTGTTTCAATTGTGGTAGGATGGGCCATTACAGCAAGGATTGTAGGGCACCTCGCAAAACAGGCGCACCACCAGCTAATAACATACAAAGAGAAAATAAATGGGCACGTATGGAGTGTTATTTATGCAAAAACTCAGGACACATTGCAACTAATTGTCCGTTTAATAAATCAAAAGCACAGGAAGCCACAACTCAACAAAGAGTTAACACATTCCGATTAGGACACTGTGAGTGGTGTCAAAGAGAAGGACACAGTGAGTTAACATGTCCAGCACGACAATACTACCAATCGAAGCAGGGAAACGAGCAAGGGATGAGGTAAAATCCCAACTCTCATCCCCAAACAACGAAGGAAAGGGTGTAAAAAACGGTAACCTCCGCTTAAACCCCTTAGTGACTATGCCTTTGGACATTTCAAACACAAAAAAGGTCACATTATTGGTAGATACAGGGGCTCAAATAAGTTTAATTAAAAAAGAAAAAATAGCTAAGGAGGTACCTATAGATCTTAAGGAAAATATATTAATAAATACGATACATAACCAAAGTGACACTTTGGGCAAGTGCTTTGGAAAATTTTTGACACCAGAAGAAATGAGATGCGAGTTCCAGGTAGTAGGTAGTAATTGCGACCTTCCTGCGGATGGAATTCTCGGAAACATTTTTTTAGCAGAGAACTGTAACATTTTAGGACCACAAAGGACTTTACATTTTCCCAAAACAAAAGTCAATAAAAATGAATTTTAAATTCCCTTTACGAACCAGAATAATATTGAAGTAAATAGAAAGTTTGAGGAAGTTAAAATGTACAAAACAAAGAGTAACGATAAATTTGAAAATAAAGAAATGAATAGTTTTTATAATAGAAAATTAGAGAGAAATAATGAAATAGAGAGAAATAATGAAGTTAAAATAGAGCAAATTAATAATGATGAAGTAAAAGAAAATATCGAGTTTAAAAAAGGAATTCACTTTGAAATTATGAGAAATAATGACGAAATTAAAAAGGGAAATTTTGAAAAAGGAAAAATGGATAATAGAATTAACAAAGAGTTTGAAATTGGTGAAAACTCAAAACCAGAAAACTCAGGAGCTGGCCATAGAGCAGCGGATCTTGTTTTTTCAGGCAACGAGAACAAACCAATTTTAACAAAAGAAAAGAAAAAAGTACAATCCAAGGGAAAATTTTCAGGAGCAGACAACTGCGCTGCGGATCTTGAGTTCTCCCAAGGAAAAGGTGGAAAATCAAAGTTGAAAATAAAGGAAAACGAAATTAAAATACCCGCGAGATCAGAGAAAATTATAGAAGTAGCTGTTAAAGAACAGGGAGAGTTATTAAACATAGGGAAAAATTTGGAAAATGGAATATTCTTAGGGAATTGCATCAGCAAGGTACGAAATGGGAAAATTGCCGTCCCGTTGGTAAACACAACAAATCAGGAACAAATATTTCCAACTTTCGAACCAACAGTTCACTCGCTAAAATTTTATAATGTACACCCATTAACAAGTTGGGGTAAAGACGAGCGTAAAAAACAAAATGAACCAATTTATTATGTAAGATATCTATTCAATCAAGAGAAAACAGACAAAATGGGAATAAAAGAAAGGATTAAAAAATTAAAGGATGTTTTATGTAACTCACAGGATCTAAGCATCGAAGAAATAGAAACACTAGAAAAGATATGTGAAGAATGTCACGACATTTTTCACCTACCCGGAGATAAATTAAGCTGTGTTGAAAACATAACACATTCAATTTCTGTTAAAGCAGATACCAAACCTATAAACAGTCGTCAATACCGTTTACCTGAATGTCATAGGGAAGTAATAAATGAAGAAATCAGTAAATTATTAACGGAAGATATAATTCAGCCTAGTAATAGCCCTTGGAACGCACCATTGCTTGTTGTGCCAAAAAAGGCGGGGCCTAACGGAGAAAAAAGACATCGAGTGGTAATAGATTTTCGAAAGTTAAATGAAGTCACGATAGGCGATGCCTTTCCACTTCCCCGTATTGAAGAGATTTTGGATCAATTAGGAGGTTCAAAATATTTTACAACCTTGGATCTTGCTAGTGGCTATCACCAAGTACAAATGGAACCTACAGACGGAGAAAAAACTGCTTTCAGTACTGCATATGGCCATTTCGAGTTAAAGCGAATGCCATTCGGACTAACCGGAGCACCCGCCACATTCCAACGAATGATGAATTGCGTCTTAACGGGACTTCAGGGGTTCAAGTGCTTTGTATATCTCGATGACATAGTGATATACGGGAAAAATTTAATAGATCACGATGAAAAATTGCGATGTGTATTCCAAAGGTTGAGGGAAAATAATCTGAAATTACAACCGGAAAAATGTAAATTTTTAAAAAAAGTAGTATATTTGGGCCATAAAATAACATCAGAAGGAGTAATGCCCGATCCAGAAAAAACCAAATGCGTACAGGAACACCCCGTACCTAGTACCACAAAAGAACTTCAATCATTTTTGGGGCTAGTAAACTACTACAGACCCAGTATGCCCAAACTCGCCGACATTGGGGCATCTCTGTATAAAATGGCAACAAAATCCCAAAAATTTAATTGGACTTCGGAACACCAAAAAGCATTTGAAAAAATAAAAAAATTATTGGTCGAACCACCATTACTCATGTATCCGGATTTCAAAACGGAATTTAATTTAACTACGGATGCTAGTAATCAAGCACTTGGAGCGGTTTTATCACAAACTCAGACTGGAGAAGATAAACCAATTGCCTACGCTAGTAGAGTATTAGGAAAATCAGAGAAAAATTATGCGACGATAGAAAAAGAAATGCTAGCAATATATTGGGCAATAAAAAACTTTCGGTCATACCTATTGGGAAGAAGTTTCAAAGTTTTCACAGATCATAAACCATTAATTAGTGAGTACAATAAAAGAAATCCTGAAGGACGACTAAATCGTTGGAAAATTAGGCTTTCGGAATATAAATTTTCGATCGAATATAAACCAGGAAAACAAAATGGTAACGCGGACGCACTAAGTCGGATCCCGTATAGAGAAAACGATACGGAAACAAATCAAATAAATGTAATAACTAGAGCTCAAAAGGCAAAATTAGCGTACAAGGATATGGATAAAACTATTGAGGAAGATGAAGAAGATTCTAACACTGACGAAGAGGATGAGGGTAAACCAACTGAGAAATTGTCAAAAAGAATGGAATTAATAGACAAAGAAGAAATCCAAAAAACAATACAACAACATCATGACTCACCTCTTGGCGGTCACATAGGTGTCGTTAAAACTTACAATCGACTAAAGAGACACTATATTTGGAAGAAAATGCTTAAAACAGTAAGGAAGTATATCGAGTCATGCCCAAAATGTCAAAAAACTAAAAGAGGAAGGGTAACGAAAATGTATATGATGATTACTGATACAGCCAAACGTCCATTTGATAAAGTATATCTAGATATCGTTGGACCCTTCCCAATATCAAATACAGGGAATAAATACATTTTAAGCTTTCAAGACGACTTGACCAAACTACTGGATTGTGTAGCTCTTCCAAACATGGAAGCAACAACAGTAGCCAGAGCATTTTATGATAAGATTATATTAAAATACTCCGCCATACCAAAAAAATTAATTACCGATCAAGGTACCAACTTCACTAGCCAAGTTTTCAGAAATCTTTGCAAAATATTGAAAATTGAAAAATTGGAAACGACCGCTTACCACCCTCAGTCAAATGGATCCTTGGAAAGAAGACATGGACCATTAGTGGAATATTTAAAGATGATAGTGGAGAAAAATGTGCAAACTTGGGATGAATGGCTAGCAGAAGCAGCCTTTACCCATAATCACACACCGCACGAAGGAACCAAATTTTCACCTTTTTTGTTCTGTATGGTTTTTGCGATCCATTACCAAAATTTGTAAGTCGGAAAACTGAGCCTCTATATAATTCAGATGACATCAGTAACGTCATCAAATTCAAGCTTCAGAGGATCAGACAATTAGCACGGGAAAACTTAATTAACAGTAAAAAGAAGGCAAAATTGTATTATGATAAATGCGAAAAAAATTCGTCATATAAGACAGGTGATAAGGTACTATTGGCTACCAATATGATATTTCGTCCCTTAAAAACACCAAAATTACCCAGAACCAAAATGGCAAAACCTAATTCCAAGTTAAATAAATCAATCAGAATGATCCAACAAAGGGATAACACAATGGATGAATATGTAACACCCGAAGTGTTATCATTTAGAGAATAAATAAATAATAATCATACATTGTATTTATAATAAAATAACATTTATCAAAACAAAAAAAAATACATAATAATAGAAATAATCTACATTACGGATAATATACTAAAATTTAATTTACGGTACGACATCTATTACGCGATAGTATCATTAAGTCTTTAGCGCAGGTTTAGAAAAGTATTTAGCGCAGGTTTAGAAAAGGTGTGAAACTTAACTACAATAAAGTTTAGGAAATATTTTTTTTAGTATTAGTAAAGATTATTACCAACTAAGTGTCTTAGATTAAAAGGGGTTTTAGTATTAATTATGTTAAATTATACTTTTAGGAGTAGTAATAATAAAAAATAATTATTGTTTATCAACATAAACTTAAGAATTAATAGTAAAATTTAAGAGGAAAAAAAAAATTTTTTTTTACGAAAATAATTTAACATCAATCTAACAAATTTTTAAGAACACAAACAAGTGGAATGCAAAAAAGAAAAAAAAATATGAGTGGAATTTATTTTATGAAATAAAAGATAATAAATTTAGTTTTTTCAAAATTCATTTTAATTTTTTTTTTCCCATTTTTAACATTATTTTTATTACGATTTTTTTTGCATTTTTTTTACAATAATTTTTTTTACAATAAATTTCTAATTTTTTTTAAATTTATTATTGTAATGCACCCTTCCTAGCTGCAAATATATAAAAAAAAAAAAATCATTTTAATTAATAAAAAAAAAAAAAAAATTTTATATAATCTTTTTATTCTAAAAATATTCCCATCTGAATATGATATTCTAAAAATATTCCCATCTGAATACGAAATTATGTCCACCCTTTTAGGGGGATATACGGCGTGATAAACTCCTCGCTGGGAGCCATAATCCCTAAGGAATTCGGCTAGTGTAACGCCAGTGGAAGGTCGCCACGTTTCCACCAGCGACTCCCGAAATCCCTCGGACTGCATGCTTACAACGTCACACTCGACGAGGCACCCACCCCCATTGTAGACCGTTGAAACATACTAAAAATAAATAAAAATTGAACATAAAAATTTAAAATAATTTTAAAAATAAATAATTACTTACCCATTGAGGCGTTGGAACAACATTTCCTGTATAATTATTAGACATTTTATAAAAAAAAAAAAAAACAACACAACAAAAAATTTTTCTTCAACTTTATCCTTCAAAACCCTCAGAAAGAATGATTTTTATTAACGCAATTACAAAATTATTAAATTCCAAAAATGCATAATAGCATAATTGAATTTTTTTTGCGAGACACTTTATATTTAAAAAAAAAAAAAAATTTTTTTTAGCAAAATTCGGTAAAAATTTACAAAATAGTTTTTTTTGTAATTGGAGAAGAGAAGATAATAAAATAAATAAAAAAAATTTTTTAGTCTATTATGAAAAACAAAAAAAAAATTTTTGAACAAATAAACTATTAAATTTAGAATACAATATTTATGATAAAAAAAAAAAAAAAAGAAAATTTTTATGTAAAATTAAATTGAAAATGTAATTTAAAAAAAAAAAAAGGGAGGTATACTATTATACATAATATAAAAATAAAATAAAATGTATACATAATATAAGAATAAAAAACATATATAAATTTATAAATATTAAATTATTATTGTTAATTGTCAAATTACATAAATTTTACAACAAAGTTATATTATTGAAAATTTTAAATTATACCATAAAAATTGTTTAAAATACATATATAAAAATTAGAACTATTATATATTCTATTAAAATATAAAAATGAAAAAAATATGTATACCTAAAATTATCAATAAATTAATAAAAAAAATTTTTTTTATATTTTAAACTAGAATTAAGTTGGAAAATTGTGAAAAGGAAAAATTGAGAAAAATTATATAAAAAAGAAAAAATATATATCATGTATAAAATATTAAATAAAAATTGGGAAATAACATTATATAAAAATAAATTATTGAATACTTAACATATTAAAATTATGAAAAGTAAAATTATTTAAATATTAAATTATATATTACTATTGGTTTTTTTTAAAATATTATATAAAATCAAATTGTTGGAAAATAGAAAATTATATAAAAAAAAATGTAACTAGATTAAGATCAAAATTGTTTATACGTTTTATAATGTTTTTAAATAAAGAATGTTCTAAATTGAAAAATTCATATTGGAAAACTCCGAAATACCATTAACTAAAAAAAATATAGATATTTTTTATCTTGGGAGAGGGAGGTGTTGTGTGACAACATTCATACATTTATGTCGTCATTGACTAAAAATGCTTTATATCGGCAGTGCATTATACTATATCAAAGTTTAAATCAAAACAATAATAAAATACGTCATCGTATTATAAATATTATTGTATACAAATAATACAAACCATAATGACACACTTAAGTTATTATGTATAAAATGTAGAATAAAGAATAAATAAAAAGGTAAATAAACCTAAAGTAAATAAACGAAAGCACATAAGCTTTCCTAATAATAATAATAACGTATAATGCGTCATCAGCAAAACGGGCAATAGCAACATAATTAATGTATGAACTGTTGTTACACAATTTTACCTTTAATTAATAACAAATATTAATTATTTACATTTATTAAAATATTCTAATATTGCTGAAGAAGCAATATTGGAATATATAAACGGCGAAAAAATGGTATTTCAGGGAGTTCAAATATTGACGTCTTCTACTGAACAGGCCAAGCCTATAGTGAAGAAAAAACAATAATAGAACTTTAAGGTGAAAACACAGAAATTAGTCTTGTTTTATTTTAAAATTATTAGTAGTCAAAGTTATTCATTAAATTGAAAGGAAGAAGTCAGAGGACGATCAGGCCAAACGAGAGATAAATAATATAAAGGTGAATATAATTTCATACAAGACAGACCACAACACAACAAAAGTATTGGTCAGGATTTTTTAATTGGAATGGGACAACCAACTGTTTCTAAAATAATCCAAGACACTTAATATTTTAGAAAATAAAATATGTACAAAATGGATATCCTTCCATTTGACTGAGGAAGAAAAATGCAAATCCAAACAACATTTCTTTAATAAATATTCATTTCCAGGAATAATTGGTTGTGTGGACGGAACACATATCAAGATTATTAGACCTCAAAATAATGAGCATCTCTATTTCTGTAGAAAAGGATATCATACAATAAATGCAATGATTGTATGTATAATATAAAATTTAAAAAAATTTAAATTAATTTTTTTTAAATATTCATAGGTATGTGACTATGAAATGAACATTAGGTGCATTGACGCGTGCTATGGTGGTGCCTCTCACGATTCATTCATTTGGAGTATGGGCGAACACACAAATTTTTTAGAACAAAATTGGAAAAATAGTGAAAAGCAAAGTTGGTTACTAGGTAAATTTTCTTATATCATAAAAAAACCTAATTTTAATTTTTGATTATATTAAGGTGATAGTGGGTACTCTTTGCAACCATGGTTACTGACACAATACAGATCAGCAGGTGAGGGGACAATTGAATCCAAATTCAATAATATACATTCTAAATGCAGAAACATAGTTGAAAGAACTATTGGAGTGCTGAAAGGAAGATTTAGATGTATATTAGGTAAACGAGGACTCCATTATACACCATCTAAAGCCATACAGGTTACAAATGTCTGCTGCGCATTGCATAACATTTGTATTAATTACAAAGTACCAGAATTCAATATAGTATTGGAGGACCATGAAAGTGATGATGACGACGAATTTTATGATGGTGCTGAAAATAATTTAACCACTATTGCCAAAGAAATAAGAGATATGATAGCTCTTTCTTTTTAAAAAAAAATTTTTAATTCATAAATTAATTAATTCATTAACAAAAATTATTAGTAAATAAATGAATTTAAATTCAATAGACAAAAGTATGTTTAAAAATGTTTTGTATTTTAAAAATTAATATTATTTTGTATATTATGAACATTTAAATTCATTAAAAATTCAAAAATTATATTAATAATAATTCATTTTCAAAAATAATATTAACAAAGTAATAATATAACATGTAACTAAATTCATTATAACATAGTTTAAATTTTGAATATTTTTTTCATAAATTATTTTCTTTTGATTGAATTATTAGTATTTTTCATTTCCTCAACTTCTAGCATCCTCTTTTTTATTTCCAATTTCATTAAAAGTAATTTGTTTTTTTCGATATTTTCTTTATTTTGAATTACAATTTTTATTCTCTTTTAATTTGAACATTTTCATACGCCACATATTAGCTTCTTTCATTTCGTCAACAATTTTTTTATTACTTTCAATAATAGCTGAAAGTTTTTCGTCCATCATCTCATATAATTTTGTGTGTGTAGACGTTTGCTCTTTTAATAAATTTTCTTTAATATTTTCTAAATTTTGTTTACTATTTTTTGATTTTTTCTGAGGAAGTGGTATTATGGTCGTGTTTTGTGTTTCCATTTCTTCATCTACTAATTCTCCAAATATATCTTGAACCTCTTCGACATTTTCAAAAGCAATGTTTTCATTAGAACAAATTAATACATTTTCGAATTGTTCAATTTGATGTCCAAATTTTTTTGCTCTAGGCAATCCTTCAACGGATTCATTTAAATCTAACAAAGCTATTGTTGATTCTTCTTGAGGAGAATAACTTGATTGTTTAAATATTCCACCTCCGGTTCCACATAGCTGTAATTTATTTTTCCTCATTTTTTTTTTAGGTGGCCCATGGGCATTTAGTTGGTCACTTACAATTCTCCATAATACTTTTGCTCTACTTCGAGCATTTTTCGTTGATACAAATCCATTGGCCAAATCTTTATGATCCTCCATATATGAAATCAAAAGTTCATATTGTTTTGTAGTTGTTGTTTTATACCTATTATTGTATGTATTAATTTTAGTATATATTTTTCCATATAATAATTTTGTATATTTGCGTATAATATACATTAATGTAGTATTAATATAAATAAAAACTTACATTTTTTAAAAGAAACAGCCAAAAAAATTTTTGAATTTTTAAAAAATTATTAATTTGACAATAACGTAAACAAAATAGTTGACGTTAAAAATTTCGATCGAAACGTTAAAAAAATCATTTATGGAATATATCGATTCGATAAAGAATCGATACGTTTTCAGGAATACCAAAATTAAATTAACGTTACGAAATTCATTCGAAACGTTTTCAGGAATACATTTTCAAAGTTCAAAAATGGAAATTCATAAGGTTTAGTACAGTTTTCAGGAATACATTGAAAACACGAAGCCTACAAATTTTTAAGGTTTTCACGAAAATATATTTTAGCGCCATCTATTACAAAATAGAAGCTATGTAGTTTTGAAGTAGGCATAGCTAAGTTTCCATACAAAAGTAGCCATTTTTATGAAAAATCAAAAAAAAAACGAAAAATTTTTAAAAAAAAGAAGAAAAATTAAATTTTATTAAATAATTTTTAAGATAATTAAATCATAATTTGACATTAAAAACAAATAATTACTATTTTTAATTTTTTTGGTTTTTACGTATAGTAGTTTAAATAAATAATTTTCATAATTTGACATTCGAAAACGAAATCGCGCTCCATTTTTGGTGTGTCACTATAAAAGTTTTTACATCTAGTTTTCGCTAAAACTTAGGTTTTCAATTTTGGTGTGTCCCGGGTATTAGTTAATTTTGTAATATCTATTTATTATAGTTATACCCGGGACACACCGGACCGAAAACTCAGATTTCGTGTTTTCAAACTTCAAAAATGGAAATTCATAAGGTTTTAGTACAGTTTTCAGGAATAAATTGAAAACACGAAACCTACAAATTTTTAAGGTTTTCACGAAAATATATTTTTGCGCCATCTATGACAAAATAGAAGATATGTATTTTTGAAGTAGGCATAGCTAAGTTTCCATACAACAGTAGCCATTTTTGTGAAAAATCAACAAAAAATCGAAATTTTTTTTAAAAAAAATTTAAAATTAAATTTTATTAAATAATTTTTAATATAATTAAATCAAAATTTGACATTAAAAACAAATAATTACTATTTTTAATTTTTTTGGTTTTTACGTAGAGTTGTTTAAATAAATAATTTTCTTAATTTGACATTCGAAAACAAAATCGCGGTCCAATTTTGGTGTGTCACTATAAAAGTTTTTAGGTTTAGTTTTCGCGAAAACTTAGGTTTTCAATTTTGGTGTGTCCCGGGTATTAGTTTTCTTCATATTATTGTAAAATTAGTATCAGCTTTGTATATAAATTTATATAGTAGTCCCATTTCGGTGATTTTTTTTGAATTTTGGCGACGAGAGAAGTGCTAACTAAAATATAGTAGGGACATAAATCATATTTTTTATTTAACAGGGCCATCTACATTTGAATAACTGAAACAATTCAAAATGGCAAATTTGTGTATATTTGTTATTGTAATTTTTTTTTATTTTCTTATTTTCGAATGGATACAGAAGTGTAAGGGGGGAAGAAAATATATAGAAAAAAAATTTTTATATGCGTATTTGAATAATTTTTAATTAATTTTAGAATAGAAAAATATTGTTTTGTAAATTGCTAGGGATGGTGACGTAAGGGGGAAGAAAACATATGAGATTTTTTTTATGAATATACATATGCGTATTCGTATTAATGAATATAATTTTCTGAACTAATTTAAGAATTTAAAATATTTTTTATTTTTTTATTCTTAAATTCTTGGGGAAGAAAATATATGAGATTTCTTTCTAGAATGTTCTAGAATGTTCTAGAAATCGAATAATTTTCAGGAATTTATGAATTAAAAATGTTTTTTGTGTTATTATTCATTGGCGATGGTGCCAATTTTAAAAAAATATCGTAATTTTTTAATTTTTATTGGTCTGGATGAAATGATGAATGGCCATATTTTCATCTGGGATTTTCTCTGGTACCACTGGATGGATTGGGCTAAAATTTGGCAACCACATTCAAATTATTGGTCTGGACGAAGTGATGAATGGCCATATTTTCATCTGGGATTTTCTCTGGCACCCGTGGATGGATTGGGCTGATATCTGGTAAACACATTCATTATAGTGATCTATAGTTAACTATGCCAGTGCTCCTCCATTATATCCCATAATGTATCAGAAATCACGTTTTCGTCATATAACCATCTTCCAGGTAAAGCTAATGTAGGAGCACTGGCATAGTTAACTATAGGACACTATAATGAGTGTGTTTACCAGTACCAGATATCAGCCCAATCCATCCACGGTTGCCAGAGAAAATCCCAGATGAAAATATGGCCATTCATCACTTCGTCCAGACCGCTATAACGAATGTGTTTACCAAATATCAGCCCAATCCATCCAGGGGTGCTCGAGAAAATCCCTGATGAAAATATGGCCATTCATCATTTCATCCAGACCAATAAAAATTAAAAAATTAGGAAATTTTATAAAATCGGCACCATCGCCAAGGTATAATAACACAAAAAACATTTTTAATTCATAAATTCCTGAAAATTATTCGATTTCTAGAACATTCTAGAAAGAAATCTCATATATTTTCTTCCCCAAGAATTTAAGAATTGAAAAATAAAAAAAATATTTTCAATCTTAAATTAGCTCAGAAAATTATATTGAAATACGCACATCCATAAAAAAAATCTCATATGTTTTCTTCCCCCTTACGTCACCATCGCTTGCAATTTAACAAAATTTCTTTTTCTATTCTAAAATTCATTAAAAATTATTCAAATACGCATATAAAATTTTTTTTTCTATAACTTTTCTTCCCCCCTTACACTTCTATACCAGAATAAGAAAATAAAAAAAAATTACAATAACAAATATACACAAATTTGCCATTTTGAATTGTTTCATCAAAAATATGATTTATGTCCCTACTATATTTTAGTTAGCACTTCTCCCACGGCCTTTTTTCAAAAAAAATCACCGAAATGGGACTACTATATAAATTTATATACAAAGGTATCAGTTAACTTTATTGTAGAGAACACTTGAATTAGCTTAAGTACCAGTAACTATATGTATTCATAATGTAGAGACTTATCGTCTCATATGTTTACTGCAATAAATTAATTATTATTATAAAGTAAAGCAATTGTGTTTTTTTCTAATTTATGGAGATTTCGCTCATTTAGGCCCATTTGCTGATTCACATCATAATGTTGAACATACAATTTATGATTAGGTTAAGTTATTTCCATTTGCACCATAAAATTTATATCTATCATAGTAAAGTTTTAGCTAGGACACAAAAAAAATATAAAACAGCCAACTACAATTCCTAAAATCATCGAAATGTCACACAAAATCAAAATATTTTTTTTTGGTTAATGTCATGAATATGAAAATTTTTTATTTAATTTTAATTTTTTTACTCCATAATAATAAAAATTTTGTTTGGCTTTTAATTTTTTTTTTTTCCAGAAAAATAATAATTTTAATTGCCAGAAAAATAATAATTTTTATAGATTACTATGTTACTTCAACTTCAAAATGACCTATAAGCTCATCATAAATTACTTATGATCTACTAAATCCTCCACTTAAGTTATGTGAAACATAACGAGATTTATGTTCTACTTTTACGTTGGTGCAAACCGGTAAGCACAACTTAGACATTTAAGTTGAACATAAATATTTATGATGTGAATCAGCAAATGGGCCTTAGTCGGATTTTGGAATTTCAAAAAGTAGGTCGCGTTGTTTTTTATTTTTGTGTAAAGTAGAAAAATTGTACAGTGAAATTTATATTCTGAAATTAATTGAAAAAAATAACTATGAAGGAAGTAAATTAATGTTTTAATTTTTCTAAAAAGCATATTAAAAAAATTAAATCCAGGTTTTAAAAAATAATAATAAATTTATTTATTTAATATATAGTTGAAATAAATAATGGTAAAATATAACTATATTAAAATTAAATACAAATTTGTGAGGAAGTGTTTCTTTTGATAACATGAATTTATTTAAAAAATATTTTTTTCATTCTCAAGAATGCATCTTAATTTTTTTTATATGTTAATTTTTTGGATCATGCATTCTACATTCGACCGCTGTCATGCATTCTTAACAAATTTAAACTTTTATATGGTTTTTAAATAATTTCCTTTAATTGCAGATTTCATATATATAAAGAGCTAATGGAAACGTGAGTAATTGGAATTACTAAACTACTAAAAAGTAATTGGAATGAATCGAAGCAAATGTTAGCAAAACATTTTCCTTTTTGACAGCTTCTGTAAAGATAAAATTAAACATTTAATTTTACTAATAACAGAAAATACAAGAAATATTTACCAAAAAGAAATGTTTTGGTATATTTATATATTATATATTTTTTATTTTATTTTATAAAATAAAACAATTTGTTTTATTTTCCTAATAAAAATTACTGCGTTCAGAGCTAAAAATATACCAAAACATTTCTTTTTGGTAAATATTTCTTGTATTTTCTGTTATTAGTAAAATTAAATGTTTAATTTTATGTTTACAGAAGCTGTCAAAAAGGAAAACTTCTGGTACTTTGATTTTCAACAAGATATGAAAATTTGATTTCTTTTATCAAAATCCGAATTTACAAATGTAAATTTAAATTTAGAAATAATAATAAAATAATAATTAATTCTGTATTAAATTGTATACACATACAATTTGTTTTATTTTCCTAATAAAAATTACTGCGTTCAGAGCTAAAAATATACCGCTTAGATATAAAATTCACTTTTTGCTTTTTCAGGTAAAAATAATTTCATTAAACTTGAATTAAAGAATGCATTATTAGGAATAGAAACTGGAATATAGCATTTATAAGTAAAATTAGTGTTTTTATAAATCAAATAAGTTTTTTGACAAATGAAATTCATGCTAAATACATACCATGATCAAATAATATAAGGTCTGCTTCTTCCCAATGACGTAGATTTGCTTTGTAGAAGTTTTAAATATGTTTTAGTTGGCTGTGCTTTTATTTAATTTATTATATTTGGTGTGTTTCTTATTTAAATATGTAGATCAAATAGATTCTTTCAAATCTGAAATCAAATTAATCTGACTTATAAAATAAGAAAGAGTGAGATTTTTCAGATAAAAATACGATAAACAAACCCCGGGTTTGTCAAAAGCACATTTCCTCAAAATCGCCACATGTAGAACTATGAGCTATTCTAAAACAATGGGAATTCCTATATGTGCATATTGTGCAGTTTTAGTAGTATTTTCAATGTACTATACATGATACATGATGATATGGTAAATATAGGTAAAAAATGTGTCCCTGTTCGATTTTATTAATTTTTTTCCTTCCAAGTTTATTATTCCAACAAAATACATATATATAAAATTATCATTTAAGTTTTCCCTAATTTTGCTTTTAATTGAACATATAATGTAATATGAAATAATATCCAATATTCCCTTTATATAGCTCCTAAAAATATGCAAAATGTTAGTTTTTTGCAAAATTTTACATGATTAAGAATTTTGATTAATTATAAGTGTGAGGCAAATTACTATAATTTATTAATTAATGCACTTTAAAGAAATATGAATTTCGAAACTTTTCTCAATATTTGTTTTTAAAAATATTGTGCAGTTATAATTTTACAAGTAAATTAAAAATGTAATTTTTTGATTTTCGAAGGGCCACAACGGAAAGGGGAGAAGAGATACGGATACAATTTCTTTAGAGACTCTAGTTATTTTTTAGATATCTCTTTGGTACATAAATTTCAGCCTTCTATAATAAGCACTTTGGGAAATACAGGGTGTTAAAAAAACTAAAAAAAGTTGTATGAAGATAACGGTATTTTTATACATCAAAGAATTAAATTTTAAAAAATTTGTTTATTTCACAAAAAAGATAAAAGATTTTCCTATCTTATGGCTTTTACAGACCTCAAAAATTTTTATTGGTTTAAAAGTTATTAGATGTTCAATATGGGTAATTTTCGAACTTGGAGGGGGAATAACTCAGAGGGGTAAAGAGATAGAAGAAAATGTTGTTCTACTGGACCTATTATTTTATTACTATCTATCTATATTCAAAATTTTAACACTCTATCTTGAAAGATGTAGAAGTTTGTGTAAACGGACGGACGGACAGACAGACGGACAGACGGACAGACGGACAGACAGAGTGAAACTAATATACACATTTCTTCCAATTTGGTTGGAAATGTGCTAAAAAATGCACCAATGTTTGCCGGGAAGCATACAAATCTTGGCAGGCATGTCTGGGATTCTCAAATTGATTGATCTGAGTCAAAATAGTAAACAGTTCTAGATTTATTAGATCGATCTTAGCACAAGTAAGAAACACACCATTAATTTCATTTAAAATTCATTTCATTTATTCTTTACAGCTCATAATTATGATAATAAATTTATTGGAAAATGAATTATTAAAATTTCATTATTTAAGGAAAAAATTTCAAAAACCTTTTAATATTTTAATTTTTTCTAAAACTTAACCTACTTAAGAACTAAATGAAAGATTTAAAACGAATTGATTAATTTTCGTGATTATATAAAGCATTAATAATATCGTGTTCAGAGTACTGAAATCTTTCCAAAAATTATAAATTTACTTCTTCACAGTAGTCATTAAACATTTCTATGTTGAGAGATTGATGTAGAGAATAAGTCGGAAAGTATCTTGGTAAATTTTTCATAATTTTTAATGTTTTATTTTGTGCAATTTGAATTTTTTTTATGTTTGTGGCTGAGGTTTCTGCCCAGGCTGAATACCCATAAGCTAAACTAAGTCCGAAAATTGATTTAAAAATAAGTAATTTATTTTTTATATTGAGTTGAGATTTCCTATTTATTAGTGGGTAGTGTTTTTATCAGCATATCATTTTTTTTAATAAGTTGTCGACGTGTTGTCCTAAAACCCTAATTTTACTTGTAAATCAGGGCCGGCGCTCCCAAAAAACAGTATGCACAGCTTGACGGGGCGCTAAAATATAAGAAATCTTGAGGGCGCCAAAATCCATCAGAAATAATTTTTTTTTTTAATTTTCAAGTAACGAACAAAAAGTATAAACTAGTAGAGTTCATATATGCAAAATGCAACGTAAATTTATGTTTTGAGTGTATACATATATTTTATATATATGTACCTATATTATATAATAAATTATATTTATATAGCCGGAGAAAAAATTTCTTGCTATTCTTCTCTTCACGATATTTATATATTGCTTTTATGCTTCATACTGTTCATAGTTAATATGGAATAATGGAATGTAAAAATACCGATAAAACCCCCCTCCGTTTCTTATATGAAAAAAACCCCACATGAACAGTATTTTTAGTCTGTTCATCTAAAAAATCGAAATCGGTAGAACAATAATTTAATAAATATCGATATCTATTCATACCTCGTATTGTATTTGTATCGCACTCTTATTTTTTCTAGTACCTACTATTGTATCGATATCGATATTTATTAAATTATTGTTCTACCGATTTCGATTTTTTAGATTAACAGACTAAAAATACTGTTCATGAGGGGTTTTTTTTTTCATATAAGAAACGGAGGGGGGTTTATCGGTATTTTTACTTTCCATATTAACTATGTATGAACAGTTTTGAAATTTTGTTGAAAATAAAAATATATTTAATATGAAGCAATTACTATTTGTATGGATTATGATTATTGAATACATATGTACAATTTGACCCAGCAAACAAAAGCGAAGTAGTTACTAACACAAATAAACATTTTGCATGCTTGTATATAACTCTATGAGTAATACGTAAAAGAATTCATATATATATAGAGACGCGTCATAGTAAACTAGTGAATTTTTGCCCAAGTCTCTATCTTTTTTCACTGGAAGAAAAGTACTTTTCCGGCGTACTCTTGTAGTACTTGTAGAAGTAGTTCTACGTTTGCTGGGGATGTTATGAGATTTTTAAGTGGCACAGTGCACAGATTAATGCTGTTCATGGTGTGTTTTTTCATGTAAGAAACGGAAGGGGTTTTTTATTGATATTTTTACTATGTATTCATAATAACTATGAACAATTTTAAAATTTTGTTAAAAAAAAATATAGATATTTGTGTATATGACTATTGATTATGACTATATACATAGGTATATGTAATATATTTTTTTTATATGTGAAATTTTTGGTGGTACAGAGCACAGATTAAAAATGCTGTTCATGTGGGGTTTTTAGGGCTTTTTTTAAAAAAAAAATCCCTTATGTTAACGCTTTTCTGTCCGTCTGTCCGATGTAAACAATAAAAGGCAGTTATTTCACATAGTTACTGTACACCGAGGTTTAAGATAAACCCACCGATAGAAAGCTTGATTAATTGAGAACCAGATGTAATTGATAGAATTTTAAAATTCGGCCGGTAGGCGGCGCTATTCGCATTTTGCCAAAACATCTTTTTTCGATGTAAAATGTAATTTTATATAGTAAATGTGCACTAAAAATGAAGTTTGACTACTCGTTGGAAAGGTAATTAAAAATAGAAACCGATGCCGGTAACCATATTGCAAATTTCTACCGCTAGTGGTGCTGAATACTAAAGTAAGTAAAATGTTAATATCAAAAAATGATTTTCAATCGTCAATAAAGCTCCAAAAATTATGTTTAATATCACATCTGAAAGTTAGTAAGTAGTAATATATAACCACAGTGGTTATAATTTCAAGTTCTGCCACTAGAGGGCGTAAAATATAATTATAATATTTTTTAAAAATGTTATTTTACTTGGTGAATCCTTAACAAAAATGAAGGGAAAGCAAGCGCTGGAAAGCTAATATAAACTAAAATAAACCAGACATTCTCATAATCTGATTTTTTGCCACTAGAGGGCAGTAAAATACAAGTAAAAACTTGTAACTTAATATAGTAAATGTTCACCAAAAATGAAGTGTGACTACTCGTTGGAAACGTAGTTAAGAGTAGAATACGATGCCATTAACTGTATTTCAAATTTCTACCGCTAGAGGCGCCAAATACTAAAATCGTGTTTTACAATTGTGAATAAGCTCCAAAAATTCGCAAAGGAAAGGTAGTAAGTAGTAGTATAAAATCACAGTTATAATTTTCATTTATGCGGATACAGGGTGCAAGATATACTCCAAATATGCATTTAGAGTATTTGAATTTAAAAAAAGCCCGTAATTATAAAACTACTGATCAGTAGTTAGGCTGCGCGGCATTTTTTCATGTAAGAAACGAAGGGTTTTTTTATTGATATTTTTACTATGTGTGCCCATATTTTCATTTGGGATTTTCTCTGGCACCCCTGGATGGATTGTGCTAAAATTTGGTAAGCACATTCATTATAGTGGTCTGGATGAAATGATGAATGGCCATATTTTCATCTGGAATTTTCTCTAGTGCCTCTGGATGGATTGGGCTGATATTTGGTAAACACATTCGTTATAGTGGTCTGGATGAAATGATGAATGGCCATATTTCCATCTGGGATTTTCTCTGGTGCCTCTGGATGGATTGGGCTGATATTTGGTAAGCACATTTATTATAGTGTTCTATAGTTAACTATGCCAGTGAATATTTATATTTGGTAAACACAATCATTATAGTGATCTATTGTCAACTATGCCAGTGCTCCTCCATTAGCTTTACTTGGAAGATGGTTATATGATAAAAACGTGATTTCTGGTACATTGTGGGAAATAATGGAGGAGCACTGGCATAGTTAACAATAGATCACTATAATGATTGTGTTTACAAAATATAAGCCCAATCTATCCAGCGGTGCCAGAGAAAATCCCAGATGAAAATATGGCCATTCATCATTTCATCCAGACCACTAATTTGAATGTGTTTACCAAATTTTAGCACAATCCATCACAAGGTGCTAGCGAAAATCCCAGATGAAAATATGGACATACCTAATTTCATCCAGGATAGTATCCATACATAATTATATTGCTATTTTGCTATTTCATTCAAAAATATGGTAATACTTACACTTTCATTCAAAATATGCGAATATATACTTGCGAATCACAAATATATGGAAAACGTAATAACACGAATTTATATATAAATATATATATATGTACATTTACATATATATAAATTCAAAACAACCTACTTCGTCTTCGTTATTAAACAAAAAAAAAATTTTTTTACATAAAATAAAACGTCATAATTTAAGTTTTCCAATAATATCGATAATGTAGGGATAGATAATACAGTTCTTCGATCGTTTTCCATAATAGCAAAATAATTCGAAAGTGAAACTCATAAATGAACGTATTTCAAATATGTCATTTTGTAGAATAAGCCACATTATAACTTTGCAAAGAAATGTCCATGCAAAATTGTAAGATGTAATAGGTGATAGTAACACATCACTCTATGAAATACCATTACAGAATAACAAAAAAACTGCAGTGATAATTCAGTATTCCATTAAACGTAATAGCGTTTTGCAGAATAGCAAAAATCGAAATACGACCGTATTTCAAATACGCCGTTTTGTAGAATAACCCCCATATAAAAAAATTAATATTGAAATTTTTACATACCTCTTCCATTTTGAAAATTATTTAAATTTTTTTAACTTACACAATTTTGAAGCTAAATTAATGAAAATAACAGGTGGTTAAAAAATATTTTAAAATTTTGGCATGTATGGGATACATGGAGCTTCTCTGCAGTCTCACGTGTTGTGCTATGACGATCCGAATCGATTATTGCTTTGATTTGATCGTCATTAACTTCAACTGGACGACCAGATCGTTGTTCATCTTTGAGTGAACAATCACCAGAACGAAATTTGGCAAACCAATTTTGACACTGCCGATCCGTTAAAGCTTCTTCACCATACACAGCACATAACTTTTTGTGAGCTTGCGATGCGTTTTTCCTTTTTCACACAAAAACTACACAACCTATCAGTACAATTTTTTTACTATATGGCAGTACCAACTATAAAACAACAATATGAGTTTGACTTTTGGAATACATCAACATACATAAAAATTCTACTAAAGCGATCAATCAGTGAAATCCGCAATTACTTAGTTGCCAACCCTATATAATATAAATAATTTTATTTTGAATTGTAATTTCCATTATTATGAATTTATAACAGTTGCTCAAAGTGACTTCTTCCCATCTGAATGTAAGCAAGTGCTCTTCTGTGAATTGCTCTTCTAATACCAATAGTTCAATTTGTCCCTAATTTTCTGCGCTGCTAATTGCTTCATTTCTTCTAATATTGATATTTCTGTTGAATACACCTATTCTTTCATCGTACCCCAAACATAAAAGGGGGCATAGACTTTAGGCCGCGTAGAACAAAATGAAGGCGGTCTAAAGTCATTTTCCAAAATGACTTTAGGCCGCGCGGTCTAAAGTCAGTTTTTATCGCGGTCTAAAGTCACGTGATCTTGCTGGCCAATGTATTGGGCCGTTTTTCCTATCGGCCATAGTGACTTGGAGCACCATGATGTTAGTAAAAATGAAACATCTTCAAGTAATCCTGCTAAATCATTCTGTAAAAATTCTAAGTAACTTCGGCTATTTAATCTTGGTGCTAAATCAATGTTGATTTATGCTAACTTAATGTTTAAATTATTTCTTCTCATTGTATGTGGATTCCCATGTGTGCAAATTATGGAAGTTTGTAATGTCATCGCTCGTGAATTGAGACTCATCATATTTTTGGTGTAAATGCGGGATCATTGATATTTCTATCAGTCAACCAGTTGCACAACTCTAAACGTTTAGATCTGCTGGTAGGTAATATCTCCTGAACAGTTGTATGAAAATGATGAAGCCTCTCCTGGCGTAAAATTGTAAAAATGTAACACATGATATCACACATCATATGGTATATTGAATTGAGAAGGAAATCGGCGTATACTTACTGTAGGACCTGTCTTACTGTGTTATGTATACTATATATTCATCTAATTCAACAGACCGACGTGGTGTTGAATGACCTTGAGTACGATTGTAGATTGTTCTGCCTGTATCTCGTAATCTTCAGTGAATACTTGAAAATACTCTTGTATCAGGAATTCGTGGTACAGGATTTCTAACAGAATACGCTGTTCGCACATGAACAGCCAATCCATAAAAGTAGTGAATGACTGCATACTCATTCGTATATTTTACCATTTTTAAAAATAATTGAAGTAAGTAAACTTGAGCTTGACACTAATAAATTTAAAACACGACTGGTTAAATTACAAAGTAAATAAAAGTACTTATTTTATACACAATTTGTATAGTGCCCGAAATGGAAAAATTCATGAGTCGTAACTTTAAATTAAAATTGTATTTCTGTTATTATAATTATTCAATTTCAAAATATTAAAATCACAATTTAAAAACGACAAGTTTACTTCTTGGAATTGCAAGATAGTTTGAGGAACATGAGATACCGTCGGTAAAAAGAAATATTTCAAAAATATTAAATAATAAAGGAAATTATTGGTAATTAGTTTTTTTTATCTTTCTATGTTTTTTATTCATTGAGTTTTTAATTGCAGATTTAATGACTTTATTTTTTGTATTCATTGATAAAATTTCAGCCTTTTACCTAAATTTACCTCAAAAATTACATAAAAAATATATTTATAATAAAAATAAATTTGCTACTTGATTTTCTACTTGAGAAGTTTTATTTTTCGATACACCGAAAATGAACAATTATGATATACTAAAAATTTATATGTATTGAGGATAGTAGTTTTAATATCATTTTTACATTGCACTCTCAAAGTAGTTTCATCGCGTTAATGTTAATCAGCTGTTTTATATATTTAAAAAAATTAGACATGATAATTTACCGAAATTGTAATTAGATGAAATGTAGTTGTCCAGTTTATTAATTTATCTTCAAAAGAAATTTACGCAAATTCTTATAAGAATGAAATCCACAAATCAAATTTCCACGTTGACAACTTTGGACACAATGTTAAGTTCAATTTTTCGAACTTTCTGTATTGCCAATTTGTGCGTGTGTTGAGTTTTTTATTGAATGTTTGCGTGTGTTTAGTTATTGCAGTAAAATGAACATGCTGAAATTTTTTTTTTTTAATCATTAGAAACAAATAACTATATTCTTTTTTAACTTTATTAAATAATATAAAATTATTACTATGAAGTCTGAATTAAAAGCATTACATATATTTTAAAGAAAAATAATGATATTGGTATAAACTATTTATAACAGTTGGAGTCAATGTAGTACTTACTTGCCGATATAAATTTTGTTAATAGAAGTGGAACAATCAATCCCTTTAAACATGGTGATCCCCCATACGTTTTATTAGGTAATTTTTTAAATATTTTATTCAGTATATTTTCGATATTAAATTTATTTCTATTAAAAGGCACTTTATATTTTATTGCAAAGAACGCAAATGTGTTTTATTTGAAAGAACCTTAAGTATATTTAATTTAATATAAAATTAATTATTCAAAGCAATATAGCATATGAGACAACAAATAAATAAATATTTTTAATATGTAATTAAATAGCTTGCTAATAAAAAAGGCTTAAATATTTAAGTACTATTTTCTTATTACTATTTAAAATAAGTTTATAAGACTTAATTAGCTAATTTAATATTTTTTTATTGAAGAAGTTGTTGGTCTTGGAACTCCTGATGTTTTAGGTCTTCCAGATTTTGCTCTCACTGCATCCATTACACAATCTGTATTGTAGCTTAAGTAAACAAATGACAAATCTACAAATTCCGACTGCAATAAAAAATTAACAATATGTTGGAATATTAATACTTATTATTTGCAGCTGTGCAATGTGAAATAGTTAATTTAAAAAAAATGTATTATATATTTGGGAAGCAAAGCGGGTTGACCTTTACACTGCCGCGAGCTGTTCTAGTAGCGAAAGCCTCTACCTGAATTGGTACCCTAACCTCCACAAAGTCTGCCAACTGAAAACTCTAGCAACCCTATGGGAAATGGAATAACCAACTTCTGTAGAACATTAGGTCGGCTCCAACGAGACAGGAAGAATTATGAAAGCGCTGTCTTAACATATTTGGCAACCAGTTATAATAGTTTCTTACATACGTAATGTCTGTTCTTTAGGTTAGAGCTGGCTATAAACAGCGTCAGTATGTCCATTTTAGGAGTCTATCAGGTCTTATTTTTTACTTAAACAATCGTATGGTAAAATCATGTGGTCACTTGTAGTCGACAAGCAAACGGTAAAATGCAAACTGCAAACTATTTATTAACAGGCCAATAAAATCAGCTAATCAAAAGACTTAAGAAATTTAAAGGTGAAATACTGGCTAAATGAAATGAGATGAACGAACATCACCAATGAAATATTTTTTTATTCAGGAAAAGCTACGACTGACGTGAAAACAAAAGAAAATTCGAATCTTCATTTCCAATGAATATAAATTCAGTTCTATTGTATGGAATAATTCTTCTTTTTCTTATTCTGTTGGCACAACAGAATGACCTCATGCACTGTGGCATAGTACACTACACAAAAATTGAAAAAGTATTTTTCTTATAATAATAATTTAAACATTATATGAATTTGAATTTCGACATATTCAAAATTAAAAAATGTTGCATGAAAATTAAATTTTTGAAATTTAAGAAGGTTTGGGGGTGCCAGAGAAAATCCCAGATGAAAGTATGGCCATTCATCATTTCATCCAGACCACTATAATGATTGTGTTTACCAAATATCAGCACAATCCATCCAGAGGTACCAAAGAAAATCCCAGATGAAAATATGGGCATACAGTTGCTCCCAAAAGTATCCGGCCATCCTACTTGGTTCAAAATATTTAATGTTTTTCACTTCATTTTCAATTAAGTATTTTTTTTAATATTGGCTATAAAAAGCCTTTACTAATGCACAATACTAGAAAAACATATTAGAAAAATGAATTAATTATCAGAAAAACTTACATAGCTGTCCCAACTCATAAAACAATTGACACTAAAGTCGGCCACTAAGTGTGTATGCATACGGGGGACTTCCCCAAAGTAAGTTTAGTTACCAAATAGTTTCCAAATAGTGCGCCTTTCGAGAAAAATTGCATTTCCGAATTATGTACTTAATTGTTTGGTTGTCGATTTTTTCTGAAGTATATTTAATTTTGATATTTCTATGATTGGATTATAAATTACAAGACTAAATAATGTTACAAAATAATAATTATTTGTTTTCTGATATTTAAAACTTAACGTCTAAGATTAATTCTACTGAATAAAAGAAGTGGCCGAATACTTTTGTGAGCAACTGTATATAATTTCATACAGGATAATATACATATAATGATATTTCATTAAAAAAATGAGATACGTTCGTATTTCAAATACGACGTTCTGTAGAATTTGCCATCACCTCTTGGCATGTCGAGATATGGTTCATTCTCCGTGGCTAATACTATATACGAATGATTCTTCAGTTTTTGTCCAGGACCTTTGAAGCCCTTGGTTCTAATGGCCCCCATTCTTGCTTCTTCTTCTATGAATGTGTAACGGGGGGAGGTTCAGCAGCGCTTCCATTGTTGATGTCGGTGTTGTACACATTGCTCCAGTGATATTTAAGCAAGCCATTCTTTGTAATTTATTTAATTTACACTGGACATTTAGTTGTTTTGTTTTTCTCCACCATATCACCGATGCATAGTTTATGATCGGTCTAACAATTGATAGATACATCCAGTTGACTATCTAATAATAATAATAATCTTTATTTCAAAACAAAACTTAAAGCTATATAAAACATAAGATAAATTCAATAATAATTCCATAAATTCAAGATTATAAATAAATTCCAAAAATTAAAATATTTTAAATTCAAAATAATAATAGATTTTGTAATATATTCAAAATTTAAAAAATAAAATAAAAACAAATAGTTTATATAAATGAATTAAAAAAAAAGATATTGTAAACTAAATGATATAAATATTAAAGAAATGATGTATTACTAAAAATATAAAATTTAATAATTATAAAAAATATAAATAAAAAAAAGTTTTTTAAAAATACTTTCCCTTAAAGAAATATTCAACTAAAAAGTAATAAACAAGCAAATAATACCACATCAATGTACTTTCCCGTTGAGTTTAAGCCACTGTCAGCAGTAGTAAGGGTAAGTAGACCTCCTTATAATGGCCTTAATTCTGATAAGATCTACTTTCCCTTACTACTGCTGACAGTGGCTTAAACTCAACGGGAAAGTACATTGATGTGGTATTATTTGCTTGTTTATTACTTTTTAGTTGAATATTTCTTTAAGGGAAAGTATTTTTAAAAAACTTTTTTTTATTTATATTTTTTATTTTACATTTTTTAGTCGGTCAAATATTTATTAATTTGACCGACTAAAAATATTTAAATACTTTGACAACTTGGGAATGATTTGTTTGAGCTCCTCATGGCCCACTATTTGGAATTCCACATGTGGCTGATGTTTTTTGTATAATCGGCTCCACATGACCCAGGGTACTGCTCGGACTACTCTTCAAGACCATTCATTTGATGCTCCACATGATTTTTTTATTATGGGCCTCGACATGACACAGGTTTTGGGCCCTAACATGAATTATGAAGCTCCACGGACTGCGCAACGAGATGTATTTTTCAATACCTTTTATTTGGTACCTCTCATGTCTTTTTGCATTATGGGCCCCACAAGAGCCAGAGTACCTCTCGGAACAGATTTTGGGCCCACTTGACCCACGCACTACGAAACGAGATGTACTCTGCACGACCTTTCATTTGATACCCTACACGATATATTTATGATTTAAGGCCTTGTTGACCCACATGACCCCCTTTTGGAAACTCGTGTAACCAAGTGTGCCTTTACGGACTACGCTCATTTAAATATACTCTTCAAGACCTTTCATTTAATACCCCACATGATTTTTGTATAATGAGCCCACATGACCCACATTTGGGCCCCCGTATAATCGAATGTGCCCCACGGACTACCCTCATCGAGATGTACTCTTCAAGACCTTTCATTTGATACCCCACATGATTTTTTGTATTATGGAGCCCAACATTGCCCCCGTTTTGGACCCGACATGACCCATGGCGCCCCCCGGACTACCGTTCAATGAGATTTACTCGTCAAGACCTTTCATTTGATACCCCACATGATTTTTTGTATTATGGAGCCCAACTTTGCCCCCGTTTTGGGAGACATGACCCACGGCGCCCCCCGGACTACCGCTCAATGAGATGTACTCGTCAAGGCTTTCATTTGATACCCCACATGATTTTTTGTATTATGGAGCCCAACATTGCCCCCGTTTTGGGCGACATGACCCACGCCGCCCTCAGACTACCGCTCAATGAGATGTACTCGTCAAGACCTTTCATTTGATACCCCACATGTTTCTTTGTATTATGGACCCCACATTGACCCGATTTGCGCCTGATATGACCCACGGCGCCCACCGGACTACCGCTCAATGAGATGTACTCGTCAAGACCTTTCATTTGATACCCCACATGATTTTTTGTATTATGGAGCCCAACATTGCCCCCGTTTTGGACCCGACATGACCCACGGCGCCCCCCGGACTACCGCTCAATGAGATGTACTCGTCAAGACCTTTCATTTGATACTCCACATGATTTTTTGTATTATGGGGCCCTACATTGCCCCGATTTGCGCCCGACATGACCCACGGCGCCCCCCGGACCACCGTCCAATGAGATGTACTCGTCAAGACCTTTCATTTGATACCCCACATGGTTTTTTTGGTACATTCAAAAATTAAACAGCGCCCCCTTCCCTCTAATCAAAAAGGTCCCAAATTTATATGGTACCAAGCCATTGATGACACGAGCTCAACTTCCAAATTTGAGCTCAATCGGTCAAGCCGTTTAAGAGTTATGGCCAGGTGAGGAGATATATATATATATATAAATATACCGACATATATACTGGAAGTGTGAATTCATAAAAGGGAAAGTAAAAAAGAACTTTAATGAGATACATACAAATTAAAAAAAATAAAAACTAAGATACGATGCAAACAGATATAGCAGATAAAACACTTGGAATGAAATAGTTAGGGACATTCTATTGTCCGAAAATTGGACAAGAGATAATCTTCGGATGTATTCGTAATCCCCAAGTTTTCCCACATATTCTTCTGCAGGTCCTCATGGATTATTGTGCTTTTTTTATTGAGTTATTTATGTGGATGTTCCAGTTTAGCTTTTGGCCCAGCCCTATTCCTAGGAATTTAACTTCCTTCGAGAAGCTTACCTCCGTTCCGAACATCGTTGGTTTCTTCAGGTGTTCTATTATGTATTTCTTACTTAACGGAATTATGATGGTTTTAGCTGGGTTAACACGGAGTTCTTCTTTTATGCACCAGCTTTCCACGATATTGCACGCCTTTTGGAGTAATTCACATTGTGTATTTGTAAATTTAGCTTTGATGATAGCAAGGTTGTCTGCATATTCTTGACAGTCAAAGCCTTTGCAGCTTGACCAATAGCTTGTCGACTACAAGTGACCACATGAGTGGTGATAGTACACCACCCTGTGGGCATCCTCTATTAGTTTTCGCTTTGACCTGTATGGCGCCAAGAAATATTTCAATGATTCTAATGGTCAGCATTGATTTTGTCCATCTACATATCGATTCACTGATACCCTTTTCGATCATTGCACTAATCATGGGTTCATGTGTGGTATTATTAAAAGCTCCTTCAATGTCCATGAATGCTACTAGCGCTACCTCTTAGTGTGTTATGGATTTCTCAATTTCACCTGTTAGATTTAGCAGGGCCATTTCTGTTGATTTGCCTGCTTGATAGGCATATTGGTTTCTGTTTAGCGGGTTCACCGTGAGAGTTGCGTCTCTAATGAACCATTCTATGGTATCAAAATAAGAATATATAAAAATATGTCCGAATGAGATAGAAGATAGTCAAATTTATACCAATTATCATCCGATTCGTGTGGATTTTACAAGAACTTTACGTGTTTTTTTAGATACTAACGCTTTAAAATGAAATGACATATAAAAATCGTGGTAATGGCCATGTTTATTAATTATTTTCAGAAAAACTTTTTTTAAATACATGTTCCAACGTAATAAAACCTAGCAAACACTGTACTGGAACAATGGATGATGGACGAACTCATTGGCAAATTAATTTTTGTTTTTATAACTAAAATTAATATTATGAAATTTAATCAAATTTAAAAAAAGAATTTACTGAATGTATACTAATTAATATAATTAAATTTTGTAATGAATATATTACAGATTTTGAAAAAGCTTTTGATAGTTACACACGAAAAGCTGATGCAAATTCTCATCGACAAAGGTATAGATAGCAAAGAAAGGCGAATTATACGAATCTACTGGAATCAATTAGCGGAAGTAACAACAGAAGATGGTATTACAGACAGTGTCGCAATCAAAAAAGAAGTACGACAGGGCTGCATTCTCTCACCGTTGCCGTTTAATGCGTAAGCCGAAAAGATTTTTCACGAAACAGATCTTGGTATCAAAGTAAATGCCGAAAATAAAATTTGTGGATGATGCTGTATTGATAGCGGTGAGAGCAGAAGATCTACGCTTTATGCTAGAAAAACTAAACTCGAGCTGTGAAAACTATTGTTTGAAGATCAACGTTGAGAAAACCAAATACATGGTGATTGGTAAAGAACCTAGCAGACACAATAAAATGACATAACTATCGAAAGAGTGAGCAAGACAAAATATTTAGGAACGATTATTGTTAATTTGTTTATTTACCTCATTAACAATAATTATAATATTTCCTATAATTAAAACTATTTTTACTTTTACAAAATTAAAACTGTTCCGCTGTATTAAAAAAAAAAACGATGATTCTTCTTTTTTAACAATTCAAAAATTACAAAAAATCAAATCTTTTATCCATTGGTATTGCCAGTATAATAAAATAAAATAAAATATAATGTTTCAGGTAGATGTCGCTTCGGTAGTTACATTCTACCCCCTAGTGTTGACTCCTCTTCTTTGTCAACACGATTATTTGGAACTACCGTCTTAATTTGTAATCTGCATATTTTGTTGGCTGGTCGTACATAACTATTCTTCTTCGTTCGAACTGCTATAACACGAAATACACCGTCTTCTCCTGGCATTACCTTTTCAATAATGCCCAACGGCCATTCCCCTCTTGGAAGTGTGTTGTCTTTTAATATTACAATTTCACCAACTTCAATATTGTCTTCGGTATTGTCAGTCCACTTTGAGCGATTTATTAATGATGGTATGTATTCTTTTAGGAATCTAATCCAAAACCTGTCAACTAAGTATTGAGCAATTCTCCATTGCTTACGCAGTATACTATCTTTTTTATTAAATAGTCCGGGAGTTTTAACATCTGTTGATCGATTAATTAAAAAATCATTCGGTGTAAATCCGATTTCATCTGGATCTTCAGATTCCAATAAGTAAGGTCTGCTATTTACTAAATATTCTGCTTCAGCGAATACTGTTTGAAGAACTTCATCTGACGGATTACGATTTACAGACATAACAGCTTCAGGTTAAGCTAAATTTTGTAGGTTAAGCTAAATTTTGTAAGACGAAAATTTGAAACTTATTTAGGAATCTAATCCAAAACCTGTCAACTAAGTATTGAGCAATTCTCCATTGCTTACGCAGTATACTATCTTTTTTATTAAATTGTCCGGGAGTTTTAACATCTGTTGATCGATTAATTAAAAAATCATTCGGTGTAAATCCGATTTCATCTGGATCTTCAGATTCCAATAAGTAAAATTCCATACTCTGTCATATTTTTCGACATATTAATTGAATTCAGTTCTTCTAATGCTTCTATTAGTTCTCTATTCGCTCCGTGGAAATTTGTTCCATTGTCAGACCACATTTGTTCTATAGCACCACGTCTAGACATCATTCGTCGTACTGCATTTATACAAGAATCCGTATCAAGTGAATGTGCAATTTCTATGTGAACTGCTCGCGTTGTGAGACAAGTAAATATAACACCATATATGTTTTCCAATGATCGTCCATGTTTTATATAGAATGGTCCAAAATAGTCAACTCCGGTGGATGTGAATGGTTTTTTATATGTAAGAAATCTTTCTTTTGGTAAAAGTCCCATAAGTGGTTGGCTTGGTTTACTTTTTCTTTTTTTACACCACATACATGTTCTAATAATATTTTTTATGTTCATGTTCATTTTAGGTATCCAGAATTTTTGTTTAAATTTATGCACCACCACTTGGAACGCAATATGGCCAGCCTTTTGATGATAATATAAAATTAACTTTCGTGTAAACGGATGTGTTCCATCAAGAATTATTGGTCGTTTTGTGATGATATCTATCTCTTTTGCTCTTTCGATACGAGTCGAAAATCGCATTACATTATCATCATCTAAGGTTAAGCTAAATTTTGTAAGACGACAATTTGAAACTTTCTTACTTGTTTTAATTGTTTGAGATCATTTGGAAAGCATTCTTGTTGGACCGATTGCCACCATTTTGTTTTTGCCCATTGAATTTCATCAACAGTTAACGGTCCTATAGTTTTATTTAAATTTCTTATTTTATATGTAGAGTTATTTATGAATCTTTTTATCCAGGCTGTAATCCTACATAATGCACGATATTGAATATAATTGTCAATTTGTGGTAATACGTTGTCAGGTATCGATATTAATAGTACATTTTCAACTATTTGTGTAGCACTATTATTTTCTAATTTTGGCCAATTATCTTCAGTTGAATATAAAAACTTTGGACCTACAAACCATTCTGACTCAGCACTTAACTTTGTTGGCACGTTTCTTGTACTTTTATCAGCTACATTACAAGATGTTGATACCCATCGCCATTCGAAATTTTCTGATTTTTCTAATATTTCCGCTATTCTCACTGCTTCAAATGCTTTTAATCTTTTATTACTATTTATCCAATTAATAACAGTTGCAGAATCTGTCCAAAAGAAACGTTGTGCTACTTTTATATTTAATTCATTTTCAACCATTACAGCTAATCGACTACCCATCACAGCAGCTAAGCATTCTAATTTTGGTATTGTCATATTTTTATTTGGCATCGGTGCAACTTTTTATAACATTTTTACTATTTGAAATAAAATTTCTGATTTCGAAGCCTCCTTCTTTATGAACTTTGATTACTTTTAATATTAAGTTAATTGCATCTTATGTACCAGGTTAATTGCAGTCATCTACGTAATGATTTTTTACAATAGCATCATATGTACCAGGATATTTTTCTTTTTGAAGATTAGCATTATAATTTTTTACGAATTGTGCTAAAAATGGTGACGAATTTGTACCAAACAGCATTGATTTCATTTTATAAACATTTGGTGATTTATATTCATTTAAATTTCTCCATAAAAAACATTGAGCGAAAGAGTCTTCTTCTTCAATCATTACGCGATTGAACATTTCTCGAATATCACCAGCAAAAGCTATTTGATTTTGGCGCAAACGAATTAAAACACCGATAATTGAAGTAAGCCAGTCCGACCCTATGAGTAAATTATCATTTAATGAAACATTATTTACCTTTGCTGCAGCGTCAAAAACTATTCTCGGCTTAAAAGGTTTGTTCGGGTTAACCACCGCAAAATGAGGAAGATACCAAACTAATTTATGTTTGCTGAAGTCACTTTCAATAACATTCGTTGCATACCCCATTTCAAAAAGTTTATCAATTTCCAACTGATATGCTTTTGCTAATTTTTGATCTCTTTTTAGTTTTCGCTCTAAACATTTCAAACGTTGAAATGCCATTTTTTTGCTATTAGGGAGTTGAATATTTTCTGATTTCCATGGCAGTTTCACTTCGAATCTGTCATTAATCTTTTTTATAGAATTTTCTGCTATGCTGATTGCCCGTTTGTCATCAACTGATTTTGTTTTGTCATCTTTCACAACACAAACACCAAAACTTTCCAATTTAAATTGTTCTTTTACCAGATTATGAATTTCTTCTTCTATTGTTTGACAGCAAATAAAATTTACATCACAGTTTTCTTCTTTTTTAGCACCATAACCATGAATTGCCCATCCTAATTTTGTTTTTGATAATATTGGACCATTTTTACATTGAATAATATTACGAGTTATAATTAGATCAGCATGACGTTGTCCAATTAAAATCATTGGCTTTTTTTCATATTTTGATAATTGTACTTGATTTATATCTGGAAACTGTTCAGCCAATTTTGCTATATTTACTGATTGATTAGGTAAATTTAAATTTTGTACTGTTCGGACTTCTTCCATATTGTAGATTTGCGACCTTGGCTCGTACCTATAAACATCTCCGGTCCATTTGCAACACAAAGGTTGAATTTCATCACGAATACCGAGTTTTTTGGCCAACTCCATATCTAAAAGAGTGGTTGTACTACCTTCGTCTAAAAATGCTGTTGTTGTTTCAATGCCTAGTGGACCTTTAATACGTACGGTTAACATTTTTAATAAAACTGAATTTTTTATTTCATTTACACAACCAGTAACTTCAGATATTTTTAAATCTGTTTTATGTAACATTGAATGATGATATCTTTCACAAACAATTATGATTTTTCTTAGCTAATTCCCAACGCTTTTTAGAATCAGCTTTCAAAAACACAGAACATTTTTCAAGCGGGTGATCATCATCATGACATAATTTACATTCTTTTTTCTTACTGGGTAGTGGTAACTGTTGACGATTTGTTTCACTATTTTTTTTTTGTTGTTAATCATAGTTTACTTGATGAATTTTTGTATAAAACGTCACATCTGATGTAATTAGTGACATTTCTTCACACCATTCAGCAAATATATTTAGTGTTACATTTTTTTAATTAATTTTTTTTATCATTAAATTTGTAGCCCATTGGACTACTAAATGTTGTGGCAATTTATCTGTAAAAATTGCAAGCAATTTTGGAATGTCCATTATATATTCCGGTATATTTTCCACTGCTGACGTAATATTTTGTACAACACAATTATAATCAAAAAATTTTTGTAAAGAATCAACTGGTTTAATTCTTTTTGCTTTAAATATTAATTCACGAAGAATTTGTTCTGGATTACCATAATGTCGATTTAAAATATTAATAATTTTATCTGGATTTCTTGATGATATTAATAACATATCGACTTTTTCTCTAGCTTCTCCTTTTAAACATTTATCCAAACGCAAAATATTTTCTTCTGGAGATAATTTCCTTTTTTTTGTTGTAAGTTTATATTGCGAGTAAAAATGATACCACATTAAAGGGGAAGTACCATCAAAATCTGGTAATTTTACACCTATCGATTGTCGTGCCAGCATTTTTTGTAACGGTGTCTTGTAACAAACCCACATCTTCTTGAACATATTTTTTATTTAAATTTTGTGAAAAATTAATTAATGCATCATCATTTTGATTTAAAATTTTACTTTTATTTTTCGTAGATTGCTCTACCCAATATTTAACATCATTTGATTTACAGTATTTTTTTAATTCAAATTCAGAGTTAGAATTTTCTTTTTCAATTTCAATTGCTGTTTTAATTGTTTCTTTTTTACTTTTTAAACTTTCAACAGTTGCTATTAAAAAATTTAAATTCCGTTGAAGCTTTCGTTTTTTATTCAAACATTCTTCAATTTGAATCTCTTGTTGTTGTAAATCTAAATTGTTATTTTTTTTTATTACAGCTAGTTCTTCATCAATTTGTTCGTTTCTATTTTCTTCATTATTTATTTGCACCTGAATGTTGAGATTTTCATCATCAATAGCATGAATTTGTTTACGTAGTGTTATTTCCGTTTGTAATGATGACTGTTGTGAACTTTTAGATTTTGCGCTATGAACACTGTCAGAATCCTCAACTTCAGCGGGAATTGTTAAATATTGTACAATTTTTCTCGCTAATATATTTTTTGATTTACAATCATTGTCGATTTGGATTCCTAAAATTTCACAAACATGTCGCAACCCGTCTACGCTCACAGAATTTTGCACGTAATTTAAATTTTGTGAGACGGCGTAATTTTCAAAACCAGGGAATAATGCTATTTTTTCTTTTATTTCAGTAACATGACAATTTTCTCTAAACAATATTTGATGTAATTCATTTAATTGTACAGATGCCATATTATTAATTTTTGTTAATATGAAACGATTATGATAGTTCCAAAAATTGGTAGCCATCTTGTCTTCTCAAAAATAAACTTTAATTTTTATATATATTTCCAAGCACGAATTTAAATCTGTATCGAAGGACCACAATGTTAATTTGTTTATTTACCTCATTAACATGAATAATAAAAGCCAGTTTTGCTTTATAATAATTATAATATTTCCTATAATTAAAACTATTTTTACTTTTACAAAATTAAAACTGTTCCGCTTTATTCAAAAAAACAACGATGATTCTTCTTTTTTAACAATTCAAAAATTACAAAAAATCAAATCTTTTATCCATTAGTATTGCCAGTATAATAAAATAAAATAAAATATAATGTTTCAGGTAGATGTCGCTTCGGTAGTTACAATTATAGAACAAGAAGCGACAAATAAAACGGAATTAAATTGCAGAATAGAATATACTAGATCAGCAGTGAGTTAAATTTAATGCTGAAAATTCGAATGTTGAAGTGTTATATTTAGCCCATTCATCTATATGGTGTTGAAGCTTAGACTTGACCAAAAGTGACATGAACAAAATTGAATCATTCGAACTTTGGACATATCGGACAATATTAAATATATTCTGGAGACACCAGAAAAATATGTACTACCATTGATTTTAAATAACTAGATAAATCACCGACGCTGCATACTTTCGTCAACAGGTGCCGCCACATACACCATTTTCAGAAATTTGAAAAATAAATTGAAAATAAGTGAGCAGCAAAATAATTTCTCTCTTTCAATGAGAAAATCAGAAAAAAATTTATATTCCTTTTTTCCGTTTTTTCTTTAAGTTTTTTAAGTTTTTATGGTCTTAGAATTTTTATTTTTATTTTATGTTAGTGAAAATTAATATTTGTCAAGAAATTTTATAATGAATGTTTATTATTTTTGTACACAATTTTTGATTTTACTTTATTATACATATTTAAAAAAAATTATTTTTTGAAAAACCTTTAAAAAAATATTTTAAAAAAAATATTGTCTGATGGCGATTGAACCCGAATGTTATTTTTCATAATTTTTTTCATACAAATATATGAAAAAAATTAGTTTTGTCTTATATGATTTGATAACCTTATAAACATTTAAACATATGTACATATACATATATATAAAATTGAAAATTAAAAATTAAATTAATTTGTTTAAAAATGCTAAAAAAAAAATAAGTAAAAAAAAATTAATTTAAAAAATTATTGTCCCTGATGGGAATTGAACCATATACATAAAAATATATGAAAAATATGAAGCAAAATTTGTCCTGCCTGTCTATGAATAGTCATATTACAGCCATGGCTGATTCTTTCCATATTCGCATAATACAATATGTATATATTTATTATATGTGCCGTTGATTATGAAAGTGGTCTAAGTCAAGAATCCAAAAAAATTCATTTTTTGCTTATTTTGGGTAAAGAATACTCTAATATTGTGATCTAACGCACAATCATAAAGATTGGGTAGAAAGCGAACCGTTAACTTGACTTAGTTTTTGATTCGTTTATCAAAATCATATGTATTTTTCAATTTATTCAAACACAAATCTTTAAATATCTCGAAACGCAAAATATATGACTTAGACCACTTTCATAATCACCGGCACATATACAGGGTGACAATTAATAAAACAAAATTGTTTCTTTAACTATTAACACAGAACGGTGGATTTTATTAAAGTCAAATTAAGCACATTTTAACATCAGTCCCTTTATCTTTAAAATAAAGCTAAATTAATTCTATTGGTTCCCCTCTAGCCTGAACTACCCTTCTCATTCTTTTTTGAAATCCATTCACGCTAGCACGCACCATACAAATATTGCACAAGAATGGTGTCAGAACAATTTTTCCGATTTTCTTACCAAAGACGAATGGCCGGCGTCCTCCCCAGACCTAAATCCCATGGATTATTTTGTGTGGGAATATATGACTTCGAAGCTTAAGGATTGTAATTATAAAACAATTGAAGAATTTAAAGACGTTATCCTCAAAGTTTGGGACGAAATACATTGTACCTTTTTTGTTATTTTGTGTTTAGATTTTAAATATTTCGTTCTTTTTAAATAAAATATACATAATACATAGAACAATAAACTTCACTAATTAACAAAAACAATAAACAAATAATTTTCGCCCATCCGTCGTTTGTATTTGATACAAATTTGAAATTTTAATTAATAATAATATGAATATTTTGATTTATATTTTTGGCTACCTTCTTAAAATACCACAATTTTGAGATGGTAGCCAAAAAACTAAAACAAAATTTGAATAGCCAAGAACAAACAAAATATTTATAAACGTTCTGACAATGTTAATTAAAATTTTACAAACCATGGTTCTATTAAACTTAAACTTAAGTTTTATTAAAGTATAATTCGTGCAATTGCAGTAATTTTACAATTGATACAAACGATGGATGCGGGTTAATACAAAATACGTATAAATATAATATGTTTCTTAATTATTCAATTAGTTCATATTCAGTCGGATCTTTATTTGGCAAAGTAATATTTCCAAGTATTCCTACACTGAAATTAGTGCAATTGCACGAATTGCACTTTAAAAAATCTTTTGTCTGTTAAGCAGAACATGTTGACAGTGCTAACTTATTTAACTTTTTGTAACTTTTTTTAAAAATTGTATGTGTTGTGTTTGTGTACCTAAAATGATGCAATTGTACCTAAAGTACCTTTAAGTATGAAAAGGGCCGAAAAAGGTACAATTGTACCTAAAAAATCATCCCTGGTACATATTCAATCGTTTCGCGATTTTCAATATTTTCGAAATGTAATTGTTTTAAAGTTACGTTATTAATTATTTTAGTAAAATTTTCATGTATAATGGGAATTATTATATTGCTTGAAAAGTTTCTAATTCTATTTTCAAATACATAGTAATTTATTTTAATTTTACAATTGCTAAATTTAATGAAATTATGATTTCTAATAAAAATGCTATGGTCAATACAATTTTGTTCTATTTTAGAAGCAAATAGATTTTTTACAATAATTATGTCGTCAAACAGTTGTTCAATTGAAGTTACATTATTAATTCTTAAGCTACATATACATTATTTTTTTGGAAAATATTTTGTATACAATAATTTTTGTGTTTCTTTAAATTTTTCTTTAAAATAATTTCTTTTTCAATATTTTGAAACACATTTTCTTTTTGAATTATTACTTTTTCTAAATCGTTATCTAATTCTTCATTATTTTTATTAGGTATAGGAATTATTATTGAATTAAAGTATTTTTCTTTAGTGAAATATGGAACGCTCAAAACTAATATTAGCGATAAATCTTTAAGTAAAATATTTGTTTTAATATAATATAATAAGGTAGTGTTTTCGAAGTAATATTAAATTGACTGACTTCGTCATCAGTTAACATATCATGAGCTAGTACGTTCAGTTTGCTCAGTAAAATTATATCAATTAGTTTTTCTAATTGTTTATTGATTGTGACTATATTTGCATATAAGAGGACAGACATTTTTGTTCTCGAAAGATTGTGGATAAAACTACTTTATATGCCCGTTAAATTGTTCAGCGCTACGTTAATTTGTTGCTGTTGCTGATTTACTGAGTTTACTACTTCTTAAAAATTTTTAAATAATTTTTCATTGATTATCACTTGCTCATTTAATTGGTCAGTGGACGATTCTAGATTCTTTTCTAAATAATCAAAATGGCTGTAGATGTCTGCGGCGTCTTCATCATCCAAGCAATGAATTTGAGTGTTGAGCCTGATATTGATGAGACCTCGTTTATGTCTGTTGTTTACTTTTAAAGTTGATGGAATGATCATGTTTAAATTATGTTGTGCTGATGAAATTTCTCTTCGCAGCATTTCATCTTCACCATTATTTTGTAGGAGGATCCAATTGGTTAATGTTATTTTCTATCGAATCGAGTAATTCTTGATAGTGCTTAAGATCGATGATGTGCAGCATTTTTGTATAACTGTCAACAACTAGTCGCTCTTCCATTTTATATAAACTGTAACCATTTGGATTGTTGAGTTCTATTATTTCCATTTGTTGCCCCAAAACTAATGTAATTGCTATTAATATTATTAAAAGTTTCATCTAAAAGTAAAAAAAAAAGATTTATTAATGTATGTGTACAGAAAATTTTGTTCTTATTTCATTCTAAGCAAACATGATTTGGATGTTTTCTATTGGTAGTTAAATTTTCTCTTGCACTGATTAATATGGTATCTGGTGTGTCGCTTGTCACTAGTGTCGGTAATGTAATTTTCGTCAACATTATAATTAACTAGTTTTCTGTATTTTGGAAGAATTTTTCCAACTTTTCGATTTTTTACAATATTTTCTTTCGCATTGTAAATATGTGGACGATTTTTATTTAGTTGTTCAATTTTACGGATTTTATTCGTTTCGAATTCGTTGGCTATGTTCGTTATATCATCGCGGTCGTAATTTTTCTCCAATAAATTTATTGGTCTTAATTTTGTAGTAGAATGTATTGTGTTGTTATAATAATTAATTGCTTAAAAAATTCTATCTTCCAGATTTTCTTTTAATTTACTTGCTTCCATAATTCGCAGATGCCTGTTTAAAGTGCCGTGCAACCTTTCAACATCGGCATTTCCTGTTTTCATACCGGCTGACATTGTATGTGTTTCAATTTCGTTTTCTTGCAAGAATATGAAGTATGCATGTATCATTATCGAATATTAGTTTTTTCATTTTGCCCAAAAATAAAATTCTTTCTTTTAGCGCTCTCAAAATAGATACCCATGTACGATCATTCAAATGGTGCACTGTGGCATATTTGCTAAATTTGTCAATAGTTGTTAGGTACATAACATTCCGACATGGAAACCAGATGTCTATATGTACTATTTCGTTAAGATGTTTACCAGTTTCTGTAATATTAAATGGTATTTTATTAGGACGTTGATCGTGATTGGCTAAGATTCACACTTCGCAGTTGTTTACGAACTACTTTGTAATTTCATTTAACATATTTGGAAAGTAGTATTTTTGTTTTATTTCTTCAAACGTTTCATTTATCCCTCTGTGATTATTCTTTTTATGTTCTTTATCTATTATTGATAAAATTTGTTCTTTGTTAGTACTATCTGATAATATTACATTAGATTTTAATATTTTAAGATTTTTATTACCTACTTGAAAAATTTTTAACATAAAGATTTTGAAATATTTTGAACAAATTTATGTCTTCGCAATAAATACATACTAAACCTCTATTAATCAATAGTTTTTCCATTATTTTTAATAAATTCCTATCTTCGTCGACAGTAACATAGTTTTTAATTTTTTTTGTACAATTTTAATAGAAAATTTTTCTTTAGTACCGTAACTTAAAAAAGTTAGATTTTTATATATATTAATGGGCTTTTCCGTAATGTAAATATGATGTGTTTCATCTTCGGCAGCACTATGAACAGTTGTTCCAGTAGACGATAGTTTGTCGTTTTCATTATTAAAAATATTTGATAATAAATATTCCTCATTGCTCTTCATTATAAAATTATTTACTTCCTTTTCTTCTGTATTGTATACGTATCGACTTAGTGCATCAGCTACTTGATTTTCTTTACCTTTAATGTATTTTACATCGAAATCATATTCGTTCAGTTGAATCTTCCACCTTTGAATGTTTGGCTCTTTAATATTATTCATCCACACAAGCGGCTTATGATCAGTGTAAATCACAAATTTTCGTCCAACAGGTACGTTCTAACAGTTACGGCCAATAGTTCTTTTTCGATGGTAGAGTATTTACGTGGATTTCGATTGGCACAGATCAAAATTTAAAAAAAAAATCAATTTTATTTATGTCCAATCGAACGTAAAAACAGATCAATTTTTTTTATCTATGAAATCCATTTTTTTTATCTATGTAAATATGTCACTGTCATACAAATTGTAAGGTATTAGTGAATGGAGGGGTAAATCTTTAAAAAAATCCAGATTTTTGAAAATTGATCTAGATAAAAAAAAATTGATTTTTTTGTCCAATCGAAAACAAAAATTGATCTAGATAAAAAAAGATCGATTTTTTTTAAAAAAAATTTATTTTTTTTGTCCAATCGAAATCCACATTAGACTCGTGGTTGTTTAATGTGCGAGACGCGTAGCACATAGGGTGGCTGTTTTGTGACAAAACGGCACCTATAGCGTGGTCTGATGCATCCGTCGTAAGTGTGAATTGTTTAGAAAAGTCCGGTGATATTAAAACTGGGTCACTAACAAGTAGCAATTTTAATTTATTAAACGAATTTATATAATCGGGGTCTTTTTTTATTAATTTTCATTCCTTTCTTCAAATATTTGATCATTGGGTAAGCTACCTTAGAATAATCTTTTATAAACTTTCTATAGAATCCTGTTATTCCTAAAAATTGCTTTATCTCTATTATTGTGCTCGGTAATGCAATCTTTTGTATGCTTTCTATCTTACTGTTGTCTGGCTTAATACCCCCATTTATGATTTCGTGACCCAAATATTTTGTAGAAGTAGCTGCAAAATTACATTTGTCTATCTGTATTTTCAAGTTTGCTTCTCTTAATTTATTTAGAATTTTCTTTATTGATATCAAATGATCTTCAAAGCTGGTTGAAAATATTAAAATATCATCCATGTAAACCTTGGAAATCTTATCGATATAATCTTTTAATACATTGTTCATAAGTCGTTGAAAGCTAGATGGTGCGTTTTTCAGTCCGAACGGTATTCTTGTAAACTCATAATGACCGTTAGATGTAGAAAATGCCGTCTTCTTCTGATCTTCTGATTATATCTCTATCTGATGGAAGCCTTGCAAGGTCTAATGTTGTAAAGTAGTTGCATTTACCCAATTTGTCAAAACATTTCGTCCATATTGGGTATCGGAAATTTGTCATCAAGAGTTTGCTCATTTAATTTCCTGTAATCGATTACAATTCGCCATTTTTGCTTGCCCGAATTGTCGATTTTCTTGGGAACTATCTAAATCGGTGAGTTATACGGGCTGGTACTTAATTTTATGATATTATGCCCTAGCATTTCCTTAATTTGATTCTCCACTTCTTCGCGATGAATCTCTGGGTATCGGTATAACTTACTGTAAACAGGCCTATCAGTTTTTGTTGGAATTTTATGTTTAATATTATTTGTAAAGCTAAGCCTATCTACTCCTTCTTTATAAAATAAATCGTTATAAGAATTAACAAATTGTTGAGTTTATTTCTATCATTTGTATTTATATGTTTGGCAAAACTTTCTTGCGTATTATTAAAAAATTCATGACTAAATATATCAACTGAATTATCTACATTCACATAAAGTTCTTCTTCTTCATTTAAATAAAATGGTATAATTGCGTTTCTTGTAAATAAAAGTCTTTCTTTATAATTGATTGTCGCACATAGCTCGGCTAGAATATCGTTACCTATTAAACCGTCGAATTTATGATGAAAAGGATATTCTATAAATTGAACAAGGTAATCTGTTTTTTCATTGAATTCATTAAATAGTGGTATTTTTACTTGTATATTTGTTTCGATATTTTGATTAAGTGCTTTTAATTTTAATTGAAATGGTTTTAGTCTCCATTTCGTATTACATATATTAGGATTAATTATACTTCTCTCCGCGCCCTTGTCTAAAATAAATTTCATATTTCTGATTTTATTGTTTACTACTGTATAAGGAAGTGGTTTTCGGCTGTTAATTTTCATTATTATTAGCTTCATTTGTAGATACGTCCATCGGTTCAACTTCATTCCATTGTCGTCTTTGTTGGTTATAATTATTTCGATTATTATTATCATTATTAAATCGATTATAATTATTTTGTCGAGAAAAATTACTTTGTTGTGGAATAAAATTATTTGATCTGTGCGATTGACTTGAATTATTTCCAAAATTATGGTTCCTGTTACCATTTTGATGCGAAATATTTTGATTTCTAATATTGTCCACCACAGTGAATTGTGCACTTAATTTCCACAGGAATTGTCCACCACAGTGAATTGCGCACAGTGAATTGTCACCACAGTGAATTGTGTACAGTGAATTGTCCACAGTGAATTGTGTGCAGTGAATTAGCCGGCTACGTTATATAAAACTAAATATGTTTTTTGTAAAAATTAAATAACGTTCTAATAAAATTTATATTTGTTATTTGAAATAAAGTTTATCCATTATTTTTATTTTAATAAATGTATAAGTCTAAGAAAAGATTCTAAGATTTATACAAAACTGGCGCAGTCGATTACAAAGAACCAATATTTTTATTTTATCGAAGAAGATAAATAAAAATTAAAAACAATTTTTTAGTTTATCGGTGAAGATACATAAATGTAATTAAACATTTTCTTTAAATTTTATCGAAGAAGATAAAATTTTATCGAAGAAGATTAAATAAAAATTTTAATAATTTTCATTTTATCGTTAAAGCTAAAATACTTTATTTAGTAATATCACGGAACAAATAAAATTAAAACGCGGATAATAACATTAAAATAGACTAAAATAAAAAGTGCTATATTAATAAATAAGAAGAATAGTTGGTAGTTGAAATAAATCATAATTATTACAAGTGTTAGATATTTTGCTTATTGAACGTGTTAACTAAGTGACTTAAATCTATAAAGATTAATTAAAAAGAAATCTATTGCTTATTAAAATACAAAAAAAAATTGATTTATAAAAGTATATTTTTGAAATTTTGAATTTCTTTAAATAAAATCAGTTTTTAAAAGTGAATATTATTAGGTGGTCAACCAAAAGACTAAAGTCAAATAGGGTTTCAACTAATAAATCCAATACAAATTCAACCTGCACAAATATATTATATTTATTATACATAGTATTAATTATCTAAACTCAATTAAAATGTAAAATATTATACTTGACTCTACAATGAAATTAATTCAAATTCATGATTAGTTAAATATTTGTATTTACGAATATGTAGTAAAACTTAGATTTATTAATACTTGTACCTCTACGATTATGCGCTTCGTGGCTCATTAAGAGTTACAAGTTACAACTCTAGCATTCAAAATCAAAATGATTTTTTTCAATTTACGAATGTCAAACTTAACATATTTCAATACCAAAATGTTCCTCAATAAACTCCCCAGGTACGATCTTTTCCCTAAAATTCAGTTTCGGCCATTTTGAAATTGTTGAATTTTAAATGAAAAAATTGGGTGAGGAAGGCCCATCTAATCACAAAAAGTATATCAAGTCGCTCCTAGGCAGGCGTGTATAAACAGCCACAAAGAAAGACTTTTATTTACAAGAAACGCAAAAAAATTTTATGTTGGTATTGCACAAATAATTTAATATTTTGGCCCATTAAACATAACTTTTCAAGAATATCTTGGAAACGATTTGTGATAGAACAAAACGTTTTACGCCAATCGAAAGATCGTAGTTGAATTAGTAAAACTGCATATAACAGATTTTGTCAAAAAATTATTGTCTATTGAACACTTAAGAACTGAGGTAACGATGTATATATAAACAATTGATTTTGTGAGTTCAAATTAAAAAAAAAAATAGTTCAGATTAAAAAAAAATGGAAAATATTTACTATAACATTTATATATGTTAAATATTTGCTATAATTCCCACCTTGCTATAATTTCCCAAATATTTAAAATTTAAAAAAGTAAAATCAGAAATCCTGTAAAAAATAATAATAAACATTAATTATATAAATTGCTTTGACAAATATTATTTTTCCATAACATTAAATGTGAAAAAATAAAAAATGAACTAGATTGATTTTTTCTATTCTTCGCAAAATCGCAAAATGAATTTTTTCTTTAAATAAAACAAAATAAAAATTCTCAAGGCCATAAAAACTAAAAGAACAAAAAACGCAAAAAAGGAATATAAATAGTTTTCTGTTTTCTCACTGAAAGAAAGAGAAATGTAAAAATAATAATGTTTGTTAAAAGCGATACATGCATATCCCAGACATATATAACAATATTTTTTTTAAAATGATGATTTATCTAGTTATTTAAAATAAATGGTACTACTCAGCATCAAACATAGAAAGCTCATATGCAAAGAATTAGAACAGAAAAATTCATATCACTCAGTATTAAACGTAGAAAGCTCAGCTACTTGGGGCACATTATGAGAAAGAGCAAACATCGACTATCACAAATAGCGATCCAGGATAAAATAATCGGCAGAAGGAGCAGGGGCACAAGAAATTTGTGGCTGAACAATTTAACAAAATGGAAACATCTACTATAGAGTTGTTGAGAAAAATAACATCAAAAAGCCAGCTTAACTCAATGATGGCCCACTTTCGTATCGGAGTGGCACAATGAGAAGAAGTTTCTGATAAAAGTAAATCCAAAAGTTGGATGTGTAGCAAGCATGAAAAAGCATACAAAGAAAGTAATTACATAAGTACTATTTGAATTTGGACCTACGGTAATATAATTTGAAATATCCATATATATATCAATGTTGTAATGTAGATTTATCAAGCTATTATAAGCAATATACTTTTATATGTTGCAATATTTCCTTAAATATTAATAAAAATAATAATTATACGTACTTCTTTAACGCTTTTTTTTGTTTCTGGAGCATGTTTTCGCATATTATTTCCAGTATAAGCTACGCATTTTAATTGCCATTCTCCAATGTCCTCATTCCAATGAGTATATTGTTCAACCATTGCCTAAAAACCAACATAAAATTTTAAGTTTATTTTTCTAACATTTATTATTAGGTTGAATTTACAGTAAAACGTATATTGGTTGTATTCTTTTATTTATTGTCGATTCGCGTCGATAATTCATTAGCCTAGAATTTTTCAAGCGAAAGGTTCTTTTTCATAGAAGTATTTTCGTTAAAATTTGAGAAATTATTGTGTTTAATTAATTAAAGTATTTTATATTGAATAAAAATGTTAGTATATGGCTGCGATTATGATTGTCAATTATCAATTTGATAATTGACTTTTGTCAATAGATTTAGCTAAATGTCAACCAATTGTTGATGATATTGTATAATAATTGTCAACCAATTGTTGATCAATTGTGAATATTTTATCAATTATCAATTGTGAACTAAAAAAACGGCATTGTCCTTTACAATTGTAATAAAGTAATACTATATTAAAATTTGTTTTATCAATCACGATCCGCAATAGCAAAATAATTGACGATTGATAAATTTTGTCAAATGAAGGCATCAGCGCAAAAACAAGATAACTCCATTTTTAAAAAAATATTTAAAAATTAATAAATAAAAATTCCGCATCGTTTAGTGCAATAATCAGGCATAAAATATTAAAATACACAAAATTTTTAGCCACACAAACTTTTTAAATAGATTTCAGAATGTTATGTACATGTACAGCATATAATGAGAGAGCGGGTTCCAATGTTGTTGTTGTTGTTGTTTTCTAATGACGATAGGTTTTTAGTTCAGCTCATTAACCCTCTTGCTTCCAAATATAGGAGATGCATTTCTCCTTTCTTTTGCCAATCGTGATTTAATTTTGGACACGATACAAGATGTTCTTCATTCATGATGCTGTTGATATTGCACAATTTGCATAATTCACTGTTTGCTATTTTCATTCTGTACAAGTGGTGACCTAAACAGTCATGACTTGTAAACAGCCTGAATTTGGCTACCGCTTCTTTGCGCTGATCTTCTTTTATTTCTTTCATTTCTTCTATATTTTTCTACTTTTTATCTTTGATTTTTTCTTTGATGTTTTCTACATATAAGTATATTATTTATTTTATTTTTATTTTCTATTATTATGTGTCAGACTAGATTCGTAAATGGTACGTTTCTAAAGAATAATTATTTTGTTGGTAGGGTTTTACTAGTAGGGTTAAATTTAATATTGAACAAAGTACAAAGTAGGTTTGTAGGTTTATTATTATTTTTGTCATTTTGTTGTGAAATATCATTGAGTTAAGTTGAGATATTTTTATGTAAAAGTATATGATAGTGGAATTAGAAGAAAAGCAATTTATAGAATAGGGGGGATAAATTATATTAAAATGTAAGTTGCGATTGTTATTATCAATATTATTAAATATAGAAATAGAGTGAATGAAAATCTACGAAATAATATATAAGTAGTCTTTGTGATGCATTAATAAAATGTAAGTCGTCTTTGTGATGCATTAATAAAATGTAAGTCGTCTTTGTGATGCATTAATAAAATGTAAGTCGTCTTTGTGATGCATTGCAAGAAGTAAGTCGTCTATGGGAGCGTTCAGTGGCAAAAGTAGTTGATAGTCGGTGTCGATGTCGATGACTGTCAAAATTCATGCGGTGTCATAAAAAGTAACTTCGGTGCACTGAATGAGCAATGTCATTTGGTGTTCCAACTGTCATATGATATCAGCTGATCAAATCAAATTATATATTAAATTCAAATTGTATATTATCAAATTGCATATTATCTTCAACATTTAATTTTAAAATAAATAACAAAAAAACAACTGAAATATTTGTTTACAAAAATGACAATTCGTTTGCTTACTATAAAATAACACCCGACGACTACACTCTAGACTGCAGTTAAAAATAGTCATTTGATGTCGATCAAAGTGTGTTCACTGAACGCTCGTAATCGATTTTAGTCGGTGTTATTTTGACACCTTTGTGTACCACTGAACGATAAGTAGTCATTTTTTGTAAGTCTTAGTCACTTTTAGTTACTTTTTTGTTGCCACTGAACGCCCCCTATGTGATGCATTCAATATTAAAAGTCGTCTATGTGAAGCAAATTATATAAGTCGTCTATGTGATGCATTCAATATTAAAAGTCGTCTATGTGTTGCAACGACGAAGTAATGTATGAAAGGATGTGTGTGTGTGTAAAAGGGCCCCTACACGATCCAACACGTTGGACAACTTGGTTGAGTTGATGGTGAAGTTGGATCGTGAGCCACAAGTTTATCAACATGTTGAACTGTGTGTAGTGAAGTTGATCAACCACACTCAAAAATGACAATTTGTGTTCATTGTAAAATGAATTTCAAAGTGATCGGTTGTCTTGTAAAATTGAGTTTTGTGTTTATAAAAAATATTTTTTCTTTCTTTTAACCATTCTTTAATCCATTTTCTTTTTCTTATCACTTTATTTTTTTCTTCATCTTCTTCCATTATTTCATCAATCACCATTAATGCTAATACTTTATCCACCATTTTAATAAATTAACATACGATACTTTAACTTTACAAATAAACATTTAATTGTAAAATAAAAATAAAAAAATAAAGGACAAACTACAACCTCACTGCATGAAAACAAGTAAAATATGAAGTTGATAAACATGTGGAGAAACGTGTTGGATAGTGTGAGGCAAAGCATCAACCAAGTTGATAAACATGTTGTCCAACGTGTTGGATCGTGTAGGGGTCCTATTAAAAAAGAAAGTTAGACATGAACGGACAGGATTATTTTAGTAGAAATAATTGTAATTTACTGAATATATGTGTATATTCACGTTTTTTTAAAAAAATATTTACAGATAATAACTGAGGTGAAGTGAAGAGGACTATTCAGGAGAATTTATAGTGGAGTGTTTTTATTTTTATTAGAATTCAAATTATTATTTTTGTTTTGTTTTGAACTATTAATTAATTAATTTTATTTTGAATTTATATTTTGCATGTGAACAGTATTAATTTAAAAAAAAAATAAACTGTAAAGAATTAATAATAAACAGATAATTAGTAATATTGAAGAATATAATTGGTTTTTATATGCTATTCTCTGTTCTTTGTCTAGCTAGCTAGACACTAGCTGAGTTATATTTGAACCTTTTTTAGCTAATATATGTGCACGTTCATTTCCAAACAGTCCAACATGTGCTGGCACCCACTGCTTAATGATTGTTATTTGATGTGATAAAATTTTAAGCATTTGTCTTATTTCATGTATTTCACCACAATGTCTTATTTCATGTATTCCATATTTTTCTAGCACCAGTTCATTTTATTTATTTGCTTGATCTTTATGTAATTATTCAACGCTTGTTTTTCTATTTCTAGTTTCATAGGTTTATTATTTGTTGATACTTGTGTTAAGTGACATAGCACGAGAAATAAAACTCGTAAAAAAATAAAAAATCCTTTTTCACAGTTACATTAACAATATAAGTCGAAGGATTCTGCCCTCTCATGAGAAGAGAGAGAGCATCCAGTAACCATGGTGAGGAGATGTGAGTTATTATGGGGATTCTAGTCGCAATCACTGAAAGGTGCGGTTGCTGGTTAGTTCGCGGCAAGATTTTAATTAATTATTAATAATAAAAATATGTATAATAAATTCAGTTAATATAATCAGAAGTGGGATTATTAACTTTAGTCAAGTTAGTAAATCGTCGTTTTATATTTCAGAAGTGGGATAATAAAATCCATGTGCTAATATAATATCTTTTAATTATAATAATTACATAAAATATATACAAAAAAAAATAATATAGAAAAGAAGATCGAAAAAAAAACATGTTTGAACAGGATTATTTGTGAATGCGTATTTTTGGAAATAAAATGTAAAAAAAAAACATGTTTGAGCAGGATTATTTTGAATGCGCATTTGTGAAAATAAAATATATATAAAAAAAATCATGTTGGAACAGGATTATTTGTGAACGCACATTTTTGAAAATAAAATCTATATAAAAAAAAAGTTGTGAATTTGAGTTTAGTTACTGTGCGCAGTTTACTTTGCAATTTTTTGTGTATTAGTGTAGGAAATTTATTATTGTGGGATAATAATAGGATAGTAGATAATTCTAGAATATTTTATTGCGAAGTTCTTTAAAAAAAAACGAAGTAAGAAATATATATGTATATTTATATATTTTTGGATTTGATTTTAAGCAGTAATTAGTTAATATTTAATTTTGAATTTATTTAAAAAAGTATATATTTGATTTTTGGATTTATTAAAAAAAAGAAGTTATATACATTTAATTCTGGACTGTCTAAAAAGAAGTGCGTAGTCAATGTTGTGTTAATTTTAAAGAAAATATACAATTGATTTTGGATTTGTTGAAGTGCGTAGTCAATTGCGTGTTAATTTTAAAGGAAATATATAATTAATTTTGGATTTGTTGAAAAAACGATTTAAAATAAAAGAAGAAGTGCATGATTTATGTTGGATTTTTTTTTTGTTTAAGGAAAGTGTACAATTAACTGAAGATTTATTTTAACATTTAAGTTTAAATTTAGTAACTATAGTAAGTAATTAATATATTAGCGATAGAATATATTAGCTATATAAATAATATATTGTCTACGTAATACCTTTGTATATAAATGTATATAGTAGTCCCATTTCGGTGATTTTTTTTAAAAAAAGGCCGTGAGAGAAGTGCTAACTAAAATATAGTAGGAACATAAATCATATTTTTGATTTAACAGGGCCATCTACATTTTAATAACTGAAACAATTCAAAATGGCAAATTTGTGTACATTTGTTATTGTAATTTTTTTTTATTTTCTCATTCTGGTATAGTTACAGAAGTGTAAGGGGGGAAGAAAATTTATAGAAAAAAAAATTTTATATGCGTATTTGAATAATTTTGAATGATTTTTAGAATTGAAAAAGAATTTTTTGTTTAATTGCAAGCGATGGTGACGTAAGGGAGAAGAAATAGAAAACATATGAGATTTTTTTTATGGATGTGCATGTGCGTATTTGAATATAATTTTCTGAGCTAATTTAAGATTGAAAATATTTTTTTTATTTTTCAATTCTTAAATTCTTGGGGAAGAAAATATATGCGATTTCTTTCTAGAATGTTCTAGAAAGAAATATATGCGATTTCTTTCTAGAATGTTGGGTGTTTGTAGATGGCACGAATTGAATTCGGTATCGATCATCCTTGTGTAGCTGAGTTAAACCAAAAGTTAATGTTTGGTTCATTCATGCTGGGGTCACTCGGTAGGGGATCAATTTATAATAAGATAAAACTTAATCTCTGTGTGAGAATTATTACGACGAAGGCTAAATTCATCGAGACGATGAATGGTAGGATGGCCGAATGTTAAGTGACATAGCCCGAGAACTAAAACGAATCCTTTTTCTCAGTTACATTAACAATATAAGTCGAAGGATTCTGCTCTCTCATGAGAAGAGAGAGAGCATCCAGTAACCATGGTGAGGAGATGTGAGTTATTATGGGGATTATAGTCGCAATCACTGAAAGGTGCGGTTGCTGGTTAGTTCGCGGCAAGATTTTAATTAATTATTAATAATAAAAATATGTATAATAAATTCAGTTAATATAATCAGAAGTGGGATAATTAAATTTAGCCAAGTTAGTAAATCGTCGTTTTATACTTTTAAGGCTTTTATTGGTCTAGTTTTGACTGCTCCTGTAATTACTCTGAGTGCTTTGTTTTGTGTTTTCTCTACCTTGTCCATTAGTTTTTCTCCCCCCGTTATTAACATATCTGCTGAGTATGTGATACAAGGCTTTATATGTTTTATTTAATAAATCCATTGTACCACCCCATTTTTTCCCAGCCAGTATTTTCAGTATTGGTAATTTTACCTACTGTCAATTTCTTTAACTTGATCTTTCCATGATATTACTTCTAGGTATCTGGTGTTATGGCTCTGTTCTAGCGTTAGGTTTTGTAGTCTTATCTCTAGCTTCTCTTTTTTATGTTTCAAGGTGAATTATTGCAAAACTGTTTTTGTTGTGTTTAGCTTCATAAAATTTTGTGTTGCCCATTCCATCAGTGTTATTAGTGTTGAATTAATTTTTTCTTGTATGTTTTTGCTATGGTTTTTTGTATTATTTTTCTCTTTCACCCACAGTGTCACATCATCAGCAAACATTCCAATTTTGGCTCCTGTTGAGTTTATTGTCTTTGGTAGATCATTAATATATACATTGAATAAAATTGGACTAATTACACAACCTTAAGGTAGGCCTATTTTCGTTTGTCTGAAACTTGACCTACTGTTTTTATATTTTATACATATCCACCGTTGATAAATAAAAATAGAAAATGAAAACGAACAAGAAATAATAGAGAACCAAAATAAAAAAATTATTTCTATAATCAAAACGGCCGGCAAGGAATTGAATTAGCACATTAGCACATCGAAAATATACAACAGATAAATTTTTATTGGTAAAATACAAATGCATTTAAGAAAATGTCCTTTTTCAAATTTTTTAATCATTTCCCAAATATAATTTCAATATTTCAATGTTATTATTTCAATGTTATTTTTAACAGAATAAATAGTATTATTTATTATAAAAAAATGTTTATCCATGATAGCATATTTGATGATATATTCAGGAGTTGCAGTTTATCCATGATAGCATATTTGATGATATATTCAGGAGTTGCAGTTAAGTAATCCTTGATTTTCGAGATACCATGATAATCTATTTGTAACCATTCTTTCCATTACTTTATCCAACATAGATGTTAACGATATTTGTCTGTAACTCGACGCTTTTCCTTGCGGTTTTCTCTTTTTATGAATAGGTACAATTATTGTCTTTAGCCAGTCAGATGGTATACGTCTTTCTTTGCTCCACATTTTATTAAAAATAGATAGAATAATATCTTTACAGTTTACACCCATATTTTTAATTAGTTCTGGATTTATACCATCTTGTCCAGGTTGTTTTTTATTTTTAAGTGTGCTAATTGCTTCATTTAATTCATATTTTTCGAAATTTTTATGCATTAGATCTGCTATTTATTAGGTTATTTTCCGTGGCATAGTGTTGTTAAATTATTTAGGTTATGTTCCGTGGCATAGTGTTGTCAAATTATTTTAGCAATTTTTCTTTCATCAGCACGTGTATTCCTGAAAACGTAACGTTTTTCCATTCGAATCGAATTTGATTTACAGTTAAATAGGGTTGCCCTTCCCTTGTAACCTTAAATATCTTCACAAATAATTCAGCTGTTAATTGTAATTTTTGTTGTTATTTTTCGTAAAAAAGTAAAATAATAAATACATTGTTGATTAATAAATCATAGATATATTCATATTTTGATATTATATTTTATTTATTAATTAATTCAACATAAAAATACTATAAATTAAAAATGTTCTCTAGCATAGAATTATTTTACGATGATAGTGATAATGCCCATGCCATGTCTAAAAATATTAAAAAAAAGGAATATTGTTTTGTCGTTGTTAGATCTATATTGTATTAATTTTAATATATATTTGTTCCATATATTTATATTTTTTATATTTGTGTATAATATATATTAATGTAGTATAAACATAAATAAAAAATTATAATAAAATTAAGATCGAAACGTTAAAAAATCATTTAGGGAATATGTGTATCGATAAAGAATCGTTACGTTTTCAGGAATACCAAAATTAAGGAATACCAAAGGGCTTTTTTCATCCGATTTTTCTGCTAGTTTTCCATTTAAGAAACGGTACACTTTATTTGAGTTGGTTCTATAATTTAATGATGTTAGGAACTTGTTGTAACAGTTTTTCTTTTCTATTAAAAGCTCTTTTCGTAATGATGCTGTTTGTTTTCTCCATACTACCGATGAGCAGTGGAAAAGATGTTCGTCCATCATCAAACAGGCTGCGGAAGAAGTTATTGGTACCTCACCACCACCGCCAAGAAATAAATGGTTTGATGATGAGTGCGACTTAGCAACAAACATAAAAAATGTCGCTTACAGAAACTGGATCGGTAGAAAGACAAGGCAAGCTTATGTGGAATCTCATATGGAGAAAGAAAAGAGCTTATGAAAACGAGCAGTTCTCGGAACTAGAAGGGATGAGGGACAGAAATGAGGTCCGGAAGATGTACAAAAAAGTGGCTGCGATAAACGGTTTCACAGCCCGGACCAATTTTTGTAAAGATAAAAACGGAAACTTTATTACTGACGCAGAAGGTATTTGTAGTAGATGGTCAGATCATTTTGAGGAGCTGTTAAATGGCGAGATAACCTCACAGCTGAAACCGTGCCATCTACGGAGATGCATATTCCACTCAACGCTGAAGGAAATGAACCACCACCGTCCTTAGAAGAAGTCCAATTTGTCATCAAGCGACTAAAAAAAATTTAGTTAGGTTGGTAGCCATATAGAAATAATTGATATTAAAAAATAATTTTCCTGTTTTTTTTATTGGATTATGCTTTTTTCCTTAAAACATCTCTTTTGTGTTTTAAGCTTCCTAGTTTTTTGCTCCAAAAGGATTTGTAAATTTTTTGTTTTCCTCTTGGTATGCAAATTTTTGCACTGGTTTTTATTTGTAGGTTTAGGTCTTTTAACATTTTTGTTGCTGTTTGATCTGTTGTTATTGTAATGTTTTCTAGTAATTTTGTATATTTCTTCCGGTTTGCCTTTTTGTAGTTCCATAATTTTTTATTTTTAAATTTTTCGTTGCTAAGTTTTCTGTAACTATTGTCATCGTTACTCTATGGCCGCATCCGGGATCATCTAATATTTCACGTTGACATTTATTTTTCAGTTCGGTTGCTAATATGGTTAGATCTGGGTTTGTTGTTGTTCGGGTATAGTGCAGATAGGTTGGAGTGTCGCTTGCTTTGTAAATTAATTCTACCATTTCTGTATCAATAAATTCTTCAATAATGTTGTGACCCGCGAAGAAAAATTGAAAATTCGGATTTGTTCTACATGCGACTTCTTTATTATTATATATTCTTTGCAATTACTTTGAAAAAAAAAAAATATAAATCGAATAAATAGCCAAACCGTCAAAATAACTTTAAAAAAAAAATGACTATGCTGCCACATAGAAAAAATAAAATATTAATCTTCCATTGGAAAGTTTTTCTCAATTGAGAGTCGCCTAAAAGCGAAGCGAGTACCATACCACAAATAGACTGGCGACTGGCGTAGCGAGTATTGCAATAAGGGTAATATGTAAAAAACGGACTGAAAATACAATAATATCGTTTCCTCTTTCTTAAAGAACTGTGATTATTAAAAGAATTGATATTAAAATCGATTGTGGAAATACCTAAAATGTTAAAGAAAAATATTGGATAACGACAAGTACAGGATGAGTAAAATTTTTGGTTGAAACCAAAAATAAAATTTTTTACCACCTGTTAACTTTAAGATAAGTCGGAGGAGGTTCTAGCGTATCGGGCGCCAGGTCTAGGGTGACCAACAAAGCATCACAAAAAAATCGCTAGACCAAAATTTTTTAATACTATAGAACTCTTTGGATCACTGAGGTTTGTTCCTTGTTTACCAGCTATGCTCAGCCTGTGGGGCGTGAGTCAACCAGAGATCCAAACGACAATTAATATAACAACATGATGATGATAACTCCCTACCCAAAAATTACCAACAAAAAGAAAATTTTAACAATGATTATGAAGTATCACATCCGACGGTCTCGGAACACTACAATCTTTTTGACTACACTACAATTCTCACTTTTAAAATTCAAGCGCTGACGGGAATTTCGAAATGCTACAAGCATGGCTACCAACCTAACTAAATTTTCAATTCAGCCGTCTGCTGACATCTGGAATATGACAAGTCGGATTAATAAATAATAGACGTCAAGATGGACACAGACGCTAACATAAATAAATAAGGTATTTTTTTTTTAATTCTTTATTTTAATAAATATTTTTTTATTTTTAGGAAATAAATAAACAGAAAAAAACACGGATCACAGTATGATGATATGATTTATAGGCAGTACAACTATAATTATTAAAAATAGTTTTCGGACGCGAAAAAATCTGAAGATTTCTTTATCACCAATACAAAACTTATGGGGGTAATATCGAAATAGAAATAAATCACAAAAATGTGATCTTAAAATTTCGTTTAAAACATACTCACTTGATACTCCTTCGGTATATAAGAATTAAGTACTAATTCACATAATGCTAGTTCCCGAGAAAGACTTCTAATATTTTCATAAATTCCTTCTTTTTCTCTTTGGTGTTCTTGCTGTTGATCTGCTAATTCATCTTTGACACCCATTAGCATTTGCATTACTCTTTGCAACTTCTTAGTTTTACCAATGTTTGCTTCTTGCAAAGAAGAATATCTCTCTTCAATATCAATTCTTTCCGTCTAAAAGAATACAAATTGTACATTATCTTGACATGAATTAAGTAAAGTTATACCACAGATAATAAATATACAGATGAAGCACGTATATGGGAAAAAGTGATGTATAGAAACCATTTAAAAAAAAAATGTTTTTATTAACAGACAATAAGATTTTTTATTAACCGACAATTAGAAAAAGCTTTTTTTTTTAGTCAAAATAATATTACTCATATAATATAATAACCGTGTTTTTTGTAGACGTATATAAATTTATCGGCAACAGCGACATTCAAAACAATAACAATTTTTTTTACATTGTAATATTTCGTATACCCGTATATATTTGATAATGAATTTAATAAAGCGAGTATGATAAATAATTTATATATGTTTTGTTATATATATACTATTTATGAATTTAGTAGATTTTAGCAATGAAACACTTTGACTTTAATAAAACACTTTTTATTTTCTTTATAATCTTAATATTTTTATTACTTATTTGAGTGAATGGTTGTTTTAGACTGATTTTTTGAATTCTATTTTTTATAATATCAACTTAATATTATATTTTTTAATAATGATTACTCAAGTGCTGTTTAATGCCCTTTTTGGTTCAATCGACTTTACTGACCTAATGATCGATATTTTAGAATCAAGTTACATAGCACTTGACTAATCATTTACATTATTTTATTTTTTGTTATTTGAATATTTGAACTACATTTTGTGTTTCTTAAATTATTAAGAAATACTTATTTAAAATAATTATTTTACATTTTGTCTTTCTTAAAGTATTAAGAAATACTTATTGAAAATAATTATAGCTATTGAAATGACTAATGATTAACATACGTATGTAATTTTTATTTTTATATTTGGGTATATTACAACATTTAAAACAATAACAAATATACTGCACATATTCGTAAATTGTTGTTGTTTCCAATGGAAAAAATTCCCTTTGTTGCCGATAAATTTGTATGCATCTACAAAAAAAACACGGCTAATATATCGAAAAAAATAATACGAAGAAAATGTTCAATACACACAAAAATGTGTGTAACAAAATACACATATGGTATGTATTATATTATGTGTCACTATTTCTAATATTCTAATATTTCTAATTTAAAAAATTTAATTTTCAATTTTCGGCTTTTCATAGTATATAGATATTTTAGGGGAATGTTAGTTTTTTATTTTAAGGTGTATTTTATTTTAAGGTGTATAAGGTGTATTTTATTTTAAGGTGTATAAGGTGTGTTGTTTCATGGAAAACCCAAAAACTTTATTATAGTAAATTTTTTTATCATTTTTTTTTTCAAATAAAAATTATGTTGTTTTACATTTTACCAACGAATTAGACATTTTACTATTTTTGTCTCGCTTAACTAGTTTAACTGTAAATAAATATATATATCTTAGAAAAATAAATGATATGCTCTATTGCGCTTTGAAATGCTCCAATATTAAGTCAGATTGATACTATACCAAATATAATTTAATGAATACTATTTTTTGAAAATACATATCTATTATTAATTTTTTCATAAACTTTAATATATTGAAGTTTAATAACCTGAAATTACGCTTTAGAAGCTGGCAACAACCAATAAAGGCTGCCCGCAGGGTGGTGTTTTATCACCACTCCTCTGGTCAATTGTGGTCGATAAACTGTTGGTAGAACTTCAAAATAAAGGCTTTGATTGTCAAGGCTATGCAGACGACCTCGCAATTATTATCAGAGGTAAATTTACAGGCACACAATGTGAACTACTACAGAGGGCTTGTAACATAGGGCTTGTAACATACTGGTGCGTAAGGGAAGGACTTCGAGTAAATCCAGCCAAAACAACATTAATTCCATTCAGCAAAAAATACAAAATGGATAACCTCACGAGACCAATTATGTTTGGAGAGATACTAAACTTCTCAAAAGAAGTTAAATTCCTAGGTGTAACCCTGGACCAAAAGCTAAATTGGAATAGCCATCTCAATAAAATATTAAATAAAGCTCAACTTTCCCTGTGGACCTGCAGAAGAATTTGTGGGAAAACTTGGGGGGTACATCCTAAAATTGCAAATTGGATGTATACATCAATTGTAAGACCAATGCTGACCTATGCATCGGTGGTATGGTGGAGGAAAACCAAACAACACGAAGTCCAGAGGAAATTAAGCAAACTACAAAGGATAGCATGTTTAAACATCACTGGAGCAATGGGAACTACACCGACATCAGCAATGGAAGTATTGCTGAATCTGGCCCCACTTCACATCAGTATCGAAGAAGAAGCTAGAATGGGGGCCATGAGAATCAAAGGCTATCAAGGTCTCGATCAAGAAATACTAAAGCAGCATCCGTCATTGCTACTAATTACGGAAAACGAATCATATCTCGATATGCCGAGAGATAACTGTAAGATTACTTACAAATTCACAAAACCTTTTAAACTGGTTATCCCGGACAGGAACAACTGGGAAAGCACCAAACCGGCGGAAACGGAACTGGAATGGTATACAGACGGCTCCAAAACATAAGAGGGAGTAGGATCCGGCGTGTACGGAAAAAGACCAAGGTTTCAACAAGCACGTAATCTAGGGACCGTAGCAACTGTATTTCAAGCAGAAGTATACGCTATCCAGCTATGCGCAAGCGAATGCATACGAAGGAAATACGTGAATAAATCTATAACAATCTACTCGGATAGCCAAGCGGCCATCAAGGCACTTGGTTCCGTCAAACACAAATCAAAATCAGTACTAGATTGTTTTGACACCCTGACAGAACTAGGAAGAACAAATAGGGTTACAATATCATGGATCCCTGCGCATGTGGGCTTCGAAGGAAATGAGGAAGCGGATAAATTATCAAAGAAGGGCGCCAATTCACACTATCAAGGGCCGGAACCATTTCTTGGAGTCTCTAACTGCTTTATCAAAGGAAAAATAAAGGAAAAAACATCAACAGCTCAACTCGCCGCATGGAACAACAAAGTAGGGATGCGTCACTCCAAACTATTCATCAAAGGACCATCCCGAAGCAGAACAAGGGAACTACTGCAATGCAGGAGGAAAAAAACCAGAACAATCACTGGTTTCCTCTCAGGTCATTTCAGGCTGAGGAAGCATCTGCATACCATTGGATTATCCAGCGACCGGTTATGCAGATTTTGCCAAGACGAGGATGAAACGGCGGAACATCTTCTATGTGAATGTATGGTCCTTACCAACAAAAGACTTACATATCTGCATAGCTATATCATCAATCCATCTGAAACATGGAATCTTCCTCTGTCAAATATATACGGCTTCATTAATAGCATAGGTTTGGCAGATGAGTAATCAAGACGGTTGTCACAATAAGCCTATTGGCTGCAGTGACCAGGCGCCTATGTGTCGTCCCTATATCTAAATCTAATCTAATCTATATATGTACTTAGAACTGAAAAAAAAGAAGACAAAAATAGTTAATCTATATCTTAGCCAGGTGCATGTTAGTATCACGAAAGAGTGGTAAGTTTTTTGTATATTTTTTTTAATGGTAATTTTATTTTACGTGCCATGGGAAAAAGGGTTATAAATTACGGATTATATTTTACATGTTTTCTAAAATTGAAGTTTCCATACATATAGATATGTCTAGTTAAATTATAAATATTTAAAATTTCCATCATAAATTGCAAGTTTTCGTTGTAAATATTAATTTATTAATTTATATGTAGGCGTAGGAATAAATAAACTACACTTCATCAGGTATTTAATGCCACATAAAATTAAATTCCTTTGTAAATCTTTGTTATGTCTTTTTTACATCCCATAAAATTGCGGAAATTTCCAACATATGTATATACAATTAGTAATAATTTTTTAACCTTAAACATTTTTCCAAATTCAGTAAGTGGGCAAAGTATGTTTTATGGACCTAGATATCGTGCATAATAATTTACAAGATGTCAAAATGCAGCTAAATAGCTCAGTTATCTAGGTAGATCTAAGTAGTAATTTTCTTCTGAAGATATCCTGCACATTTATTTATGTTTTTTTTGTTAGTCAAAATTATATTACTCATAAAATATAATAGCCGTGTTTTTTGTAGACGCATATAAATTTATCGGCAACGGCGAGAAATTTTTACATTCAAAACAATAACAATTTTTTTTTTACATTCAAAACAATAACAAATATACTGCATATATTCGTAAATTGTTGTTGTTTCCAATGGAAAAAATTCTCTTTGCTGCCGATAAATTTATATGCATCTACAAAAAAACACGGCTAATATATCGAAAAACAATAATACGAAGAAAATGTTCAATACACACAAAAATGTGTGTAACAAAATACACATATGTTATGTATTTATTATATTATGTGTCACTATTTCTAATATTCTAATATTTCTAATTTAAAAAAATCTAATTTTCAATTTTCGGCTTTTCATAGTATATAGATATTTTAGGGGCATACGAGTTTTTTATTGGTGTACTTTTTTAAAAAATAACAGTTAAAAGTTGTTTCATTGAAAACCCAAAGACTAGCATAATTAACTATAGAATACTATAATGATTGTGTTTACCAAATATCAGCCCAATCCATCCAGGGGTGCCAGAGAAAATCCCAGATGTAAATCTGAGCATACTTAATTTCATCCAGGATAATATACATATATTGATTTCATTAAAAAAAATTTAAATACGACCGTATTTCAAATACGCCGTTTTGTAGAATAACCCCCATTATAATATTATATACATATATCGTTATACTTATATCTATATATTTATATAATATTTTTATATTAAATTTTCCAAAAGTATTGTATTTACCTAATTAGTTTTTAAAATAATATGTAATGTATGTATTGTATTTATGTAATTATTTTTAAAATAATATCCTTCCTGAATTTTTTTTAGATTTTACCTACTTTTTTTTTAAATTTCATTTACCTATAAACATTGAATATTTTCAATTTTTAGCACATTTCCAACCAAATTGGAAGAAATGTGTATATTAGTTTCACTCTGTCTGTCCGTCTGTCCGTCCGTCCGTTTACACAAACTTCTACATCTATTAAGATAGAGTATTAAAATATCTGACCATAGATAGATAGTAATAAAATAATAGGTCCAGTAGAACAAAATTTTCTTCTATCTCTTTTCCCCTCTGAGTTATTCCCCCTCTAAGTTCGAAAATTGCCCATATTGAACAAAGATAGGAAAATCTTTTATCTTAATTGTGAAATTAAAAAAATTTTTAAAATTTAATTTTTTGATGTATAAAAATACCGTTATCTTCATACACCTTTTTTTAGTTTTTTTAACACCCTGTATTTCCCAAACTGCTTATTATGGAAGGCTGAAATTTATGTACCAAAGAGATATCTAAAAAATAACTAGAGTCTCTGAAGCAATTGTATCCGAATCTCCCCTCCCCTTTCCGTTGTGGCCCTTCGAAATTCAAAAAATTACATTTTTAATTTACTTGTATAATTATAACCGCGCAATATTTTTAAAAACAAATAATGAGAAAACTTTCGAGAATCATATTTCTTTAAAGTGCATTAATTAATAAATTATAGTCATTTGCCTCACACTAATAATTAATCAAAATGCACAATCATATAAAATTATAACCGCGCAATATTTTTAAAAACAAATAATGAGAAAACTTTCGAGAATCATATTTCTTTAAAGTGCATTAATTAATAAATTATAGTCATTTGCCTCACACTAATAATTAATCAAAATGCACAATCATATAAAATTTTGCAAAAAACGAATATTTTGCATATTTTTAGGAGCTATATAAATGGAATATTGGATATTATTTCATATCACATTATATGTTCAATTAAAAGCAAAATTAGGGAAACCTTAAATGATAAGTTTATATATATGTATTTTGTTGGAATAATAAACTTGGAAGGAAAAAATTAATAAAATCGAACAGGGACACATTTTTTACCTATATTTACCATATCATTTTTTTATCTTTCCTATGTATAGGACATTGAAAATACTACTAAAACTGCACAATATTTACTACTAAAACTGTACATTGAAAATGCTACTAAAAAATACTATTCACGTATAGAAATTCCCATTGTTTTAGAATAGCTCATAGTTCTACGATTTTGAGGCGATTTTGAGGAAATGTGCTTTTGACAAACCCGGGGTTTGTTTATCGTATTTTTTTTTCAATTGTATTGATTTTACTTGATAAATCATCAATTGAAAAAAATATTGTTATATTTGTGAGAAAGGGGCGCATGTATCGCTTTTAACAAACATTATTATTTTTTCATTTCTCTCTCAGTGAGAAAATTATTTATATTCCTTTTTTGCGTTTTTGTTGAGTTTTAAGTTTAAGTAATTTTAATTTTGTTTTATTTAAAGAAAATATTCATTTGCGAAGAATAGTAAAATTCAATCTAATTTTTTTATTTTTTCATATTTTTTATGATATGGATAATTAATATTATTTGTCAAAAACCTTAATTAGTAAACCTTAAAAGTAAAATCTTTTTACATTTTTTTGTTTTTTTGAAAAAAAATAATTTAAAAAAATATTGTCTCTGACGGGGGGATTGAACTTAGGTGTTATTTTTCATAATTTTTTTGTCACATATAAACATATGAAAAAATAGTTTTTTATCTTATGAATGATAACTATATAAATAAACATTATGTACATATTTATATGGTTATCATTCATAAGACAAAACTAATTTTTTTCATATACATATTTGTATGAAAAAATAACATTCGGGTTCAATCCTCATTGCAGGCAATCTTTTTTTTTAAATTAATTTTTTTTAAAGGTTTTTCAAAAAAAGTTTTTTTTAAATATAATAAAGTAAAATCAAAAATCGTGCATGTCAGCAGGGTAAGTGCTGATCGTCAGTTCTCTTTGAACTTTCCAGCACCGTAACTGGATTGGCTGCCGTCAAGTGCTCAATTCACCTCCATGTGGTGGCCCCTGGGCAACAGATATGATTATCTGGCTAAGAATTTGAGTGCGACTCAAAATCCAGAAGCGTCTGTCCCATATTGGGCGGCTCCCTGGTCTGCGTCTGTCCCCAGGGAGGCAGTATTCAAAACCTGGAAGTAGGTAAAAAATTCAGTTTTACTAGAATTATGAATACTAACCGTAAGTCAAACTCGGTAGAGATATCTGCCACAGTGTCGTCAGACTCCACTGCCGGCGGCGAGGGCTTCGCTGATTCCGTAATGAAATCAGCTAAGTCGCCAGTGGACAACTTATATGAAAACAATTCCTCTACACTCATGGTGGGTCACCAGGCCATAGTGCATGATCTAGCTACTGGACAAAATCAAGGTACATCAAACTCAGTAGTTCATCCTTTTATGAGTAATAAACGAATAATGCGATCTCCGATACTTGGAAAATCTTCATCATTTTCTGACCTAATAAATAAAAATCAACACTCAAACGAAGAACTTAATATCCATCAACGAACTGTTATGGATCTAATGTTAAATAGTAGATCAGATACAGCTCCAAAAAGAATAAAAACAGTATCGGATAGTAACTTGGCAGAGATAAATAAAGCTGAAAAAGTAAAATCGTTACTCCGAACGAAATAACTAAATTAGAAAACGAGCTGAAGGAAGCGAAACGAGAAATTCTGGAACTAAAAGCTCTAATAACTAAAATGCACAGCCATAGTTCTAAAAAAAAATTAATCCTGATCCGATTCTATGTCACAATGAAGCAGACGTAGTAGTGGCAACGGAAACTGAATGGGTAAAAGCAATGAATAAAAAAAAAACACAAAAAAAAAACCCTACTCTTACACCTGGTAAACCATCATCAGTCAAAAAAAGTAACAAAAAAGACAATTATAGTCACTTCATATTTCCAAATGAAGAAGCTCAGAAAAATAAATTTTATCTATTAACAACTACAAACTTGGAAAACAGAACCAATTCATCTAAAACCAACAGAAATACTCCAGTATCTTCTACTCATAGTGAGAAATCAACATCAAAACAATCAGAGTCAACAAAAAATACAAACAAAAGAGAATTTAAACCACCTCCAGTGATACTTAGTAATGTTAAAAATACGATAAACAAACCCCGGGTTTGTCAAAAGCACATTTCCTCAAAATCGCCTCATGTAGAACTATGAGCTATTCTAAAACAATGGGAATTCCTATTTTTAGTAGTATTTTCAATGTACTATATACATAGGAAAGATAACAAATAATATAGTAAATATAGGTAAAAAATGTGCCACTGTTCGATTTTATTAATTTTTTTTCCTTCCAAGGTTATTATTCTAGCAAAATATATATAAACTTATCATTTAAGTTTTCTGTAATTTTGCTTTTGATTGAATATAATGTGATATGAAATAATAACCAATATACTATTTATATAGCTCCTAAAAATATGCAAAATATTCGTTTTTTGCAAAATTTTATATGATTATGCATTTTGATTAATTATAAGCAAATGATTATAATTTATTAATTAATGCACTTTAAAGAAATATGATTCTCGAAAGTTTTCTCATTATTTGTTTTTAAAAATATTGCGCGGTTATAATTATACAAGTAAATTAAAAATGTAATTTTTTGAATTTCGAAGGGCCACAATGGAAAGGGGTGGGGAGATACGGATACAATTTCTTCAGAGACTCTAGTTATTTTTTAGATATCTCTTTGGTACATAAATTTCAGCCTTCCATAATAAGCAGTTTGGGAAATACAGGGTGTTAAAAAAACTAAAAAAAGTTGTATGAAGATAACGGTATTTTTATACATCAAAGAATTAAATTTTAAAAAATTTGTTAATTTCACAATTAAGATAAAAGATTTTCCTATCTTATTGCTTTTACAGACCTCAAAAATTTTTATTGGTTTAAAAGTTATTAGATGTTCAATATGGGCAATTTTCGAACTTAGAGGGGGAATAACTCAGAGGGGAAAAGAGATAGAAGAACATTTTGTTCTACTGGACCTATTATTTTATTACTATCTATCTATGGTCAAAATTTTAATACTCTATCTTAATAGATGTAGAAGTTTGTGTAAACGGACGGACGGACGGACATACAGACGGACAGACAGACAGACAGAGTGAAACTAATATACACATTTCTTCCAATTTGGTTGGAAATGTGCTAAAAATTACTCTGAGATAGTAGTATATGGGCGAATAAAGCCTGGGAACTAAATCCATATCGCACAAAAGGGCGTGGTTTAAGTTAATGAGGGGGCGTGTCTAATTGAGGTGTTAATTAGGGGCGTGTCTGAATGATAATTAACAGGTCTTAATTAGAGAGTGTCTGAATAATTAACAAGGTCTTAATTAGGTAGGGGGCGTGTCTGTTTAATGATTAAAGATTAATCAGGTGTTAATTGTGGATACGCGTCCCCATGTTAGATGTGCATGGCAGAATATTAATTGGGGTATGTGGATGTTCATTGCGGATGTACATGTGGACACGCGTGCCCCATGTTAGTAGATGTACATTGCGGATGTTAATTGCGGGATGTGGATGTACATTGCGGGGTATATTGCGGGATGTTCATTGCGGATGTACATTGCGGGATGTGCATTGCGGGATGTGCATTGCGGATGTTAATTGCGGGTGTGGATGTTAATTGCGGGGCATTGCGGATGTACATTGCGAGATGTGCATTGCGGATGTTAATTGCGGGGTGTGGATGTTAATTGTGGGATGTGCATTGCGGGATGTACATTGCGGGATGTGCATTGTGGGATGTTTATTGGGGGATGTTCATTGCGGATGTTCATTGCGGGATGCTAGTTGGGGATGTTCATGGGGTCGTGTGAACGGGAGATGTTTTTTTTTGTGCGGCTGGTTGCGCCAGGATTTGATCTTGTACCAATATTTTGCAAATCGGGGACTCTACCTGTTGAGCCATCTAGCTGTTTTATATATCGTGGTTTAAATGCGTATATCAATGAATCAATATAATTTAAAAAAAAATAAAAAAATTAATAATAATAATCTGCTTATGGTGGGAATCGAACTCAGAGAAAATAATTTTGGTTTTATAAGTCGTCGTCGACGACTCTACCTATTGAGCCATCGACCGTCTTGTATTTCACATTATTAAAAATGTATATCAATATGTGTAATTTTTTTTGTCGTTTTTGTTTTGAATAGATAAAAATCCAAACAAGAATAAACATGAAAATATATATATATATATCCTTTTATTAAAATTTGTATTAAAAGTGCGTATATGAATGGTGAAATGTTAAAAAATAAAAAAAATTATTTTCCGCTGATGGGGATCGAACTGAACTCAGGAAAAACAATTTCTGTCAGCGACTCTACCAATTGAGCCATCGACCGTTTTGTATTTCATATTATTAAAAATGTATACCAATGCCACATGAATAAATATAACGTCAGAGCGTAATTTTGTTTTGTTCACCTCTTCTTTGTACATTAATGTTATACATATATAGTCAATAGTAAATGTATATACGTATATACATAGCAACTAAAATTACGAGAAAAATGCATTTGCAAAAAAAAATATTTTTCTTGTATGTCTTATCAACAAATTTTTTTTTATTGTAATAAATATTTTTTAACATAAGAATATTAAAAATAACTCAATATAAAAATACAGTGCACACGCAATATATTGAATACTTGTACAACTCACTATTTATAGAAATTAGTGATGTAATTTATATTAATGGCACTATAGCGGATTTTTCATTAAAATCGTATATGTATTCACTATTTCGCGAGTATACTGTAATTTATGTATTATAGCATATATAATATTTGATTAAAAAAAATATATTGTTCATATATGTAAATCAATATAAATACATCAAAGCATGCGTTTTTGGGAATTTATATTTTTTTTTAATGTATTTTTGCCATGTTGTTTTTGCTGGTATTACGGCCTCTAAATATTAGATAATAATTTTCGGCATTGATAAGACGTAGCTCTTTATCATTGTGAGTACGAAAGTTTATTTGCTGCTATACTTCAAATGATTATATTAATAAAATTTAAAAAAAATATATTTTGCATTGAGGTAAATTCGATCTTGTTATTTAAGCTGAAATAGATTCATATAGGTAAAATTTTTAAAATCGAACAAGAATAAACATGTCTGAGTATAGTTTGTATATATATTTATATATATACCCCGCTGAAATATGTTTTTTATTCAGTATATATAATGTTACTGACTACAGAAGATAAAGAAGTCATTTCTAGTTTTGTAAAAGAATATAAACCCTGCTTAGAACAGAATAATATAATAAAATTAGAAAATCTTGAAGAAAAACTAAATTTTTTAATTAGCGGTGGTGTAATAAAATCACAATATGGAGAACATTATAAATGTTGTGTTTGGTCGGACAATAACGCAAAAGATGGACCTAATACATGCATCTGTATATCAATCGTTTAAGAAATTCTAAGAAACATTTAAAAAAAATAAAGTACAAAATTTAATTATTTTTACAATTTTATAAGCCTTAGCCAGTTTTTGAAACAAACACCTGAATCTAAAAATCCACCATTTCTCATACATTTTATCTGAAAAACAAAAAATGTAAACTAAAAATTATTTTATTGGTAATTAATATTTTCTAAATAGTATACATTTATCCATATGTATGTACATACGAAGCTATTATTCAGAAAAACAATCAAAATTGCAAATAAACAATAATTTGAAACACACACAAATGGTGTGTTTCTTATTTACGCTCAGACCAGTTTTATTAATCTGAAACTGTTTCTTATTTCAATTTCAGATTATTCAGATTGATTTTTTTGATCGGAGAATTTTTTCAGATTTATTAAAACAAGTAAAAAAATATAGCTGGTGCAAATAAAAATAATTAATTAAGGCTGTGTGCCAAAGAGTTTAAATTTTAAATTTTGACACAAAAAATTAAATTTTTTTTGCTGGTGAGTTTTTTTAATATTTACTATCAAGTTTGCTGTGCCAATTGGTTTAATTTTTAAAAAAAGATGGATGAAATTTTTCTTTTTTTTTGCTCTCTAATTTTTTAAAAAAAATTAAAAAAATTTTTGAAATTTTTTAAAAAATAAAATTATAAATATGTACGAGCCCTATCGCATATGTATTGATCCATTACAATACTTTATAATTGATATAACATTTTTTTTAATCCTTTTTTATTATTAATAATATTTCTTTAATTTCTTGTAAAAAAATAAATTTATTTTTATTAATAATTCTATTATAAAACATTAAAAAAATCATAAAATATTGGAATGTATCAATACATATGAGATAGGCCTCGTAAATAAAAAATCTGATATATGAATGTTAAATAAATCAAAATTTAATCTGAAGTGTCAAATTTAACGAGGTCTGGAAGGTCGTTAAATTTTGACTTTTTATATTCACCACGCTAGTGTCATAATTTAATTTCATCAGTCATAATTTAATTTTAAACTACAAATTTAAACCCTTTGGCACACAGCCTAAATATATTAATAAAATAATTTATAAAATTATGCTTATATAAAGTAATTAAACATAATTAATCATTAATAATATAATCATTAATAATATAATCATTAATAATATAATCGTATCGATTTATGCAAGAAAATCAGAGGATTAAGTAAATAAAAAAAAAATCTAAATTTTTGCCGCCATTTCGAGCTCTCTTTAAAACACAAAGGTATTTCATATTTAATACTTCATTTCGCCTACATAAGTATAAAAAGCTGATTGTAAGTAATATATTTGGATTAAAAAAAAAATACTCTTAAATTATAAAATATCATTGGTTTTGAAATCAATAAATTTGATAAATGAAACCTGAGACATCTACAAAAAAGAGCCCCATTTGGATTTAATAGGCGTGTAGTTATCAAAACTCGTATTTTAATACACAATCACCAATAAGCGTAGTTATCCAAATAAAAATAGCAATAAGTGTAGCTATCAAAATCTCAAATAACACAAATAGCAATAAATGTAGCTACTCACTTGCTACAAACAATCAATCAAATTTATAAAATTATAGTGTGTACACAATACTCAACTTTCTAACGTCGTCTTTTATTACGAGAGCAAAAGTCAACTTCAACAGTAAACAAGTTATCATTGGTATAGTTGAGCATTAATTATCATAATGTTTTATATATTTGTCCTCAACTAAAATATAACAAATAATTAAATATAACAAATAAATAAATAATATATCATTATATTACATTATCAAATAAATAATATATCATTATATTACGTCATTATTTTATATGTCGTCTTTTATTACGAAAGCAAAAGTCAACATCAACTGTAAACAAGTTATCATTGGTATAGTTGAGCATTAATTATCATAATATTTTATATATTTGTCCTCAACTAAAATATAACAAATAATTAAATATAACAAATAAATAAATAATATATCATTATATTACATCATCAAATAAATAATATATCATTATATTACGTCTGTAGTGAAATGACCAAAAATATAAACTTTTACGAATGTCACAAAATAAACGATTTCCTTCTTTTATGTTTTCTAATAGTAAATTGCATTTATACTATTTTTTTTATTATTTTGTACTAATTCTCGTTTTAAATTAATTAACATATTTAAATTAATTTATGTAATAACAATTCGATATTTTTTTTATTAGTTAAATTAATAAAATTTACACGTTCTTGCAGTATTCAAAATAAATGAATAATTTTTTTTTTAAATTATTTTAATATGATACAAAATCTAAATAATAAATTTGAATACATTTGAATCAATACATTAATTTACACCATATTTTATATTTTTAATAATTTAATGTTAATTTTATTTTAACAACAACCAATATACAGAATTTTAATCTTGAAAACGAATTATATTTATATTCACTACTTTAATGAAATATATAATTATAATTATATATTTATATCAACGCGATCACAACGTTTTTTATCTATACGAGATTTTAATTTTTTTACTTGATGGTGCACCGACGTTTTGATTGATAATAATTTTTTAATTAGAACAAATAAATTTTAAGACTCTCAAAATGTTATATTACAATTACAATAATTGATTACAAAAGAAAGTTACAGTTGGAAATTATAATTTTTAATGTAGTTGTGATCGCGTGATCGATTTTAATAAACAAGTAAATTTTAAGTAAAGTTTTATTGTTGTTGTTGTTTTTTTTAGATATCTTAATGGGGGTTATTCTACAAAACGGCGTATTTGAAATACGGTCGTATTTCGATTTTTGCTATTCTGCAAAACGCTATTACGTTTAATGGAATACTGAATTATCACTGCAGTTTTTTTGTTATTCTGTAATGGTATTTCATAGAGTGATGTGTTACTATCACCTATCACAACTTACAATTTTGCATGGACATTTCTTTGCAAAGTTATAATGGGGCTTATTCTACAAAATGACATATTTGAAATACGTTCATTTATGAGTTTCACTTTCGAATTATTTTGCTATTATGGAAAACGATCGAAGAACTGTATTATCTATCCCTACATTATCGATATTATTGGAAAACTTAAATTATGACGTTTTATTTTATGTAAAAAAAAATTGTTTTTGTTTAATAACGAAGACGAAGTAGGTTGTTTTGAATTTATATATTACATATAGCACTGGCATAGTTAACAATAGATCACTGGCTAACAATAGATCAACAATAGATCACTGACTGAGCACTGGCATAGTTAACAATAGATCACTATAATAATTGTGTTTACCAAATATAAGCCCAATCCATCCAGGGGTGCCAGAGAAAATCCCAGATGAAAATATGGCCATTCATCATTTCATCCAGACCACTAATTTGAATGTGTTTATCAAATTTTAGCACAATCCATCACAAGGTGCTAGAGAAAATCCCAGATGAAAATATGACATACCTAATTTCATCCAGGATAGTATACATACATAATTATATTGCTATTTCATTAAAAAAATATGGAAATACTTACACTTTCATTCAAAATACGCGACTAAATACTTGCGTATCCCAAATATATGGAAAACGTTTCATTCTTTCGATATCACCGTATTCCAGAATAACAAAAAAACTGCAGTGATAATACAGTCTTCCATTAAACCTAATTGCAATTTGCAGAATAGCAAAAATCGAAATACGACCGTGATGAAAGGCTATATTTTGATCTGGGATTTTTTCATCTAGGATTAAAGACCATATTTTCATCCACATTTTCATCTGGGATAATAGCAAAATAATTCGAAAGTGAAACGCAAAAATGAACGTATTTCAAATACGCCGTTTTGTAGAATAACCCCCATTATATTTCATTTCAGAACAACGTCATTATTTTATATTAAAAATTTCTTTAATTTTTTTTTTTATAATCTTAAGGGGTAAAAGATTAGTAAGCGATTATAGTTGGAGGGTTCCTGATACTCCAACCAAGCCTCTGCTAATTCAACACCTACCTCACCTACAAGGTGCCCCGGTTAAACTGAGCAACCCTAACGAAAGAACTGGTATAACCCAGTTGGTGTAGTTAGGGTCAGCGAACAAAAGAGGAGGTGGTAAAATCCAGAAGCGTCTGACCCACGGTGGGCGGCTCCCTGGTCTGCGTCTGACTCCAAAGGGGCGGCAGTAACAAAATACCTAGTAGTAGGTTCACAATACACTAAAAAAAAATATGAGTAGTACAAATACGCGGAAAAACTCGGCAGGGATATCTGCCAGTGTCGCCAGAATCCACGGCTGGCGGCGAGGGCTTGACTAAATTAGGATCTAATTTAGTTAAGTCGCCAGTGGAACACATCAACTCAAAAAAATCAACCTCGCTCGTGGTGGATGACCAGGCCATGATGCAGGAAATAGCTACTGGAAACAAAAAGAACGTTGATGAAATAAATCCATTTAAAGGAAACAAATTGAGCGCTCACCAGCTAAAAAACTAATTATTAATGAAAACATTACAAATGAAATAGCTGTAAAAGGAAGTTACAAAAATATACATCAACTTTCAATTATAAAGTTACTAGATAGTAGCTTGTCTACTGAAAACTTATCTCCAAAAAGGAAAAAAAATTATTACTCGGAAAGCAATATTGTAGAATTGCAAAACTCTGTTAATTCCAACTCATTTGAAAATCTAAAAATTCAGAAATTAGAAAAGGAGTTATATGAAGCTAAAAAAGAAATTCAAGACCTTAAGAATATTATCAAAACTATGCAAGAAAAAAGTTGTAATTACTCGATGCAATCACAAAATGCAATGAATAAAAAAATTGAATGTAGTACACCAAATATGTCTGAAGAACCAGAATGGATGCTGCCAACAAATAAAAGAAGAAAAACAATGAGAGTAAACTCTGAAACTTCTAAACACGATTCATCAGCTGCTGGTCCAAGTCCAAGTGGGTCTGAAAACAAAAAGAAAAATATTCATTCAAGCAAAAAAGCTGTCAGAAATAATTCACATATAATTTCAAATAACGGAATAAACAATAACAGATTCCAACTACTTACAAACCTGGATAAAGAAAACTTCCAACACAAATATACTTATCCTAGTAACAATTTAAACCATCAACTAGCTTCCGCAAATATAAACATAACAGCAAGAACTATGCTACAAGCTGAACAAAAAAAAAGAATATTCAAACCTCCACCAGTTATATTTAGTAATGTGTCCAGCTACACTTGGATGAACCAAGCGCTAAAAAAAAATCTAGACTTCACAGCAAATCTACTTGGCAGAGATCAAATAAAAATAAATGTAAATACAGAGACAGACTACAGAGAGTTGACTAAATATGCAAACGAGAATAAATATGAGTGGTATTCGTATGAAAATAAGATCACGAGACCTATCAGCAAAGCCGTATATAATATTTATATTTATATTATATATTTATATTTATATTATATATTATATACGGCTTTGCTATCAGGGTCATGGCTCGACATCTACACCCGTCTTGTGATCCTGATGATATTAAGAATGAGCTGATAGAAAAATGTTCAAAATACTTAGCGTCGAAAATAAAATATTTAAGAAAAAGATTAATAATGTCGAACACATAACCAAGCTGCCACTATTCATGCTGACATTTGAAAATAATAAAAAAAATATTCGACATTCACTATCTTAATCACATAAAAGTAAAAATTGAATCGCTAAGAACAAATAACACCATTCCACAGTGCAAGAGATGTCAGAAATTTAGCCACACTCTCAAGTACTGCCAGCGAGAGCCTGTATGTGTCAAATGTGCAGGTAATCATCTAACCATAGATTGTGTCAAGTTAAGAGAAACACCGGCTACATGCTCTAATTGTTCAGAAAATCATCCTGCCAACTATAGGGGATGTATAATCGCAAAACAACTACCAAAGCCGTATATAATATAAAGATATTCAAAATCTCAAAAAGACTTAAAAAACTGAAAACATTAGGACGCCAATATGAGTTCCCCTGGTGAATATAATATCTTTGTTATGAAAGTTGAAATAACGAGTTTGTGGATCAGACGTATAAATTGTATAGAGACGACAGAAGGTACACACACACATATTTTTCGTGGTGAAATTTAATAATATGCGCTCATTTATTTTCTGTATTCTATAATAAGGAAAAGGAATAAAGGAAGAAAAAATAGAGACGAAGGAAAAAATTTATATGAGATAAAAAGGGTAAGGAAATATATGTATATAACTGGTTATTTTGATCTATTTTAGCAAAAATGTAGAAACTCATATTTGGAATCTTATATTTATTTTCAATTTTGTTCTGAAAAAAAAAAATTCTTTATATGAAGCAAAAATTCCACCTGTTTTGGGGTTTTTAAACCAAAGGATTTTAAAGGATACAAATTTCATTTATTTTTTCAAATTTCAATTTTGTATTTTTACTTATTTTTGGTTAAAGATCAACGAACTTGCGATCGTAGTAAAATTTTATGAATGATTAATTTTATAGGAAATACAATAACAATAATTGTATATTGATTTTTTGTTTAAAACTATTCCATTATTAATTTGTCTTTACGTATTGAAACTCATATTTGGAATCTTATCATATTGTAATGTAGAAACTCATATTTGGAATCTTATCATATTTGGAATCATTCATAAAATTTTACTACGATCGCAAGTTCGTTGATCTTTAACCAAAAATAAGTAAAAATACAAAATTGAAATTTGAAAAAATAAATGAAATTTGTATCCTTTAAAATCCTTTGGTTTAAAAAACCCAAAACAGGTGGAATTTTTGCTTCATATAAAGAATTTTTTTTTTTTTTTCAGAACAAAATTGAAAATAAATATAAGATTCCAAATATGAGTTTCTACATTTTTGCTAAAATAGATCAAAATAACCAGTTATATACATATATTTCCTTACCCTTTTTATCTCATATAAATTTTTTCCTTCGTCTCTATTTTTTCTTCCTTTATTCCTTTTCCTTATTATAGAATACAGAAAATAAATGAGCGCATATTATTAAATTTCACCACGAAAAATATGTGTGTGTGTACCTTCTGTCGTCTCTATACAATTTATACGTCTGATCCACAAACTCGTTATTTCAACTTTCATAACAAAGATATTATATTCACCAGGGGAACTCATATTGGCGTCCTAATATTTTCAGTTTTTTAAGTCTTTTTGAGATTTTGAATATCTTTATATTATATACGGCTTTGCAACTACAAAGAAAAAGATTAAATCAGGCGGATAACAGGAGAACACCAGTCGGTACTCCGACTCAACACGTCGTCAGAGGAGTTAGCTTTGCGCAAGCCGTTAAAAACAACCAATCAGAGCAAAGGATTAACTTGGAATCAAATCAAAATAGTATGCTTCAACACATTCTCAACGTCGTGAGTGAACTTGCGGAAAGAATGAACAAAATTGAAACACAATTTCCTAGTACGTCAAGTCAACGATACCTATAATGACACAGAAAGATACAAGAATCGCAACATGGAACGCAAATGGCTTAAAAACAAGCTAAAAGAATTAGAAATCTTCCTACATATGCAAAAGATAGATATATGCCTTATATCTGAAACTCACTTAACAAGTCAAATTGCTGTAAACATAAGAGGATACAAGTGCTACCCATCCAACCACCCGGGGGAACAAGCGAAGGGAGGAAGTGCTATATTCATCAAAGAGAACATAAAACCAAAGCCGTATATAATATAAAGATATTCAAAATCTCAAAAAGACTTAAAAAACTGAAAACATTAGGACGCCAATATGAGTTCCCCTGGTGAATATAATATCTTTGTTATAAAAGTTGAAATAACGAGTTTGTGGATCAGACGTATAAATTGTATAGAGACGACAGAAGGTACACACACACATATTTTTCGTGGTGAAATTTAATAATATGCGCTCATTTATTTTCTGTATTCTATAATAAGGAAAAGGAATAAAGGAAGAAAAAATAGAGACGAAGGAAAAAATTTATATGAGATAAAAAGGGTAAGGAAATATATGTATATAACTGGTTATTTTGATCTATTTTAGCAAAAATGTAGAAACTCATATTTGGAATCTTATATTTATTTTCAATTTTGTTCTGAAAAAAAAAAATTCTTTATATGAAGCAAAAATTCCACCTGTTTTGGGTTTTTTAAACCAAAGGATTTTAAAGGATACAAATTTCATTTATTTTTTCAAATTTCAATTTTGTATTTTTACTTATTTTTGGTTAAAGATCAACGAACTTGCGATCGTAGTAAAATTTTATGAATGATTAATTTTATAGGAAATACAATAACAATAATTGTATATTGATTTTTTGTTTAAAACTATTCCATTATTAATTTGTCTTTACGTATTTAGTTTTTTAGCGCCCTCATATATGGATTTTTATAATTTTGTAATTTATTTTAATAGAAACAAATAAAATATAAGGCAGAATTAACTTTGTAATTCTATATAATTTTTATAAAATATATAGCATAAAAAGTATTTATATGTAAATAAAATCATTGTAAAAAAAATTCTGCGAATATTTTAAAATTTAATTAGATAAATATGTACATACAATTCCTAATATATAATAATTTTTAATCAATACATAATGTATTTTTAAAAATAAGTTATTAATACAAAATAGTTATTAAAAAAATCAATTAAGAGAAAGTAAAAAAAAGTAAAAAAGGTATTGTTATTCAGATGCGTTAACCATTTTTATTATGGTTAATAAAAATTAACGACTTTAATATTACTATAATATAAAATTAGACATAAAAAATATTAATTAATGAACTCATTTTCATATTTCCTTGAAATGAATTATGATATTTTTTTTAAGTACCTACCAATAATTATTATGTATACTATAAAATTAATCATTCATAAAATTTTACTACGATCGCAAGTTCGTTGATCTTTAACCAAAAATAAGTAAAAATACAAAATTGAAATTTGAAAAAATAAATGAAATTTGTATCCTTTAAAATCCTTTGGTTTAAAAAACCCAAAACAGGTAGAATTTTAGCTTCATATAATTTTTTTTTTTTTTTTTCAGAACAAAATTGAAAATAAATATAAGATTCCAAATATGAGTTTCTACATTTTTGCTAAAATAGATCAAAATAACCAGATATATACATATATTTCCTTACCCTTTCTATCTCATACAAATTTTTTCCTTCGTCTCTATTTTTTCTTCCTTTATTCCTTTTCCTTATTATAGAATACAGAAAATAAATGAGCGCATATTATTAAATTTCACCACGAAAAATATGTGTGTGTACCTTCTGTCGTCTCTATACAATTTATACGTCTGATCCACAAACTCGTTATTTCAACTTTCATAACAAAGATATTATATTCACCAGGGGAACTCATATTGGCGTCCTAATGTTTTCAGTTTTTTAAGTCTTTTTGAGATTTTGAATATCTTTATATTATATACGGCTTTGATAAAACACTATCTTGATAGTATTGTACAAACAGATGAAACACAGGTCTCTGTAGTGATTGTAGAAACAGGATCGCAAAAATTATCAGTAGGAGCAATTTACTGTCCACCAAAATTTAACCTAAAAACACAAGATTATCTAGCTACGCTAGCAATACTAGGGGAAAAATTTATACTAGGTGGTGACTTTAACGCGAAACATACTAATTGGGGTTCAAGGCTCTGCACTACGAAAGGTAAGCAATTAATATCAGCGATAAAAACAAATGGTAGCATCTACCACTCTAATGGAAGACCAACATACTGGCCGACTGACAATACTAAAATCCCGGATGTACAGCATTTTTTTATTTCAAGAAAAGTTTCAGCAAATTATATCGAGCTTGTAGATAATTTTGACTTAAACCCAGACCACTCGACAGTGATCCTGAACTTGATCGAAAATATAATCAAGAAATTATCAAATCCAGTTTTAACTAATCATAGCACGGATTGGGAAAGTTTCAGAATAACAATTGAACGATCAATCAATTTAAATATTAAGCTTACAAACGCCCAAGAACTAGAGGATGTTTACTAAGTAAACATCCTCTAGTTCAACTTTACTAAGTTAATCCAAAAAGCAGCTTGAAACAATACAAAGTCTACAATATTAAGGGTAAAAGGAAATAATTATCCAAGAGAAATAAAAGAACTAGTAGCTGAAAAGAGAAGAGCTCGTAAAAGATGGCAGAGTACAAGAAATCCGGATGACAAAAACACATTGAATAATAAAACTCAGCAGCTTAAAAGAGAAATCCAAAAGATCAAGGAGTTCACTACGAAAAATTACTTAGAAAATCTTACAGCTGATGAAAAAACAAATTTCTCTCTATGGAAGGTAACAAAAAAATTCAAAACGAGATGACCCTCCGATTAAAAAAAGAGATGGAACATGGGCAAAGAATAATTTGGAAAAAGCACAAACATTCGCTGAACATCTTTCAAACATTTTTAAGCCAAATGATACCAGTAATAATGCTACACTTGAGGATCCAGTTAATATAATACACAACAGCATTAAACTAACCAATCCAACAGAAGTAAGTGAAATAATCAATAAACTGAAAAAAAAAAACAAATCACCAGGTTATGATTTAATAACATCTGAAATTCTATCGCAGTTACCGAAAAAAGGTATAGTTATGCTAACACTACTCATTAATGCTGCATTTGGACTGAGAACAGTTCCGGGTATATGGAAAGTAGCGGAAGTAATTATGGTACCTAAACCTAGTAAACCGATGAACGATGTTAAATCATATCGACCAATTTCACTCTTACCAGTGATGTCTAAAGTTATGGAGAAAATATATATAAAAATTCTAAAAAATATCGTTGAACAAAAAAAAAATATTCCTTCATTCCAAGTTGGCTTCAGAGAGCAACACTCAACAGTCGAACAAGTGCATCGAATCATAAATTTCATTGAAAATGCAATTGAAGAAAAACAATACAGTACTGTCATCTTTCTGGATATCGCACAAGCTTTTGATAAGGTTTGACATGAAGTTTATTTAGCTTAATACATAAGCTAAATAAACTGCTACCAAAACAGCATGTAGAATTTTTAAAATCATATTTAAGTGATAGACATTTCAGGGTAAAGAAGGAAGATGAATTCTCAGAGCTAAAAAGTATAGAAGCTGGTGTTCCTCAGGGTAGCATATTAGGTCCAATGCTATATCTGTTGTACACATGTGATCTCCCTACATCAGATGATGTCCATGTAGCAACATTTGCTGATGATACGTCTATCATAGCATCAGATGAAAACCTTAATGAAGCAACTGTAAAAATTCAAAGAGCCTCAAATGCTATGCAAGAATGGACTGAAAAATGGAAAATTAAAATCAATGAAAATAAATCTACACACTTAATCTTTGCAAATCGAAAGTTCCAACAAACTCCTCCAGTCCTGATAAATGGAAATATAATACCCTATGCAAATACAGCTAAATATTTGGGAATGACGTTGGACACAAAATTAAAATGGAAGGAGCATATAAAAATAAAAATGATGGAGATGAATATAAAGTATAATAAATTGTACTGGCTTATCGGAAGAAATTCAAAGTTATCAACGAATAACAAGTTACTAAGATATAACCAAATAATTAAACCAATCTGGTTATACGGAATCCAACTCTGGGGATGCGCTAGTAGATGCCACACGGATATCATACAGCGACAAAATAAAGTTTTAAGAAATATAGTGAACGCGCCGTGGTTCATTAGAAACAGGGATCTACATAAGGATCTAAAAATTCCGTACGTCGAAGATGAAATTAAAAAAAATGCAAATAAACATCATCAGCAGCATTTATAGCAGAGATTACAACAGAAAATAGAAGATTAAAGAAAAAGGCCTATCGATCTAATAACGTTGGACGTTAATATAGCAACAATAAATATATGAAAAGATTTATGGAAGTAATGAATTTCCATGAATGCTATACGTAAGTAGTTAAGATTCATAAAGTAAAACTGATGGTTGGTCCAGGTGACCAGTTTTAGTTCTTTCATATGCCAAATGCAAACGAAAAAAAAAAAGATTTATTATTGTTTGTGGCTAACTTTGTGCTTGATTTTGTTGTTATGGCTAAACTATTATCAGATTGTCATATCGTCGGTCCCATGCCAAAACCGCGAATGTGCAATATTATAGTTTCGAGAAAATTGCGCTTTAATTTTTGCCGATTTGTGAAATTCTTATATAAGCGATATAGAAATTTTAACACAAGCGATATAGAAATTTTGTAATATTAAAAAAACTACGACGAATTGCACATTTGTGGTTTTTGCATATTGTAGATTTTGAAATTTTACAATTTCTGACATTAAAAACTCAATTTCATAAAAAACGCACATTCGCGGTTTTGGCATGGGACCGAAGATATGTTGTTATGGCTAAACTATTATCAGATTGTCATAATTTTTTTAACCAATTTTTTTAATTATTTATAATTTTTGTAAATTAATAATAATAAAATATTATAAAAAGTAATATTTAATGAAAAATATTAAAGAAATTGTTATTTAAATTGAAAAATAATTTCGAAAATTTGAGAATTCCAGATTTGCCGACCAAGATTTTCATTTTACCCGATAACATTGTAGCATTTTTTTATCTGAAAAAAATCTGACTGTTTCTTATTTCACTCGACAGATTAATCTGATTTCAGATTTAAAAAATCTATTCGATCTACAGATTTAAATAAGAAACACACCAAAACAAATAAAGAGCTTTCATTGACAATAAAACTATTTTAAAATTAACTTCAGCGCTCAAAGTTCCCTAATGGAAATTTGACACTAAAATTCAAACATTTACTTTCAAACATTTTTTGAAAAAAAGGTAATTATATAATAATTTAATTATTACAAAATTGGTAACAAATATAAAAAATGCCGCGCATCCGAACTACTGATCAGTAGTTTTATAATTACGGGCTTTTTTTAAATTCAACTACTCTAAAGGCATATTTGAAGTATATGTTGCTATTCGTGATTTTATACTACTACTTACTAAATTTCAGATGCGACATTAAACCTATTTTTTGGAGCTTATTCACAATTGGAAAACACATTTTGAAAACTATTTTTCCATATTTTAGTATTTGGCGCCTCTAGCGTTTTCTACTCTTAACTATCTTTCCAACGAGTAGTCACACTTCATTTTTGGTGCACATTTACTATATTAAATTACAACTTTTTACTTGTATTTTACTGCCCTCTAGTGGCTAAAAATCAGATTATGAATATGTCTGATTTATTTTAGTTTATATTAGCTTTCCAGCGCTTGCTTTCCCTTCATTTTTGGTAAAGATTCACCAAGTTGAATAACATTTTTAAAAAACAATATAATTTATATGTTTCACCCTCTAGTGGTAGAATTTAAAATTATAACAACTGTGGTTTTATATTACTACTTACTACCTTTCAGTTGCAACATCAATCCTAATTTTTAGGGCTTATTGACTATTGAAAATCACATCTTAAAAATTAACATTTTATATATTTTTGTTTTCAACGCCTCTAGCGGTAGAAATTTGAAATACGGTTACTGGCATAATATTCTACTCTTAAATACCTTTCAAACGAGTGGTCAAACTTCATTTTTGGTGCACATTTACTATATAAAATTATAATTTTTATTCGGAAAAGAGGTTTTGGCAAAATGCGAATTGCGCCACCTACCGGCCGAATTTTGAAATTCTATCAATTGCATCTCGTTCTCAATAAATCAAGCTTTCCATCGGTTTATCTATCATATACCTGAGTGTACATTAACCATGTGAAATAACTGGTTTTTATTGTTTACACCGGACGGACAGACAGACGGACAAAAGCGTTAGCATAAGGGATTTTTTTTTTAAAAAAAGCCCTAAAAAGTAAAACACCTATTTGTGAAATTTATATATTCTTGATGTTATAAAAATTTCGTGGAAGAAAAAGTCACTGGTTTTGAATAAAATGGCAAAACAATTGCTCTATTAAACACTACACTACGCTACTCGAGCCTTAAGCAAGATACTTGTCGGTTAAGGAAGAGCTTTTTGTCGGGTTATAGCTGTCGGTTAATAAAATAAATTGGCACCAAATTTTTGTATGGGCATGCTACATCTGTATATTTATATATATTATTTTAGTCAAATTTAAATCTATTGTCTTTTTTCTCTCCACAACTGTTTTTAGGGCTTTTTTTTAAAAAAAATCCTTTTTTTAAAAAAAAATGAAGTTTGACCACTCGTTGGAAAGGTATTTAAGAGTAGAATATTATGCCAGTAACCGTATTTCAAATTTCTACCGCTAGAGGCGTTGAAAACTAAAATATATAAAATGTTAATTTTTAAAATGTGATTTTCAATAGTCAATAAGCCCCAAATATTAAGTTTAATGTTGCAACTGAAATGTAGTAAGTAGTAATATAAAACCACAGTTGTTATAATTTTAAATTCTACCACTAGAGGGTGAAAAATATAAATTATATTGTTTTTTAAAAATGTTATTCAACTTGGTGAATCTTTACCAAAAATGAAGGGAAAGCAAGCGCTGGAAAGCTAATATAAACTAAAATAAATCAGGCATACTCATAATCTGATTTTTTGCCACTAGAGGGCAGTAAAATACAAGTAAAAAATTGTAATTTAATGTAAATGTGCACCAAAAATGAAGTGTGACTACTCGTTGGAAAGGTAATTAAGAGTAGAATACGATGCCGTTAACTGTATTTCCAATTTCTACCGCTAGAGGCGCCAAATACTAAAATATGGAAAAAGGGTTTTCAAAATGTGTTTTCCAATTGTGAATAAGCTCCAAAAAATAGGTTTAATGTCGCATCTGAAATTTAGTAAGTAGTAGTATAAAATCACGAATAACAACATATACTCCAAATATGCATTTAGAGTAGTTGAATTTAAAAAAAGCCCGTAATTATAAAACTACTGATCAGTAGTTCGGCTGCGCGGCATTTTTTCTCTTTTCTCTCCACAACATTTTTCTATGTTAATAAGTTTATATACAAGGAAGCTTGAATCCCAATATGAATCAGAAAGTATGTTGCAATTAGAACAAGCGCATTAGTATTAAATTATTATTAGTGTTTGTATGGAGACAAAAGCCAATATAATACTAACATAGTTAATAGGCCGTTATTCGTATTTTTTTGTGATAAAAATGAGGCAGAGTTTGTATATAAACGTTTTTCATATTAATATTTTGTATATTGTAATAGATTGTGTCAAACCATTTCATAAATAGTGGCTTTTACATTTCCATTTAATATATGAAAATTTGTTTTTATGTACACAAATCATATTTAACTGCAACATTTTTTAAATAACCTAATAGAAGTAACAATTCTATAACAAATGAATGAAGCATAAATCAATATTAGATAAAAACATAATAAAAGATGAAACCAAAGAATAAATAATAATAAAGAAGTCGCATGTGAATTTTCCCACCACATTTTTGAATTTCTTACCATAGCCTGTGCGGCGGCTATGCAAAGGAAGTAAAAAATTCTCAAACTGAAAGAAAAATTCTCTTTTTATTCTCAGTGAAAAAAATCTTTTTTTTTTCATATATATATACATATATGTATATTGACGTATAAATAATGTAATTTCTTGTAATGTTATGCTAAATGTTTAATTAAATATATATATATTATATTTAGCATAACATTACAAGAAATTAAATTATTTATACGTCAATATATGTATGCATTTCAAAAATTGTCCACTTAAGCAAAACCCTGTACCTGTACATCCCTGAAATCTATTTTTTATTACTATATTACAAATTTGAGGATATGAATTTCCGCCACAGGAATTAAGGCCAAAGAGCGATAATTCACTTAATATTGCTTCAATACGCAAGGCGTTAATTTATGTACCCAATACGTTTTATTATTTTGAGCCACACAAATTTTTTAAAGAGATTTCAGAATAATATGTACAGTATATAAATAATGAGAGAGCGGGTTCCAATGTTATAACCCGCGAAGAAAAATTTCAAAATTCGCATTTGTTCTACATGCGACTTCTATATTATTATATATTCTTTGATGAAACATTGTGATATTAATTAAATACCTCTTTCATTTGTATGGACTTTCGCAATGATTCTTCTGTCTTTGTTCTGAGTTCTAATTCTATTATAGAATTTTCAAGAAGTTTCTCCTGAGCATCAGCCTTTTCTAATAAATTTTCACCTCCTACTAATATTTTTGTTTCTAAAGATAAAAGTTTCAGCTTTAGTTGTTCTTGCTCTGATCTTGAATTTAAACACATAAATTATTATAACGAAATATTTAATACAAAATAATATTTAACTTAGTCCTGCATAACTCTTGTTCATTTTCCAAAGCGCGTTTTTGTAGTAATTCTTTTTCTGCATCCGACTTTTCATTTTTAAAATAATTCCTTCTTTTATTATTTTTAAAAGAATCATATTCATTATCTTCACCCTCAATATCAATTTCACTATCGACCTCATTATCCACTTCATCCAATTCTTCACCAGATATATCAAATAGCTCTTCTTCCAATTGTTTTTTAAGTAAGGCAATTTCTTCTTGAAAATGTCGAAGAAGGGCATCTTTTGGTTCTTCATTAATATGCATATGATTTTGTATACTTTTTGCGCGACTGGCATACCGTAATGTTGATATCGTTTCCAAATAATTAGTGTCAGCAGGGCTAATTGTAGCACACTAATATGTATTTTATAAATATATACTAGTATAATAATAATTAAAAAGATAAAATTTACCATAACAGTTTTTGAATTCCCACCCAAAGAGTCCTGCAAAAGTCTAGTTAATTTTGAATTTCGATATGGAATATGAGTACTTTTTCCGTCAACTAATGCACTTATAACATTTCCCAACACAGACAGAGAAAGATTAATTTTTGTTGCTTCTTTTAATCTAATACCAGTTGCTTGAGTTTTACTGTGTCTTTCAGATCCAGCCAGATCTACTAACTGAAGTTTTCCCATTTTCACATGCTGAATACCAGCATCATCTAACTCACTTGACTCTATAGTGATTGAAAAAATTGCATGCGAGCGAGATGATTCTACATTCATTTTTGTTGCACCAACCACTCCTTTAAAAATACATAACATATAAAAATAATGAAATAGAGTTTTTTACGGGATTATTTACTAAAGCACAAAATCTCCAGCTAACAAAAATAAACACCGAAAATCGATAATGTCTAAAACTGATGATAAAAAATATCCAAATGACACAGCCGTTTAAAAACCTCCAATTTTACTTTTTTGAAATTTGTGATGTATTTTTTAGTAATTATTACATTTTGTACATTTCATAAGTTTCGGTTACTGTACACATTTACATATGTGGTATAAATTATAATGCATTCAGTTTCTATGAAAATTAAGATAAAAATAATGAATATTGAATGCATCAAATTCAATATACATACATATTTTGTATATGACAAAATTAAGTAAAAATATTAAATAATTTTCGTACAAATTCAAACCTTTTATTACTTTCCCTTTTATGAATTCACACTTCCAGTATATATACATATGTATATGTCGGTTCGGTATATATGTCGGTATCTCCTCACCTGGCCATAACTCTTAAACGGTTTGACCGATTGAGCTCAAATTTGGAAGTTGAGCTCGTGCCATCAAAGGCTTGGTACCCTAGAAATTTGATGAGGGGGAAGGGGGCGCGGAGGGCCGTTTATTTTTTGAATGTACCAAAAACACCATGTGGGGTATCAAATGAAAGGTCTTGACGAGTACATCTCATTGAGCGGTAGTCCGGGGGGCGCCGTGGGTCATGTCGGGCCCAAATCGGGGCAATGTTGGGCCCTATAATACAAAAAATCATGTGGGGTATCAAATGAAAGGTCTTGACGAGTACATCTCATTGAGTGGTAGTCTGAGCGGGCGCCGTGGGTCATGTCGGGCTAAAAATGGGGGCAATGTTGGGCCCTATAATACAAAAAATCATGGGAGTATCAAATGAAAGGTCTTGACGAGTACATCTCATTGAGCGGTAGTCTGGGGGGCGCCGTGGGTCATGTCGGGACCAAAACGGGGGCAATGTTGGGCCCTGTAATACAAAAAATCATGTGGGGTATCAAATGAAAGGTTTTGAAGTATACATCTCAATGGGGAGTATTTTGTGGAGCGCCGTGAGTCATGTACGGGCTAAAACGGGGGCAATGTTGGGCCCCATTATACAAAAATCATGTGGGGTATCAAATGAAAGGTCTCCAACAGTACATCTAAATGGGCAGTAATCCGGAGGGCGCCTTGAGTCATCTCGGGCCCAAAACGGGGTAATGTGGGGCCTCATCATACAAAAAATCATGTGGGGTCAAATGAAAGGTCTTGAAGAGGACATCTTGTTGAGTACTCCGAGAAGTACTCTGGGTCTTGTGGGACCCATAATGCAAAAAGACATGATAGGTATCAAATAAAAGGTATTGAAGAATACATCTCGTTGCACAGTCCGTTGGGCTTCGTAATTCATGTTAGGGCCCAAAACCTGTGTCATGCGGGGGCCCATCATAAAAAAATCATGTGGGGCATCAAATGAAAGGTCTTGAAGAGTAGTCCGAGCAGTACCCTGGGTCATGTGAGCTAATTATACAAAAAAACATGTGGGGCACCGGGGGCCATGGAAGGCCCAAAACATAGGCCACATGTGGAATTCCAAATCATGGGCCATGAGGAACTCAAACAAATCATTCCCAAGTTGTCAAAGTATTTAAATATTTTTAGTCGGTCAAATTAATACATATTTGACCGACTAAAAAGTGTAAAATAAAAAATATAAATAAAAAAAAGTTTTTTAAAAATACTTTCCCTTAACGAAATATTCAACTAAAAAGTAATAAACAAGCAAATAATACCACATCAATGTACTTTCCCGTTGAGTTTTAGCCACTGTCAGCAATAGTAAGGGAAAGTAGACCTTATCAGAATTAATGCCATTTATAAGGAGGTCTGCTTACCCTTACTATTGCTGACAGTGGCTAAAACTCAACGGGAAAGTACATTGATGTGGTATTATTTGCTTGTTTATTACTTTTTGGTTGAATATTTCTTTAAGGGAAAGTATTTTTAAAAAAACTTTTTTTTATTTATATTTTTATAATTCTTTTGCCTTGTTATATATACAGTGTGGTCGCGAAATTAGTGATCGACGGTATACCATGATATTTGTGGTATTTGAAGAAAAAATGTTATAGGTCCTTCCCTGTATTCGGCCCCCTATTCGAGCTACAGACCTTATGACGTATTAGACAAGCCTCTAAGACAGCCTAAAGATTTTCCGTAACTTTACGGGTGTGAAACCTACAGGCTCTCAAAAGGGATTTTATTTGGTTGGAAAATTTTGCTATAAAAATCAATCTCCTGAAAAAACTTTACTCTAAATAATTATTTTTTTTTAAAAAAAAACACACTAATGTCCTTTTTCAAATAATAAAAATCTACTTCAATGCCTGCCCCCTATATACCAAAAATTCATATCAATGGAAACAAGTGCAAATACTAGAAGATGTGTTTCATTGAGAAAAAACATAATCAGACTTATAAAAATTCTTTATTACAAACAATAATAGCACTTAAAAGAGATATTCGAAATGCAACCCAATCACTTCAGTTTAACTATTTATATAACAAAATTTTGTATTTTTAACTATGTATATATTCAAAAATCCACCTGTTAGTTTTATTTTATTACACGCGTCCATAACTCATGTACGCAATTCCTGAACAGATACTACTGGTGAAGAGTAGGCTATATTTTTTAAATGGCCCCACAAATAAAAGTCCTACACGTTGAAATCTGGTAACCGTGGAGACGTGGAGACGATTACCAGATCTCAACGTGTTGAACTTTTATTTGTAGGACGCCCGAAATTCCACATTCAAAAATGTTTTAACTAGCGAAAGAGAATTTGCTGTATTTAATTCAATAAATAACAGACCTCCTTGAAGAGTAGTCCGAGATGTATTAGATTTTGTATATTAAAGAGATGTATTAAAGATATACAGCTGTGAACACTAAAATAGCAGTACCTGTAGAATTATTAAATACTATTATTTGTTATAATTTTGTGCCATTCTAAAGTTAGAATTGAAATAATTAATTTTTGGATATAATTTTTTAATTACTTGATTAAAAACATTTCAATGCAGAATGATTTTTTTTTCAGCTCAAAGCAAATCTGAATTTTATTTAACCACTTTTTTTACAACTACTGCTAGTTTCATGTTCGCAACTGTATATAGCTATTTTTCATTATCTATGCACAATAAAAATGCTTATTAAAAAAAATCATCAATACGTATAAGCATAAACTAATAAACTGTATACAGACGATTATATTAGAATAACATTTTTGTCATATTTTTCTGGCTCGGTGGAATCTAGCAAAGAGAAGATCACAGTAGGTGCCGCATATTGACCGCCAAAGTTAGGAGATAGATTTATCGTTGGAGGAGATTTCAATGCCAAACATGTAGATTGGGGGTCTAGACTATCAACTACAAAAGGAAAACAGCTAAAAGCAGCCATTTATCAAACAGGATGTCAAGTTTTCTCCACTGGTAGACCAACGTATTGGCCTTCAGATGTGAATAAAATTCCGGATCTTCTGGACTTTGTTATAGCAAAGAAGGTGTCTCCAAACTATGTAGCGCTTGAAGATAACTTTGATCTAAACTCTGATCATTCTGCAGTTATTCTAACACTCAGCCAAAAAATAATAAAAAAAAGTAAAAAAAACGACCAACATTAGTGAACAACATGACGGACTGGGAAAGTTTTAAGTTAGATATAGAAATGCACACCGAGCTAAAAGTAAAAATAAGCAATGAACATCAAATAGAAGATGCAGCAGAACAATTTACAAATATTATTCAAAGAACAGCATGGAACAACACATAGTTAGTAACACATCGCACAAAGGGTATAAATTATCCTAGGGAAATTAAGGACTTAGTTGCAGATAAAAGAAGAGCTAGAAAGAGATGGCAGAGCACAAGAGATCCAGCGGATAAAAACATCAAGAATAATCTTGCACAAAAACTGAAAAGAGAAATCATCAAGCTCAAAGAATCTGAAATGTATAAATATCTTCAAAATTTAACAGGCGATGAAAAAACAAATTCTGCTTTATGGAAAGCCACCAGGAAGTACAACCTGCCAATTTCACACGTTCCACCTATAAAAGACGGCAATGGTACTTGGGCTAAAAACAACATACAGAAAGCAGAAGTATTTGCAGCACACCTTGCAGATATATTTAAATCACATGCTGCTGCAAATGATACCTGTTTACAAGAGATAACTAACGAAAATCATCAAGACATTATAAGTGTAACACCGAAAGAAGTCGTCAAAGAAATTAACAACTTACCCGAAAATAAAGCTCCCGGCTATGATCTCATAACAGCTGAAGTTCTCGCTAGGTTACCTAAGAGGGAATCGTTATGTTAACGATGCTAGTTAATGCCACCTTCAGACTAAGATGCGTTCCTGACATATGGAAAACGGCAGAAATTATTATGATACAGAAGCCAGGAAAACCTCCTAATGATTTTAAGTCGTATCGTCCAATTCCGCTGCTTCCTGTTATTTCAAAAGTAATGGAGAAACTATACATAAAAAGGCTCAAATATATAATAGATGAAAAAAAATTAATACCACCTTTTCAATTTGGGTTTAGGGAAAAGCATTCCATAATTGAACAAATACATCGGTTGACAGATGTCATAGAAAATGCAATTGAAAATAAGAAATATAGCTCAGCGATATTCCTAGATTTAGCTCAAGCCTTTGACAAGGTTTGGCATGAAGGCTTAATACACAAACTTAACAAATTACTGCCAAAGAAACATGTCGAATTTCTGGAATCGTACCTGAAAAATAGAAGTTTTAGAGTCAAGCAAGAAGACTATTCAGAGATGAAAGAAATAAAAGCTGGCGTTCCTCAAGGAAGCATCCTAGGCCCAACAAACGACGCTAAGTCAACTAATGTCATCTTTGCAAACAGAACAACAAATAATGTACCACCATTATATATAAATGGTAACACAGTACAAAAGCCGTATATAATATATACGGCTTTGACAGTACCTTATGCAAACAAAGCAAAATATCTTGTTATGACGTTGGATGCCAAAATCAAATGGAAGAAGCACATAAAAACAAAAGTAACTGAACTTAATATAAAATACAGAAAATTATATTGGCTTATTGGACGAAAATCTAGTCTTGCTGTAAACAATAAAATTTTAATTTATAATCAAATATTAAAACCTATTTGGATGTATGCCATCCAACTATGGGGTTGTGCAAGCGTAAGTAACATGGTACAAAGATTCCAGAACAAAGTTATCCGTAATATGGTGAATGCCCCTGGGTATGTTAGGAACATAGACTTCCATAGAGGTTATCATATTACATGTTTATCATATTATGGGTCACTATTTCTAATATTCTAATATTTTTAATATTTCTAATATTTCAAATTTCAAAAATTTAATTTATAATTTTCGGCTTTTCATAGTATGTATATAGATATTTTAGAGGCATGTTAGTTTTTTATTTTAAGGTGTATTTTTTTTAAATAACTGTCTTGTCGGTTAAAAGTTGTTTCGTGGAAAACCCAAAGACGAGACATTCAATTTTTAGCACACAAATCAATGCGTCAATGCAATTTAAAATGCCATGAAATTTAACAAAAATCAAATTTTTATTTTTCAAATATTAGAAATAGTGACGTATACTCATATAATGAATATAAATATGCGCAACACGCATTGACTTGTGTGCTAAAAATTTAATTGTCTCGTCTTTGGGTTTTCCATGAAACAACTTTTAACCGACAAGATAGTTATTTGAAAAAAAATACACCTTAAAATTTTGACGTCATTATGAAGAAATTTCGTATGGACGAAAAATTCGGTTTAATGTAAACGAAAATTAGTTTTAATTTACCTTTACAGAAAAAAAACCTTACCGAAAAAAAAATTAATTGTTTAGTTTTTAATTTTTATGTAATTGTTTTTTATTTTTTTTCTTGGTTTTTTTCTATTCTTAAATTTAACTTAAATTTAATCTAATATATAATATACGTATAAAAAAAGTAATTTAACATTTATGTTTATATTTTTTTTATTTAATCTAATAAATATGTGTTCTAATTGTGCTAATTTATCCATAAATTCATATGATGGCTTAACTAATCCTCTTTCTGACATTTCGTTCACCCACCTTCACGAATTTCTACTACTTTCACGGGATGTTAATGTTATTTGTCCACTAGCTTTTTTATGATGTAGCCAGCTAAATAACATATATTGTATTATTAATATTCTAATATTTAGCTGGCTACATCTTATTCATCATAAGTAGTTTCTTCAGGCTCATCAATATTTCTGGAATTTCATTTTCATCGTCGTCTAAATTTAAATTAGCTTCTTTATCTATATTATATTGGTAATTAATATCACTATATACATTTTGTGTAATCACAATCAAAAATTTTATACTTCAGTCTCAAAACTTCAGTTTCATCTTCTTCCACGTTGGAACTTCTAGCAGTATGTAGTAGAATTTAATTTCTTCCTGAAATGAAAATATTGAAGAAAGGGAAATTAAACGAGGAAATTTTTAACATTTATATGAGTAAATTCTTAAGACAGAAGAACCAGTGGTTTTAAGTAATTCTCTTAGTAGACCTGCATTAATAACATTATTTTATCAGATAAATCTTGTATCAAGATTCACGGAAATGGTTTCTAATTAATTTTGTAAGATGTAATGCTTTCACCCATATTTTTATTTCATTTTTATCTTTTGGAAAGCTGAAGAATTTTATATTTTTAAAATTCTTTCTTTCTTTCCACCTCACAACACAATATCTCATTTTTAAAAGTTATAATTCAGTAACACAACACAATTTTATCTTATAAAAATATATTATTTTTTCAATCCTGTTCTCAATTTTCCACTTATTAATTAATAGTTATTTTAAATAATGTATATATTTTAATATTTTTTAATCACATAATTCTCAAAACACATAATATTAAATAAAAACACACCGAACTAAAATATATATAAACAACTTCTTCATAATAATTCTTTACAATGACGTCACTATAAGAAAAAATGGCAGCTGTCAAACTCTACCTAGCAGACCTTTAATTTTTAGATCATGCATGATATAGTGATAAACAGACAATAAATAAAAAAAAATCCGGCTCCACAGAGGGAAAATGATATATTCTGGAAAAATGTAGAAAATGTAGAATAAAAAGTAAAGAGAAAAACGAATTTCTCTACTTTTCATTCTACATTTTCCAGAATTATCTCATTTTCTCTCTTTGTGGAGCCAGAAAAATTCGGCGATTCGGCGCCTGACCTGTCAGAAATTAAAAAGTGAAAATCATATAGTAGTCAATAAATTATTAAAAATTAATATAAAGTAGCAAACAATATTCATCAAAAGTACAAATTCAACAAAAAAAGGACTTTCGAACCAGGATCATAAAGTTTTCAGGATATACATGACATTTATCGTTTAACATAATTACGAAAAATTGAAAATCATCATAACAGAAAATCTGGTACCAATTCTTTATATTCATTATATTGTATTATTTTAGCCGCCGAATGAGTAATATAGAAAACAGTTCAACAAGTTCATCGGATATACTTGAAATTTTCAAAAAAGAATTTACTGCTTTATCTGCTCAAATTGTTAAAAACCAGGAAGAAAACAATAAGTTCCAACAAAAAGTTTTCTCCGAATTAAATTCAATAAATTCGATTACAACAAAGAAAATTCAAGACTCGGAATCTGATGTAAAGAGCCTTAAGCGTACAGTTGAACAACAAAAAACTATTATTGAAAATCACGAAAAATATATCAAGAGAAATAATAATTTTTGGAATCAAAGAAGCTGAAAACGAAAATCTAGTGGACATTGTTGTACATTTTGTAAATACTAGGTTAAAAGTAGATTTAGCCAAACAAGATATCAATAATATTTATCGTATTGGAAGGCAGAAAGATAATTCATCCAGACCAATTCTACTTAGTTTACTAACTTATTTAAAAAAAGAGGAATATAAAAAATTAAAATATAATAGTGGACTCGTCCTTCTCAATTATAAGTGATTACTGAAAATCGCAAAGAGATCAAAGAACAAATTTGATAGAGTCAGCAAAAATCTTAGAAAGGGAAGGAAAGAAAGTAGATATATTGTTAAAAATAAGCTAGTAGTAGATGGTAAGATAATTGATGTGAATGAATTAACAAATCAGAAAAACGCAGCAAATAAGGATATCTTGAAAAGAAGCAAAAAAAATTCAGAAAAATTCTAAAACTAGGAACTCAAGTGTCCCAAGAATAAGGAAAAACTCTATTGGCAACATAAACACTAAGGGAGATACGAACAACATCACAGCTGATATATTAGCTGTGTTTTTTTCAAGCGGGTCAGGGTCAAGGTTTGAAAAAAAATGATGTGGATCATCTCAAGGGGTTGCAAACAGTTTGCAATAGATGACGCGACTGTAATGCCAACGCTTAATTGAATTTTCAAAATTGTTTTTTTTAGTTATTTCAGAATTACTAATACTTTAATTAGAAAATTACTTCAATTACATACGATTAAATAATTTTAATATAATTTAAAATTTAAATTTAAAAAAAGAATAATAATTATTAAAACTTCATAATTTAATTTTTTTATTACAAAAATTTGAAATTTGAATTTTCAAATTACCCTTAACTGCGCTCTGTATTATATATGATACACAAGTGAATTCTACTTAACTACAGCGATGTATCGACGTGTCGCTTAAGATTTAAAAATCGTTTCAGAGAATCGATTCTCGATTCTATTTGTGTGGTGAGAAATATTTGCATTGGTTTTTTGACAATTTATAAAACGAGTTTAGTGCCGGACGCAGGTAGAACTGTTTGCTATAAAACTTATCCTAAAATAGCAACAAAAAGAGGTAAATAATACATTTTATAATAATTTAAGCAGTGATTATTGTTTTACAAACAATAATATATAATTTTTGATCCGAAATTATACAATTTATGATATGTAGTAGCTAGAAATTCAGTTTTATTAAGTGTATCATATATGATACACTGCGCAATACATTTAGTAATTTTAAATGAATGGGATCAAAGTGAGGATGGGTTTGATTCTGAGGAAGATGAAGATTTGGAAACAGAAATTTTAAATGGGGAGATCTTTCCGGAATATGAGGACGTAGAAGAGATAGCAGTTGAATTAGAATACGTGCCGGTTAATTTTTTTGATCTTTTTTTGATCCTTACTTCGCAATGTATCATATATGATACCAACAGTTTTTCCTAATTTAAAGAGAATCAACACCAAATAAACAAATTAAAATGCATATTTTGTGATATATACTAACCAGTAATCGCTTTAAACAACATAAAAACAAAAAACAAAATTAAGCGCAGTTAAGGGTTAAAAACTAAGTTAAAATAATGAAATTTATCATCAATAGTACCAACTTTTAGAATAAAAAACTACGTTTCTGCCATCTGTTGCAATTTTTGTATAACTAATTTATCTCGGTGATCCAGATAAATGTTTGGGTTATGTTGTTGTTGTTTTACATATAAAAATTTTTATCTTGATATTGACTCGCTTAAAAAAAACACAGCTAGTATTAAATTGAATTTTATTAACAGAAAACAACGACTTTTGGATACGGACAGGTACGAAACAAATAAACAAATTGATTAATTGAAAATTATTTAATAGCATGAGGAAGGCAACGGGAAACCCCACCTCATGAATTTGGTCCCTAGTAATATATCATTAAATTTTATAAATATGAATATGAATAAGAATGAAAATAAAAATAAATCTAAAACTAAAAATAAAAATGAAACTAAAGTTAAAAATGATAATGAAAATAAAAATGAAAGTAAACATAAAAATGAAAGTAAAAATAGCGTAAAACATGTAAACAAATTTAAAATAGCAACATGGAATGTAAGGAGTTTGCTGCAACCTGGAAAACTAAAAAATCTAGAGGTGGAAAAAAATCGATTGGGTTTAGATATCGTAGGAATAACTGAAGTTCATTAGAAAGGAAAGGGGGAGATAGTCACAGAAAACAACGTTTTTATCTACTCTGGAGTAGAAGATACAGATCAACATAGAAAAGGAGTTGGTTTTTTTGTCAGTAAGAAAATTAAACCATTGATAACAAGCATAATTATGAAATCGGATAGAGTTATAGTAGCACAATTAAAAACAAAAGAAAGCTACGTTAATTTAATACAAATTTATGCTCCAACGGCGGACAGTGATGAGACAACGTGTGATGAATTCTATGATGAACTCACTGACTCTAAAAGTAATTAAAAAAGAAGAAATGGTTTTAATTCTTGTTGACTTTAATGCTAACGTTAGTAGAATTTAATTTCTTCCTGAAATGAAAATAATGAAGAAAGGGAAATTAAACGAGGAAATTTTTAACATTTATATGAGTAAATTCTTAAGACAGAAGAACCAGTGGTTTTAAGTAATTCTCTTAGTAGACCTGCATTAATAACATTATTTTATCAGATAAATCTTGTATCAAGATTCACGGAAATGGTTTCTAATTAATTTTGTAAGATGTAATGCTTTCACCCATATTTTTATTTCATTTTTATCTTTTGGAAAGCTGAAGAATTTTATATTTTTAAAATTCTTTCTTTCTTTCCACCTCACAACACAATATCTCATTTTTAAAAGTTATAATTCAGTAACACAACACAATTTTATCTTATAAAAATATATTATTTTTTCAATCCTGTTCTCAATTTTCCACTTATTAATTAATAGTTATTTTAAATAATGTATATATTTTAATATTTTTTAATCACATAATTCTCAAAACACATAATATTAAATAAAAACACACCGAACTAAAATATATATAAACAACTTCTTCATAATAATTCTTTACAATGACGTCACTATAAGAAAAAATGGCAGCTGTCAAACTCTACCTAGCAGACCTTTAATTTTTAGATCATGCATGATATAGTGATAAACAGACAATAAAAAAAAAAAATCCGGCTCCACAGAGGGAAAATGATATATTCTGGAAAAATGTAGAAAATGTAGAATAAAAAGTAAAGAGAAAAACGAATTTCTCTACTTTTCATTCTACATTTTCCAGAATTATCTCATTTTCTCTCTTTGTGGAGCCAGAAAAATTCGGCGATTCGGCGCCTGACCTGTCAGAAATTAAAAAGTGAAAATCATATAGTAGTCAATAAATTATTAAAAATTAATATAAAGTAGCAAACAATATTCATCAAAAGTACAAATTCAACAAAAAAAGGACTTTCGAACCAGGATCATAAAGTTTTCAGGATATACATGACATTTATCGTTTAACATAATTACGAAAAATTGAAAATCATCATAACAGAAAATCTGGTACCAATTCTTTATATTCATTATATTGTATTATTTTAGCCGCCGAATGAGTAATATAGAAAACAGTTCAACAAGTTCATCGGATATACTTGAAATTTTCAAAAAAGAATTTACTGCTTTATCTGCTCAAATTGTTAAAAACCAGGAAGAAAACAATAAGTTCCAACAAAAAGTTTTCTCCGAATTAAATTCAATAAATTCGATTACAAAAAAGAAAATTCAAGACTCGGAATCTGATGTAAAGAGCCTTAAGCGTACAGTTGAACAACAAAAAACTATTATTGAAAATCACGAAAAATATATCAAGAGAAATAATAATTTTTGGAATCAAAGAAGCTGAAAACGAAAATCTAGTGGACATTGTTGTACATTTTGTAAATACTAGGTTAAAAGTAGATTTAGCCAAACAAGATATCAATAATATTTATCGTATTGGAAGGCAGAAAGATAATTCATCCAGACCAATTCTACTTAGTTTACTAACTTATTTAAAAAAAGAGGAATATAAAAAATTAAAATATAATAGTGGACTCGTCCTTCTCAATTATAAGTGATTACTGAAAATCGCAAAGAGATCAAAGAACAAATTTGATAGAGTCAGCAAAAATCTTAGAAAGGGAAGGAAAGAAAGTAGATATATTGTTAAAAATAAGCTAGTAGTAGATGGTAAGATAATTGATGTGAATGAATTAACAAATCAGAAAAACGCAGCAAATAAGGATATCTTGAAAAGAAGCAAAAAAAATTCAGAAAAATTCTAAAACTAGGAACTCAAGTGTCCCAAGAATAAGGAAAAACTCTATTGGCAACATAAACACTAAGGGAGATACGAACAACATCACAGCTGATATATTAGCTGTGTTTTTTTCAAGCGGGTCAGGGTCAAGGTTTGAAAAAAAATGATGTGGATCATCTCAAGGGGTTGCAAACAGTTTGCAATAGATGACGCGACTGTAATGCCAACGCTTAATTGAATTTTCAAAATTGTTTTTTTTAGTTATTTCAGAATTACTAATACTTTAATTAGAAAATTACTTCAATTACATACGATTAAATAATTTTAATATAATTTAAAATTTAAATTTAAAAAAAGAATAATAATTATTAAAACTTCATAATTTAATTTTTTTATTACAAAAATTTGAAATTTGAATTTTCAAATTACCCTTAACTGCGCTCTGTATTATATATGATACACAAGTGAATTCTACTTAACTACAGCGATGTATCGACGTGTCGCTTAAGATTTAAAAATCGTTTCAGAGAATCGATTCTCGATTCTATTTGTGTGGTGAGAAATATTTGCATTGGTTTTTTGACAATTTATAAAACGAGTTTAGTGCCGGACGCAGGTAGAACTGTTTGCTATAAAACTTATCCTAAAATAGCAACAAAAAGAGGTAAATAATACATTTTATAATAATTTAAGCAGTGATTATTGTTTTACAAACAATAATATATAATTTTTGATCCGAAATTATACAATTTATGATATGTAGTAGCTAGAAATTCAGTTTTATTAAGTGTATCATATATGATACACTGCGCAATACATTTAGTAATTTTAAATGAATGGGATCAAAGTGAGGATGGGTTTGATTCTGAGGAAGATGAAGATTTGGAAACAGAAATTTTAAATGGGGAGATCTTTCCGGAATATGAGGACGTAGAAGAGATAGCAGTTGAATTAGAATACGTGCCGGTTAATTTTTTTGATCTTTTTTTGATCCTTACTTCGCAATGTATCATATATGATACCAACAGTTTTTCCTAATTTAAAGAGAATCAACACCAAATAAACAAATTAAAATGCATATTTTGTGATATATACTAACCAGTAATCGCTTTAAACAACATAAAAACAAAAAACAAAATTAAGCGCAGTTAAGGGTTAAAAACTAAGTTAAAATAATGAAATTTATCATCAATAGTACCAACTTTTAGAATAAAAAACTACGTTTCTGCCATCTGTTGCAATTTTTGTATAACTAATTTATCTCGGTGATCCAGATAAATGTTTGGGTTATGTTGTTGTTGTTTTACATATAAAAATTTTTATCTTGATATTGACTCGCTTAAAAAAAACACAGCTAGTATTAAATTGAATTTTATTAACAGAAAACAACGACTTTTGGATACGGACAGGTACGAAACAAATAAACAAATTGATTAATTGAAAATTATTTAATAGCATGAGGAAGGCAACGGGAAACCCCACCTCATGAATTTGGTCCCTAGTAATATATCATTAAATTTTATAAATATGAATATGAATAAGAATGAAAATAAAAATAAATCTAAAACTAAAAATAAAAATGAAACTAAAGTTAAAAATGATAATGAAAATAAAAATGAAAGTAAACATAAAAATGAAAGTAAAAATAGCGTAAAACATGTAAACAAATTTAAAATAGCAACATGGAATGTAAGGAGTTTGCTGCAACCTGGAAAACTAAAAAATCTAGAGGTGGAAAAAAATCGATTGGGTTTAGATATCGTAGGAATAACTGAAGTTCATTAGAAAGGAAAGGGGGAGATAGTCACAGAAAACAACGTTTTTATCTACTCTGGAGTAGAAGATACAGATCAACATAGAAAAGGAGTTGGTTTTTTTGTCAGTAAGAAAATTAAACCATTGATAACAAGCATAATTATGAAATCGGATAGAGTTATAGTAGCACAATTAAAAACAAAAGAAAGCTACGTTAATTTAATACAAATTTATGCTCCAACGGCGGACAGTGATGAGACAACGTGTGATGAATTCTATGATGAACTCACTGACTCTAAAAGTAATTAAAAAAGAAGAAATGGTTTTAATTCTTGTTGACTTTAATGCTAACGTTAGTAGAATTTAATTTCTTCCTGAAATGAAAATATTGAAGAAAGGGAAATTAAACGAGGAAATTTTTAACATTTATATGAGTAAATTCTTAAGACAGAAGAACCAGTGGTTTTAAGTAATTCTCTTAGTAGACCTGCATTAATAACATTATTTTATCAGATAAATCTTGTATCAAGATTCACGGAAATGGTTTCTAATTAATTTTGTAAGATGTAATGCTTTCACCCATATTTTTATTTCATTTTTATCTTTTGGAAAGCTGAAGAATTTTATATTTTTAAAATTCTTTCTTTCTTTCCACCTCACAACACAATATCTCATTTTTAAAAGTTATAATTCAGTAACACAACACAATTTTATCTTATAAAAATATATTATTTTTTCAATCCTGTTCTCAATTTTCCACTTATTAATTAATAGTTATTTTAAATAATGTATATATTTTAATATTTTTTAATCACATAATTCTCAAAACACATAATATTAAATAAAAACACACCGAACTAAAATATATATAAACAACTTCTTCATAATAATTCTTTACAATGACGTCACTATAAGAAAAAATGGCAGCTGTCAAACTCTACCTAGCAGACCTTTAATTTTTAGATCATGCATGATATAGTGATAAACAGACAATAAAAAAAAAAAATCCGGCTCCACAGAGGGAAAATGATATATTCTGGAAAAATGTAGAAAATGTAGAATAAAAAGTAAAGAGAAAAACGAATTTCTCTACTTTTCATTCTACATTTTCCAGAATTATCTCATTTTCTCTCTTTGTGGAGCCAGAAAAATTCGGCGATTCGGCGCCTGACCTGTCAGAAATTAAAAAGTGAAAATCATATAGTAGTCAATAAATTATTAAAAATTAATATAAAGTAGCAAACAATATTCATCAAAAGTACAAATTCAACAAAAAAAGGACTTTCGAACCAGGATCATAAAGTTTTCAGGATATACATGACATTTATCGTTTAACATAATTACGAAAAATTGAAAATCATCATAACAGAAAATCTGGTACCAATTCTTTATATTCATTATATTGTATTATTTTAGCCGCCGAATGAGTAATATAGAAAACAGTTCAACAAGTTCATCGGATATACTTGAAATTTTCAAAAAAGAATTTACTGCTTTATCTGCTCAAATTGTTAAAAACCAGGAAGAAAACAATAAGTTCCAACAAAAAGTTTTCTCCGAATTAAATTCAATAAATTCGATTACAACAAAGAAAATTCAAGACTCGGAATCTGATGTAAAGAGCCTTAAGCGTACAGTTGAACAACAAAAAACTATTATTGAAAATCACGAAAAATATATCAAGAGAAATAATAATTTTTGGAATCAAAGAAGCTGAAAACGAAAATCTAGTGGACATTGTTGTACATTTTGTAAATACTAGGTTAAAAGTAGATTTAGCCAAACAAGATATCAATAATATTTATCGTATTGGAAGGCAGAAAGATAATTCATCCAGACCAATTCTACTTAGTTTACTAACTTATTTAAAAAAAGAGGAATATAAAAAATTAAAATATAATAGTGGACTCGTCCTTCTCAATTATAAGTGATTACTGAAAATCGCAAAGAGATCAAAGAACAAATTTGATAGAGTCAGCAAAAATCTTAGAAAGGGAAGGAAAGAAAGTAGATATATTGTTAAAAATAAGCTAGTAGTAGATGGTAAGATCATTGATGTGAATGAATTAACAAATCAGAAAAACGCAGCAAATAAGGATATCTTGAAAAGAAGCAAAAAAAATTCAGAAAAATTCTAAAACTAGGAACTCAAGTGTCCCAAGAATAAGGAAAAACTCTATTGGCAACATAAACACTAAGGGAGATACGAACAACATCACAGCTGATATATTAGCTGTGTTTTTTTCAAGCGGGTCAGGGTCAAGGTTTGAAAAAAAATGATGTGGATCATCTCAAGGGGTTGCAAACAGTTTGCAATAGATGACGCGACTGTAATGCCAACGCTTAATTGAATTTTCAAAATTGTTTTTTTTAGTTATTTCAGAATTACTAATACTTTAATTAGAAAATTACTTCAATTACATACGATTAAATAATTTTAATATAATTTAAAATTTAAATTTAAAAAAAGAATAATAATTATTAAAACTTCATAATTTAATTTTTTTATTACAAAAATTTGAAATTTGAATTTTCAAATTACCCTTAACTGCGCTCTGTATTATATATGATACACAAGTGAATTCTACTTAACTACAGCGATGTATCGACGTGTCGCTTAAGATTTAAAAATCGTTTCAAAGAGAATCGATTCTCGATTCTATTTGTGTGGTGAGAAATATTTGCATTGGTTTTTTGACAATTTATAAAACGAGTTTAGTGCCGGACGCAGGTAGAACTGTTTGCTATAAAACTTATCCTAAAATAGCAACAAAAAGAGGTAAATAATACATTAATATAATTTAAGCAGTGATTATTGTTTTACAAACAATAATATATAATTTTTGATCCGAAATTATACAATTTATGATATGTAGTAGCTAGAAATTCAGTTTTATTAAGTGTATCATATATGATACACTGCGCAATACATTTAGTAATTTTAAATGAATGGGATCAAAGTGAGGATGGGTTTGATTCTGAGGAAGATGAAGATTTGGAAACAGAAATTTTAAATGGAGAGATCTTTCCGGAATATGAGGACGTAGAAGAGATAGCAGTTGAATTAGAATACGTGCCGGTTAATTTTTTTGATCTTTTTTTGATCCTTACTTCGCAATGTATCATATATGATACCAACAGTTTTTCCTAATTTAAAGAGAATCAACACCAAATAAACAAATTAAAATGCATATTTTGTGATATATACTAACCAGTAATCGCTTTAAACAACATAAAAACAAAAAACAAAATTAAGCGCAGTTTAATTTTAAAAACTAAGTTAAAATAATGAAATTTATCATCAATAGTACCAACTTTTAGAATAAAAAACTACGTTTCTGGCATCTGTTGCAATTTTTGTATAACTAATTTATCTCGGTGATCCAGATAAATGTTTGGGTTATGTTGTTGTTGTCTTACATATAAAAATTTTTATCTTGATATTGACTCGCTTAAAAAAAACACAGCTAGTATTAAATTGAATTTTATTAACAGAAAACAACGACTTTTGGATACGGACAGGTACGAAACAAATAAACAAATTGATTAATTGAAAATTATTTAATAGCATGAGGAAGGCAACGGGAAACCCCACCTCATGAATTTGGTCCCTAGTAATATATCATTAAATTTTATAAATATGAATATGAATAAGAATGAAAATAAAAATAAATCTAAAACTAAAAATAAAAATGAAACTAAAGTTAAAAATGATAATGAAAATAAAAATGAAAGTAAACATAAAAATGAAAGTAAAAATAGCGTAAAACATGTAAACAAATTTAAAATAGCAACATGGAATGTAAGGAGTTTGCTGCAACCTGGAAAACTAAAAAATCTAGAGGTGGAAAAAAATCGATTGGGTTTAGATATCGTAGGAATAACTGAAGTTCATTAGAAAGGAAAGGGGGAGATAGTCACAGAAAACAACGTTTTTATCTACTCTGGAGTAGAAGATACAGATCAACATAGAAAAGGAGTTGGTTTTTTTGTCAGTAAGAAAATTAAACCATTGATAACAAGCATAATTATGAAATCGGATAGAGTTATAGTAGCACAATTAAAAACAAAAGAAAGCTACGTTAATTTAATACAAATTTATGCTCCAACGGCGGACAGTGATGAGACAACGTGTGATGAATTCTATGATGAACTCACTGACTCTAAAAGTAATTAAAAAAGAAGAAATGGTTTTAATTCTTGTTGACTTTAATGCTAACGTTGGAAATGGTGCTGTAGAAAACATCGTTGGTCAGTTTGGACTAGGGAATAGAAATAATAGAGGAAACAAGCTAATAGAGTTTTGTATCGACATTAAATTAGTGATAATGCACATGGTTCAAATATACATGGACATCACCGAAAAAGAACAAAAAGAGAGTAATGAGAAATCAAATCGATTATATATTATACAATGATTTGTTCAGAAATGCAGTAGAGTGTAAAGGCGTATCCAGGTGCAGATGTGCAATCGGATCACAACCCAGTGGTGGCGAAAGTTAATATTTTTTTAAAAAAACCATTAAAAAATTCGGAATTAAGGAAAACGTACAACTTTTGAAAGTTGACGAAATAAAGAATAAAATAAAAAGCGACATAAACAGTAAACTGAAAGAAGTGGAAAACGTAATAAAAGAAGATGATATAAACGTAAAATGGAGTAAATTGAAGAACATACTGACATGAACAATGACAGTTCATACTAAAGGAATTGTCATTTTCTTAACAATTTTGTTAACAATTTGTGAATAGCTATTTTCAATTTTGCTTGTTAAATAACGATTTAAGAGCTTAACAAGATAACAAGTCGGTTTGTGAATAAGGCTATATGTCAGGTTAAATGAAGCTTTCTCTTCAACGAACTGGTCTGATCTACTTTTATCTAGTGACCTGGATAATTCAGTATATTTATTTTACAATCATATCTTTCAGCTTTTTGAAAAATATGTGCCAAAAATAAAACAAAAGGATAAACTGACTGAACCTTGGCTTGACAAAAGTTTAAGGTCACTGCGAAATCATAGGAATAAACTATATAAGAAAATCAAGCGCAACAATGGTAGTGACGTAAATTTAGTTAACTCATACAAAACAACTGCCATCGAGTTTTCTAATAAAGCTAAAGTTGCATATGAGACTTATATAAATACAGTTGGACAAAATCTTCTCACAGATCCTAAACAATTCTTTGATTTCGTGAACCTTAAGCGTAAATAAACAGGCTATCCATCTTCCATGTCTAAGGACAATCAGACTTCCACGTCCGCAAAAAATATCTGCGATCTATTTGCGGACCGATTCATGGAATGTTATGGATCAGAGGTGGACCCAAGTGAATTGACACATCTCGCTCCACCAGATATTTTAAGCTCATTAACAGTCACATTTGATGAAATATTTAATGCACTTAATAATCTGGATATAAAAAAAGGGGCGGGTCCCGACCGCATACCTCCTATCTTCTTGCGTAATTGCGCTCATCAGTTGTGCATGCCTCTTCAAATTCTCTTCGAAAAATCACTACGGATTGGTACCTTCCCATCAGCCTGGAAATCTTCATACCTAGTTCCTATTCATAAGAGCGGTGACAAATCTAAGATCGAAAATTACAGGGGTATTGCTATTTTATCTTCTATTCCCAAACTTTTTGAGAAGGTTATCTGCGACAAAATATACCCTGTCATTAACCCTCTGTTGAACGAACAACAACATGGCTTTAGAAAAGGGCGATCCACCACCACCAATCTCATGGTATTTGCTTCGGATCTCTTATGTAATATGGAAAAGGGTTACCAGATTGATGCGATCTACACGGATTTCAGTAAGGCATTTGACCGTGTTGATCATAAGACTCTTATACAAAAATTGTTCATATTTGGTATAGCATGTCCTCTTTTAAGGTGGCTGACATCCTACCTTAGCGGAAGAACCCAATACGTTAAATTTCAAGGTCTATTTTCAAAAAAAATCACTGTAACTTCTGGTGTTCCTCAAGGAAGCCACTTAGGTCCTTTACTCTTCAATATTATGATCTCTGACTTATCACAACATCTTGGAGATATTCCACACTTACTATACGCTGACGATCTTAAAATGTATTTCATTATAAAATCCGCTTGTGACGTATTCTATTTACAGTCTAAACATCATCTCTTAGAAAACTGGTGCATCATCAATAAACTAGATTTAAATGTAGCCAAATGTCATGCTATTAGCTTTTCCCGTAAAAGATCTGTCATCACGCACGGGTACCATTTAAATGGTACGGAACTAAACCGTGTAGATAGAATTAATGATCTTGGAATTCTAATAGACAATAAGCTTGACATCAAGCAACACTATGAGCAAATCGTATCTAAGTCTAGTAAGATGCTTGGCTTTATAAAAAGACGCGCCAAAGAATTTAAGAATGTATGGGTTACAAAAACTCTGTATTGCGCATTAGTACGTCCCTTATTGGAATATGGTAGTATTATTTGGAATCCAGCCTATCAAACTCACATTGATAGATTAGAATCGATCCAAAAAAGATTTCTTCTTTTCGCATTACGAAATCTGTATGATCCAAGAGACTACTCAAACTTGCCAAGTTATTCTTCCAGACTGTCCTTACTTAATCTTTCTTCTCTTGCCACAAGGCGTACTCTGTTAACTTGTTGTTTCACATTTGATGTCTTGAACAAAAATATTAGTGTACATTTTATCACAAACAAGATAAAATTCAACACTGACGTAAGACAAACCATGCACACAAGTTTACTGAAGGAAAACACACACACCACTGAATACGCCAGAAATGAGCCTATTAACAAATGTTGCACAATTTTCAATAAATTCGGCTCGTTCTATACGCCTTCCATATCTAAAACACTCTTCAGAAAACACATCACAACAAACAACATAAATATTTAATTCAATTAAGTCGTCACTATATTAATGTATATAATTAAGGATCTTTTTAATTATATAAATTATTTTAAATCAATAATAATAATAATAATTAAATTTATTTTAATTTGTAATAATAATAATATGTAAAATAAGAAAAATACCTTGTTATGGTGAATAAATAAATAAATAAATTAATGAGAAATGCAAAGAGATTGAGGATTTAGAAAAACTTCACAACAGCGCAAAACTTCACAAGAAAGTAAAAGAAATTACATACGTAAATAGAAAGAAACACAGATTTTCAACAAAATGTATAGATCAGCAATAATTCCAAAAGAATGGCTCAAATCAACTTTTACCCTTTTACCAAAAAAAAAACCCCGCATATTGTGAAGACTATAGAACTATCAGCTTAATGAACCACTCGTTGAAGATCTTTCTAAAGATAATTCATCTTAGAGTCTATAACAAATTAGAAGAAGAAATTAGTGAAAGTCAGTTTGGGTTCAGGAAGGCCTTAGGTACGCGCGATGCTTTATTTATGCTAAACTTGTTGCGACAAAGATGCAATGAAGTCAATAAAAACTTACATTCTTGTGTTATCGATTTTGAAAAGGCTTTCGACAAGGTGAATCACGTCAAGCTAATTGAAATTCTAAATAAAAAAATCTGGACAAATGAGATATCAATATAATAAAATACTTATATTAGAACCAAAGTGCAGAAGTTAGAACACCAGATGGAGATTCAGAAGAAATAGAAATAATGAAAGGGGTAAGACAAGGATGCATTCTATAACGGTCTCTCTTCAACGCATATACAGAGCAAATATTCCAAGAAGCTTTAGATAATCTAGAATTAGGAGTAAAGGTGAATGGAGAACTCATTAATAACATTAGATTTGCTGATGATACGATACTAATAGCTGAAAATATTAATGATTTACAAAAAATTTTGGAAGAAGTAAACAAGTATTGTATGGAATTTGGTATGAAGATGAATAAAAAATGCCGCGCAGCCGAACTACTGATCAGTAGTTTTATAATTACGGGCTTTTTTTAAATTCAACTACTCTAAATGCATATTTGGAGTATATGCTGTTATTCGTGATTTTATACTACTACTTACTAAATTTCAGATGCGACATTAAACCTATTTTTTGGAGCTTATTCACAATTGGAAAACACATTTTGAAAACTATTTTTCCATATTTTAGTATTTGGCGCCTCTAGCGTTTTCTACTCTTAACTATCTTTCCAACGAGTAGTCACACTTCATTTTTGGTGCACATTTACTATATTAAATTACAACTTTTTACTTGTATTTTACTGCCCTCTAGTGGCTAAAAATCAGATTATGAATATGTCTGATTTATTTTAGTTTATATTAGCTTTCCAGCGCTTGCTTTCCCTTCATTTTTGGTAAAGATTCACCAAGTTGAATAACATTTTTAAAAAACAATATAATTTATATGTTTCACCCTCTAGTGGTAGAATTTAAAATTATAACAACTGTGGTTTTATATTACTACTAACTACCTTTCAGTTGCAACATTAAACCTAATTTTTGGGGCTTATTGACTATTGAAAATCACATTTTAAAAATTAACATTTTATATATTTTAGTTTTCAACGCCTCTAGCGGTAGAAATTTGAAATACGGTTACTGGCATAATATTCTACTCTTAAATACCTTTCAAACGAGTGGTCAAACTTCATTTGTGGTGCACATTTACTATATAAAATTATAATTTTTATTCGGAAAAGAGGTTTTGGCAAAATGCAAATTGCGCCACCTACCGGCCGAATTTTGAAATTCTATCAATTGCATCTCGTTCTCAATAAATCAAGCTTTCGAGCGGTTTATCTATCATATAACTGAGTGTACATTAACCATGTGAAATAACTGGTTTTTATTGTTTACACCGGACGGACAGACGGACAGAGAGACGGACAGACAGACGGACCGCATCAAGTATTTAGGAACAGTTATTGACTGTGAAAATGGCAACAGGTCAGAAATTACGGCAAGGATAGAACAAGCAAGATCCGCTTTCAATAAAATGCAGGCAATTTCGTGTAGAAACGAAATTAACATTAAATTGAAATTAAAATTATTGAATTGCTATATATGGTCTACATTACTTTTTTGGAGCAGAAGCATGGACAATGACCAAACGAAACTGTAAGAAAATAGAAGCTTTTGAAATGTGGACTTATAGGAGAATGCTTAAAATTTCGTGGAGAGACAGAATAACAAACATCGAAGTGCTAAACAGAGTAAATAAGAAAACTGAACTAATGAATATAATAAAGAAAAGGAAATTGGGGTATCTTGGCGCGGAGAGAAGTATAGATTACTCCAATTGGTACTCCAAGGTAAAATCATAGGTGAAAGGAGAAGAGGAAGAAAAAGAAAATGTAAATGGTTCAATTTGCCTGCTAACGAATTATTAAGGAAATCCAGAAATCAAATTAATATAATGATGTCCAACGTCCAAAGTGGATAGGCACTACAAGAAGAAGATATCGCATCGAAGTCTAAGAGGCATGTGCTTATTTAATAAATCTTCTAGGTGTTCTCCAAAAAGTTTAGATAGTTGTTGCCATTTAAGTTGCCTTCAAGAAAAATTTGTTTGTTAAATTGTTCGTTGGTTATATTAGCGCTGTTTTTTTGTAGAGAGGTATATTGTATTACAAATTTTTACATTTAAAACAACAACAATTTGTTGGAAATAAAATGAGAATTATAGTACTTATTTCTCCCTGACAATTGAATTGTAATGGATAAATAGTAAATAATATGACATGTAGACGGCTCTGTTGTCAATATTTCATTTCATTTCATTTATTTCAAATTCATTGGACAAAAAGGGCATAGTCTATGTTTTTTTTTTACATTAAAAAATGGCAATTTATTAAGAGGCCTTTGCCCAAAAAGTAGGATAAGGTTTTGCGCTGGAGCAGATAACTTGAGCTGTAATTATCGGATTTTGATCTGGTTTTTTGCAAATGGTTGGTAATAGACCTTTTACACTATGTAGATTTTTTTTAACTTTTTGACCTAGGTTGTCTGGAAATTTAAAAAAAAATTTAATTTCCATACAAAAAAAAACGTTGCGACCTAGATTTTTTCCACAGTTTTCATCCAATTTGGGTGAAATTTTGAAGACAAGTAGTCTTTATAAAATTAATCTACACTAGGCAGCCCTTTTTTTCATTTTCGACCTAGGTTGTCTGGAAATTTAAAATGATTTGTCATTTCCATACAAAAAAAACGTTGCGACCTAGATTTTTTCCACAATTTGCATCCAATTTGGGTGAAATTTTGAAGACAAGTAATCTTTATAAAATTAATCTACACTAGGCAGCCGGAATTTTGCTTTTTGACTCTAATTTTGATTTAACAGCAATTATATTTTCAAACTTTGATATGGAATAAAAACTAAACCAAAGAAAATAAATTCATAAAATGAAGTCATTTTTTAAATTTACTCTTTTCCCAACATTTTCTTAATTAAAATTTTCAAAAATAATTGAAAATAAGTTTGTAGGAGCCAAATTAAGGAAGTAGCTTTTTCCAAAATTTTCTAAAAAAATACTAAGTTGAAATTGTTATACAGAAAATAGTTCCACTAGTTCCTAATAGGATCGTCGGTTGTAAATTGTTATATTCGCTATTATTTTTTGTAACTATATCTCTCTCGTTGTTCTCTATATCCTTTCTTATTTTGGGTATACATACTTTTTTTTGCATTTTCTTAAACAGGTTTTAGTTATATGCAAATATTTTCATTTAAATTTTATATTTCAATATTTTAGAATTTTTTCGTTTTCTATATTCAGAATATTTATAATTTTTTAGGGGTTTAATAGTTTTTTGTTGAATGTGCTAAAAGTCTGTCGAGTAAGTTTAAAAAAAGGATAAATAAGAAAACTCAATAGCATATTTAAACGGGAATGTTATTTAAATTATAATAAATAACAATTTTTAATAAATAATAATATTTATTATAATAATCAAATGCATCAGTTCAGTATAAATTGAACTATGACTTTTTTTTCCTAAAAATAAGAAAAATATAAAAAGTATACTTTTTGGTATTTTCTTATAGATAAATTTCATGCATATTTTTATTTCAATTTGAAAATTTAAGAATTATTTATCTTTCCCTATTTTTGGGAAAAAAGGATATTTTTGGGAAAAAAAGATAATCAAATTATGAATGATTTGTTTTTTAAAATTATTATTAAAAGAGTATATAAATAAAATAAATTATTCATATGTATATATTATGTAGCAAACATAAAATTCATACAAAAATCAAATTCATACATTTTAAAAATTCGCTAAAATACAAACTTCACATTTTTTTTACAAAAAAATACAAAATTTTCTAAAATTCAAAATTATTTTTGTATTGTACATAATTCTCATTCTCACAAAAAAAGGCACACGCTTATTTGAAAAAAAGTGAGAAATTTTAAATACACAATTTGAGAAAAGTGTTATACCAAATATTATATTTTATATGCAATAATAAAATTGTGTGTGTGCGCTTTGTAAATTGTTATACACACCATGTATAGTATAACAAAACGAAGTATACCAGATATAATTTTACTTTTTGGGCAAAGGCCTCTTAAATAAAAAACGCAAGTTTTGTATTTTTTAATTATATTTATAATATTTTTTTTTTACGTCTATAAAACTCAAAGCTAATGTGATTTTAAAAAAATTGTTGCCGATGTGCACTGAATAGTCTTTTTGCAAAAATTTTGCATGTAATATATGTACCCAACGATATAGAAGATATATGGATAGGGCATAAATATAAAAATTTGAAGCCACGCCGGGTATAGTTGTCTCTTTTTTTGCTAGCCGAATTGTCAAAATATAAAAATGAGAAATTAGGGGCGGATTAGGTTTTTTTTAATTCGGGCATCAATTTTTAAGGAGATAATTTTTTTTTTTTTTTGAAAAATACAAGTAAAGATCATCCTAAGGAATATTTTAGGTCGCGCAACGATAATTATACAAATGGAAAGTAAAATAGAGTAATTTGTTTAGCTAGTTAATATTGTTAATTTATATTGAGACACTTAAACTTAAAAAAATAAGCCAGCCCTGTAAATCTAAAATCAGCTGTTATAATATTTTTCATATTATTAATTTGACACTTCGGCGAGCAAAAGGAAAGAGAACTACCAAAATCGTGGCTTCATAAACAATTTTTCAATATATTAAAATTTTAATGTGTTAAAAAGAGAGAGAACATTTATGCCACTTCCATATATTTCTTATTCGTAGTATGTACCTGTCTAAAAAAAAACAGGGCTATTGCCGATTTTATATAATTTTTCATATAAAGATTTCACATAAAAAACTCTGGTGTCTAATCAAAAACTCTTGTATATAATCAGAATCTAATATTAGATGGAGAAGTAATCAAGAGAGTTGACCGTATAAAATATTTGGGTCTACAGAAAATTATACAGGATACATATTAAAAATTATAAAATTATATATTATATATTACATATTATAAAATATAGATACATATGAAAATTAAAAGGAAGAGAAATAAATTATAATGATGTATAAATATATATACAGGAATGTGATTCGCAATGTTGTGACATTAAGTTATGAACCAATTCATCGATTAAAATGATTGACATCAATTCATTATTAACTAACTAGCTGTAAATGTTAAATTTCATTAACTTACTATTCTTATTTCCTAATTTCATTATATTATCCAAATCATCTGCATTATGTACGACATATCCACTTAGATCCTTAACAAACACACCAATATCAGCCCTTTCTTTGACTTCTAAATTTTTGTTAAGTTCTTTTGCCAACAGATCCCGAACTTCTTCATTATAAATTTCCATATAACTTACTCGTACAAGAAATCTAAAAAAAAATAAAAATTTTGGGTATTTTTTTTTTGCGTATGAGTATTATTAAATATGTATTACTTTAGTTTGTCATTTGCCTTTGCTATATGCCCGAAAATATGAGCAAATGTATTTGGTATAATTCCTTTCGTTTGCGGGGATTCTGGATTGCCAGACATTGTGTAAGTTTTCCCCGTACCAGTTTGACCATACGCCAAAATTGTTCCATTATATCCTTCTAAGACCTTGTCAACTATAGGTCGGGCAGTATCTATATACAAATCAATCTATAAAAATTTAGTATAATTTTTAGTTATATCTTTGTATATAAAATTACATAGTACTATCACTTGAGTCGATTTTTTTTATAAATGGCCGTGGAAAAAGTGCTAACTAAAATATAGTAAGGATATAAGGATATAAATCATATTTTTGGGCTAACAGGGCCCCCTTTACCTCTATATCTGAATAACTGAAACAATTCAAAATGGAAAATTTGTGTATATTTTGTTATTGTAATTTTTTTTTCTTATTTTCTGATTCATTAGGTACAGAAGTGTAAGAGGGGAAGAACATATATAGAAAAAAAAATTCTATATGCGTATTTGAAAAATTTTAATTTTCGCAATGAATTTAAGAATTGAAAAATATTTTGCAATTTGCGAATTGAAAAATTTTTGTTAGCGGGAAGATTTTTTTCTAGAATATTTTAGAATTTTAATAATTTTATACAGAATGAATTTACTTAGTTGTAAATTTTTTTTGTTAATACGCATATAGAATTTTTTTCTATATATTTTCTTCCCCCTTTACAGTTCTGTACCTAATGAATCAGAAAATAACAAAAAAAATTAAAATAACAAAATATAAACAAATTTTCATTTTGAATTGTTTCAGTTATTCAGATATTATAGATGGGCCTGTTAGCTCAAAAATATGATTTATGTCCTTACTATATTTTAGTTAGCACTTTTGCCACGGCCATTTATAAAACAAATCGACTCAAGTGATAGTACTATGTAATTTTATATACAAAGGTTATATTTAAATGATATTATTAAGTTGTGGAATACATTTATGTGTACCAAAGATATCTAAAAAATAACGAGTCTAAAGAAATTTTTTTCGGTATCTCTACTTCCTTTTCCGTTATGGCCATTCGAAAGTCAATAATGTAATTTTTGATATTTTTTTTCTAATTTTGTAGAACTATTCAATATTTTTAAAAACATATATTGAGGAAATTTTCCCAAAATTCTATTTCTTTTAATTGCCTTAATAAAAAAATTAAAATCATTTGCCTCACTCAAATCTTTCAAACAACGAATTTTTTGCATATTTTTAGGGTGGTATATAAATTGAATATTGGATACATATGTTTCATATCACATTATGTTCGATTATGCTGGGTTTTAATATGCCGTCTGTGCAGGAAAAATAGAATGAGATAGATAATATGTACGAAAAGAACAGCAAATCGTCATTTGCAAGGGATATTTTTCATTTTACCGTAGATAATTTTTATTTTATCAGGGATAATTTTCTTGCAAGGGCTATTTTTCATTTTGCAATACTTAGAAAAGTATATGATTTAAAAACCATAGATAATCCTTCTAGTTTTGTTGATTTCAGTATTGCCATTTAAAAATTATATTGTATGTAAAATTTATGTATAAAAAATCTCTTTGGCAATAATAATTAAGAAATCCAGTTATGTACAATGTTTATTTATATTTTGAGATTTGACAATTTTCCATATGATTTTGAACATATTATAAATCATAACTTTCCCTTGTGCAGCGATCTATTTTTTTCTCATGTAAAAATATAATATACTGTCCGTTCTATTATTCCTGCACAGACGACATATTTTTATCATTAAAACCCTGCATTATAAAAGCAAAATTAGAGAGAATTTAAATAATAAAATTTAACTCTTTATAACTCATTATCTCTGATTTCTACCAAAATTTTTTCAGAGCAGATAATCACATAAATCATGAATTCCGTTCGGAAAATATTCCGTCGGAGATTTCTACTCCGACGGAAAAAAAAATGGAATTATGAAATGCCTCGGAATCGTATAAAAAAATATTGCCATAGCAAACCCATTTTTCGGATTTTCGAACTCAGCTGATTTACTTCAAATTCAAAAATTAAATTTTTTTTTTCATTTTTTTTCATACAGACTTGATGAAAATTATTTTAAAAGTATTAATTTCTGAATTTGTGTATTAAAAAATGTTTAAAATGAATACTGTTGGGTTTTTGTTGGAACTTATTGATGAAGAAAACTTAGAAAATTTTATACATTTAAAAAGAAATAGTTTAAGCCAATTTTTTTAATCAAAAGTTGACTTTAATTTCAATTTCCGCAACTGTTTTTTTTCGGATTTTTTTTTGTATTAACTTGATATTTCGATCGTAATATAAAATACAAATATACGAATGAAACGGATTCGAAAATGAATAATATTCCGAACGGAATTTAGGATTAGGAAGTCTCCGTCGGAGCTAAAATCGAACATTTCTCCGTTCCGAACGGAATTCATGATTTATGTGTATATAAATATTTTTTTTCTTTATTTTTTATAAAATTGGTCCGGTTTTTTTTTGGTAAAAATTTGGTATGAATTTTGTACATTAAAAAAATTAAAATAAAACAAAAACAAAAATATTGGTTTTACTCTGCATAAGAAATATACACATAATTAATTTGCAATATTTGTAATTTTTCCGATATGAGGATTGTTGCAGCAAAGCATAATATAGAAACAAAGTTTGTAATAGTAATTTAAATCAAGTTTATTCACTATGTTGCAGATATACAACATGGTGATACAAAGCGTTAAATTTGGATGGAATAATAATCTTATAAGGAAAAGAACAATCTTTTTAAAAATCGAAGAGGGACGCATTTTTTACCCTTAATTTTTCTACATGAGGGGATTCAGAGGCAATGTGCAGGATTTTTTTTTCATATTAATTTTTCTGCATTGGCCTATATTATTATTCTTAACATGCTTGCCGTTGCGCTGGCTTTCAGTTTTTTGTAGTATAACCAAAATTTCTTACGTAGTTAAAAACAGATAGTTTACAAAAATTATAATTTCTTCAACTTTTACAATTTATGCCTAGACAACAATTCATATTAAACTATTTTTAATTAACTAAAATAAAGAGCTAATAAGTTTAATTTAATTTCTAAAAAGAAGACTTACATCAGAATTGTGGCATTGTTGGTAAAATGGTATTAATTAATATAAGTATATTTATCAAAATATTTAAATAGTTTAAATTATTTTGGAAACTATAATTACGATACATAGTTGTAGAAAATAATTACATGATAAAAACTATAAAAAAACAATCTTACTCATTGCGCGAACAACAGTAGTATTATTGTATATAATATTTATTTTTCAAACAATATAATTTGTAGTATCATTCAATAGTAAAATATACATGATAATTATATAAGCTAACAAAAATTAACATTAAAATATAATTTTTAGATGTCAACAAATATACTAAATCTTGAAAACTATGGAATGTTTTTGTGATCAACAGTTTGTTTACTTAATATTTATAGAAAAACATAGGCAATTTATAAGTATGGTAGGGCATATAAGTGAAAAGCACTAAGTATAGTTATTTTTTATAATGTATTTATATATGTATGAATATTTATATAATGAAAAGTTACGTTTTTCAGTATGTATGTATTTGTAATAAATAATTAATAGATTTGGGCTTGGTTTGTTTTTAAACAATATTTAATCTCCAGTTGTAATAATATATTTGAGGTAAACAGTTTGAAGTTTTACTATAAGATCATTAGTTGAATGTATATATAATTAATTAACTATATTCTATATATTATTATTGGTATTCAAAATTGAAAGTGGCAGTTTTAATAATAAATTTTTAATTACTGTGAAAATAAGAAAATCTAATTTTTAATTTTTTTTTTAAATAATTCTAATTAATTGGGTGGCTCTATCTAATAAAAATAAAATTTCGTTAATTCTTAATATGTACATAGATATTATTTTAATATAAAAATATGAATCATTTAAATTTACTATGAATCAAATCAAATTATATTATTAATAAGTACTTCATTGAAGTATCAATTAGTTGAGGTTGGACAAAATTAATTGAATTTATACTACATTATGTACATATTAGTTGTATATTAAACATATATTATTATTATTAACATAATAAAGTAATTTGGCAAATTTAATAATTCTTAACATAATAAAGTAAATTGGTAAATTTCTACTTCATCAAAATTGGCCATAAGTTTTAGTATTATTATTTTAACCCATTAGATGCAAAGGAAAACCTATCAGAAATAAATCAGTTTTTTTATGAAAATATTAAAATTTAATAGTAAAAAAAACAAAATCGGCAACAATTTTAAATAAAACATTTTTAAATTACAATTTTAAAGAAAACATTAAAATAGAAAAAATTACCAAAATCAACTTTTATTTGTCTTTAGTAATTTCCTTGGGATTTTTTGAACTTTTCAAAAGTAAATAAACACAACTATACCAAATAAAAACTCCACACTTTATTTTTAAAGACACTTTTCAATTTCCATTACACAATTGAAAATTATTCAAAAAGAAAAAATTATTCCGTTTGCCTGAAAAAAATAAATCTGGGATTCGCGCAATATACATTGTAGGCGACATCTAACAGAATATTATGTTAGTGGTTTGAGTCCAATATATATTTCATAGCTTGCAGTAGAGACATGTAAATCTCTGTGCCAAAATTGGTACTATGGGATAAAATGGGTTAAGATTAAGAGACGTCAACCAGACTCATCTATAAAGTTCCTTGTTAAGGGTTTTTCCGTAGAGTTGATTTTCTAATTAAGGTTAAGGTTAAGTCTTGGCTTTAACTGACCAGGGTACTTTATATTCAACTTGCATTAGTAGTTTTTTTTTATTCCTACTCTGCAGTACTCTACATAAAAGGAATAAAAAAACGATGTAGAACAAAGGGAAAATATGATTTAAAATTGATTGAAAAAAGTTCGCCCACTTTGTTGATATTTTTTAAAAATCAAATTTACAATATTCAAATATACGAAATGAAGTAGCTTACTTTTCAAATTTATAGTTACCATTTAATAATTTCCCATTAATTTCCCTTTACTCTACATGTTGTACTGGATAATTATGTAGAGTAAGCTACAACAGCAACCATACAGATACTCTACTCTTATAGTGCAGAGTAGGAATAAAAAACGCAGCTATTATTACCCGTATGTCTTCGCTCAGTAGTTGAAAAGTGCAAAAAGCGCAATTGATATGTAAATCTCTGTGCCGCAATTGATATGTAAATCTCTTTGAATTGCAGCTAGATTTCCAAATGTAACATCGCTACTGTTCTGCGTTTGGGAGAAGTTTTTATGACAGACTGACCTTTAAAAGTTTAAAATAGCACCTCGCCGTTTGATTTACAAAACGACTAATTTGAAATGTAAAATGCCTATTTTGGCAAATGGTATAGTTAGATATTAGAACATTAAATTACTTTTACTAAAACGTCTTTAAAGAAATTTAGCTTGTTCATAAGTATCAAAATAATAAAATAAAAGGAGTAAATTCTACAATTAAGAACAATAAAAACTAAAATTACGTCGTTTTTATGTATGTACATTTTCATTTTGATCTTACAAATTTTAGTGGTATATAATATTTTAGTGGTTTTATACAATATATATATATATGTATATAGTTTTTTGGTGATATTGAAAAAGCCACACAAAGTTTAACATATTGATCAACAAAAATTAATAGCTTGGTTGATACTTTGACACAAAATTTTCATTTTTGGACAAGTTTATCAACTCGATTTTTTAATTATTGAGAGTGTGTAAGAAAAATAAACTTTTGAGTGTAATTTTGTTAATACATAATTACCTATTCTTATGTTCACTGTTTTTCTTTGCCATAAATTAGGCTTTTCTCTTTATTCTCAAAATCAATTTCACAGCGATTAGTACAGCGATTTCAAAAAGAATTATAAATATTTAACATTTTCAAAATTTTATAGTATTAGCTATCGATACCCATCAATTTAATATTATATTTTTGAAAGATAAAAAGACAGCTACCCTAAACACTTTTATATTATTCCAAGAAAAAATTTCTCAGTTAATCAATTCAGGTATAAAGTAAATATCAACATTTATTAATCCAATTCAGTGTAGAGAAGCAGAATTTCCCTCTATCTAGCATGAAAGCTTCTAAACTAAACCCCTTAAAATTATGAAAATCGCCAATATTCATTGCCTTATAATTTTAAAACCAATAATGTTTCTTTAGTTAAGTAAAAGCTATAAGACAGTGGAGATGTTTTATGTTATTCGTAAAAGTAAAAAATTATAAAAAATTGAATCTATAATTGCATACATATACAGTTATCTGAAATTAATTTTTTTCAATTTATATGACAAAAAGATATCACAAAATAAACTATGTAGAAGATCGAATTTTTACTACACTTGTAATTTTGTCACTAGGCTCGACAGGCAATATATTTTCAATAGTAAATATTGTGTAAAAGTTAAATTTCTTTTAAATGGAACAATAAATAATCTACTTTTTATTAATGAGCACACTCAGTTTAAATTAATATTTTTTTAGCTACATCTATAGTGCTGTTACATATCATTGTAGTATAATATTATATACATATATGTATATGTAAGTACTTATACTTACATATATATTGAACAGACAATAAGTTATAGATAAAAGTTCAAAGTGTTTCAAAAATAATTTAAATAAGACTATATTATTTTTGAATACCTTAAGTTTTTATTATAAATAATAATATAAAAAATTATTAGATAATTTTTTTACGAAAATTATAATTTTAATAGGTTTACCAGAAATCATGCATTATTTAAAGGGAATAGGTATTGTTATTTTGAAAATTAATTATCCTTAAATTCACCGTATTAACACAGCAAACAAATTATATTTAATACATATTTAACACAACAAAATGCTTTAAAGGATTTAATTTAATAATATATTATCAAAGAATATATAATAATAAAGAAGTCGCATGTGAATTATGGCACAGGCCATGGAAAAAATTCATAAATTCGGTTGCAAAATTCACATTATTATATATTCTTTGATATTACGTTTCCATGCGGATTGAACACAAATTCAATCCGGATTAGGCATTGAGTTTTCGTTAAATCGATTTCAATTCCATGAAACTAGTACTTGTCGGATTAGATTGAAATGTTTGATTGCATATGTGAAATGCGTATTTAAGTGTTAAAATTCGTAAAATATGGCGGCAACAAGAATATTTTGAGTAAACAAGAAGTAAATTTATTAAAAAAAAGTATACAAGATAAGAATCAATATATTTAACAAATATGAAACATTTTGAAACAAAGAAATATTGAAAATATGGTAGAATATTTTTTTTATAAATGTCATATAATTTTGTCAAAACTATCAACTCAATCCTATCTGCATGGAAACGATGCGGATTGAATTTGTATTTTTTTTATGTAACGATAATCCCATTTCATCATAGTTCCAACTCAATCCTTATACAATAGAAGAGCATAAAATTTTAAATACCAATGTTAGCTAACAAAAATATATTTAAAATATTAATAAAGAAATATTTTTAAGTGACACTCGCAATATAACCAAACAATATTTTATATTAAGTGAAAGAAAGATTAATTTCCTAGCCATGTGCAACATTTTTTTTTTCTTCAAAAATTTTTGTTTCGAAATCGTAATTTTTTAACACATACGTATACATTTCTTTTTTTTTCAATTGGATGTTACATTTTTTAACTAAGAAAATCAATGAATATAATTGTTATATTATTAAATATTAATTTTGCGTTATCTCCGGGCTAGACCATTGAATCTTTTATTAATAAAAAAATTAAAATTCATAACATTAAATTAAAAGTAACAATACTTTTTCAGAAATATCACACATTGAAATGCCTTTAAAAGAAGATTATCTCCGGGCTAGACCATTATCTCCGGGCTAGACCATTGAATCTTTTATTAATAAAAAAAATTAAAATTCATAACATTAAATTAAAAGTAACAATACTTTTTCAGAAATATCACACATTGAAATGCCTTTAAAAGAAGAATCAAATACATCTGGCAATATTAACAAATATGTACAATTTGGTTCAATATGCTTTAAATTCACAGAACTGGTGAGTATATTAATGATACTCGTATATCAGTAAATTTACTTATTTTATATTGCTTATATAATTTCAGATACTTGTAATTTTCTGCATAGGATTAATTGATGATCCGGTTGTACACAGTTCTTACAAACATTTATTGTCAATGAGAACAATATCTCTATGTTATGCTACTTTTGGTGCATTTATTATATACACATTGATATTTATTTTATCAAAATTATTTAAAGAAACGTATGTAAATAATATCTATGTATTATAACGCCCATACACGATCAATTTAATTGAAATACATAATTCTTAACTCAATTAAAGAATAAATCAATTAGGTTAACAGAAAGAGCGATAATATTGTATTATACAAATTATATAGTTTTAAATGCTAACGATATTTTTACATTTTGCAAAATTTTGCAAATGTTTAAATATTTAAAACATGAAGTTTATTTGTGAAGTATAGTAACCAAATAAATATATAAAATCTTTATTTCAAATTTCATCGAATATAAATAATAATTTATAAATAATAAATTATAACAAATTTAGCCTAGAATAAATTATGGCTTACAAATTATTATTATTCGTTTCGAAATCTTAATTAGCTAATATAATTGAGTTAATTTCTAGTATATGTTATATCTATTTTTAAATATTTTATTATACATGTAAACGAATAAAAATTGACCTTGAATGGCGTTCCTATGAACCATGAAATACTAGTTTCGAACTAATAAAATTGTTATTTATCTACAAAAAAATAAATAATATATTGATTTTTTAAAGAATGTTTTGGAAATCAAACGCAATATGGTCACTAATAGGATTCATTTTATTTGTGGCGTGCGCTGCTCAATTGTTACGTGAATGGACAATTATAAAAGAACGTAATTATTGGCACCCAAATACTCAGAGGTACACAATTATATAAACTACTCAAACGAAAAAACGCATAGAAGTTGCTTTCTTTAACTTTTAGACATATACAGTTTAAATAGGGCCATGCTCCTAAAATAAAAATAATTTCAAAAACAATTAACATTAAATGTGAAAGGCCATAAAAAAGCATTTAAAAGGTGAAACTAAAATTTACATATTATTATGAAAATAAATCACAATCAACAATTATATTTCTGATGCGTTTTTTCTTTTGAGTAGATTTGAAATAAAATAAATTTAAAATAATATTAAAAAATTAACTATTTTTTTTTTAAGATTGGATTTTATCTGTACAGTTGGATCTATTTCTGTTTTTACAGCTTTAATATTTTTAACTGATATGCTATTAACAATAAGCTGGGGTGTTCGTGGAGATGTAGAATAAAACAATATTAAATAAATATATATATATAAGCTTGTACTTTATTAACAATTCAATACATAAAATCAAAAAAAAATAGTTTGTTGGACATTAATATATATAATATGTATGTAATATGTAAATATACGAAATTCGTCGCATATTACTTCCAACTGCTATTTATTCATAATGCGGGGCCTATGCCAAGATATACATACAATTTTTAAGTATATAAGCTTTGTATCAAATGATACTCGTATATCAGTATACTTACTTTGAGTATAATTTATTCAATATGCACATATAAAAAACATGTTTTATTAAAATTGCACTAAGCACTGATTTAATATTATTTCACTTTTGCTATTTTAATTATATAATATACGATAAATTCAACTAATAAAAATGTGTATGTAGATTTAAACATTTGTTAAAATATAGAAAAAAAATAGGTGTTATTATGACCTCTGTATTTAAGTGTTGTTGTGGTTTCCGTTGCATAGTTTTTCTCAAACTGTGTATCTGTGTTTTGCGGCAAAAGTAGCGCAATTGGTCGGATTAAAATTCAGAATACAATTGCAGCCTCTGCAGTGTAGTTACTGAAAAGAAGCTGCAACTGCATAGCATAAGTAAGTTTTAATTATCAATTTCATTCTCTCTTGTATTCTTCTCTTTATTCTAGTGCTTATTGAATTCAAAATAGCAAGCCATGATTATGACTAATCACGATATAGTAAATTATAAGATATGCTTAATAATTTATGAAAATTGTTTGGTTCTATTTTAAATTGTATTTTTGGCTTCAGTTTATAATTTTATTTATTCTTCTTGTTTTTGTGTTCACACATTCAATAAGTTTTCTATTTAATATTCTTATTCTAAAATACATTAAATTAACTAATGTATTTAATGAAAATTTCTTCTAATTTTAATTTTTTTAAAAAATTCCTGGATGCGGTTTATACAGAATACAGCACCCCTTTCGACATATCATTACACCACTTAAAATGGGGACCAAGTTCTTTACTAGTTGAAACTCCAAAGCAAAGCCGTATTTCTGGTTATTTTGATCTATTTTTACAAGAAATTTAGAAACTCATATTTGGAATCTTATATTTATTTTCAATTTTGTTCTGGAAAAAAATAATATACTTTATATGAAGCAAAAATTCTACCTGTTTTGGGTTTTTTAAAGGATATAAATTTCATTTATTTTTTCAAATTTCAATTTTAGCTGTGTTTTTTTATTCCTACTCTACACTACTCGATATAAAAGGAATAAAAAAACGATGTAGTGCAAGGGGAAAATATGATTTAGAATTGATTGAAAAAAATTTGCCCACTTTGTTGATATTTTTTAAAAATCAAATTTTCAATATTCAAATATACGAAATGAAGAATCTTCTTGTCAAATTTATAGTTGCCATATTAAAATTTAATAATTTCCCATTAATTTCCCTTTTACTCTACATGTTGTACTGGATAATTATGTAGAGTAGCTACAACAACAACCATACAGATACTCTACTCTTATAGTACATAGTATGAATAAAAAACACAGCTTTTGTATTTTTCATTATTTTTGGTTCAAGATCAACGAACTTGCGATCGTAATAAAATTTTGAATATACGGCTTTGTCCAAATACGGCTTTGTCCAAAGTCTTCTTTATTACGTAACTTATATGAAATATATCCTGCAATATTTTCAACACTATCATGTTCGAATTTTGACAGAGTATTTTTAAAATCAGTATCCCTCAAATCTGAATATACAGGAACGCTTGATTCTGAAATGTTTGACAACATGGTACTTGTAATGGTTACAGGCTCAATTTCAATTTGGTTCATGCAATCAAAATCGATAGGCATACAATACGTTGGTATTGTTTTTTTCTGGGATGACATTCATTGATTGCGACATGATTGTTTCATTCCGTCGAAGTAAATAATTCCTTAGGCGATATTTGTACTAAAGTCCAGTAGAGTGATCGTGTAGTCCACCGATAGCTCTAATAACTCCAAAAAATCCTGGTCCTAATTAAGTCTATATGTCAATAAATATTTTGCCTTGATAGATCCTAAAATAGCATTGGAGCTGATCAAAATTCCTTTTTGAAAAGGAAGTCTACATTTTGATTTGCCAACTCTAAGATTTGAGATTACGTTTTTCATATCAACAAGATCTTATCTGTGATTTTATACTACTACTTACTACCTTTCAGATGCGACATTAAACCTAATTTTTGGGGCATATTGACTATTGGAATTGGAAATCAAATTTTAAAAATTAGCTTTTTATATATTTGAGTATACGATTACCGGCATCGTATTCTACTTTTAATTACCTTTCCATAGTCACACTTCATTTTTGGTGCACATTTACTATATTAAATTACAAGTTTTTACTTGTATTTTAATGCCCTCTAGCGGCAAAAAATCAGACTATGGGAATGTCTGATGTTTTATTTTAGATTAGTTCGCCTGCTCTTGCTTTTCCTTCATTTTTGGTAAGGATTCTCCAAGTTAAATAACTTTTAAAAAAATCCAAGTTAAATAACATTTATTATATAATTATATGCTACAGAAATTATGCTACAGAAATGGCCGAAATTAAAATTATAACAGTGTGGTTTTATACTACTACTTACTACCTTTAAAATCACATTTTAAAAATTAACATTTTATATATTTTAGTATTCAGCGCCTTTAGCGGTAGAAATTTGAAATACGGTTACTGGCATCATATTCTACTCTTAAATAACATTCCAACGTGTGGTCAAACTTCATTTTTGGTGCACATTTACAATATAAAATTATAGTTTTTCTATCAATTACATCTGGTTCTCAATAAATCAAGCTTGTTTTTGTTGTGTTTATCATAAGTGTGTACACTTATGTGAAATAACTGGTTTTTATTGTTTACATCGGGCAGATGGACGGACAGAAAAGCTTTAATATAAGAGAAAAAACCCTAAAAATTGGAAGTGGATATAAGCCGAATTGAGTTTGGTTTTAGGAATGGGCTTGCAACGATGCCGAGATGTTAATGTTGAAGTACACTTGTGCTTCAGAGATTTTTAAAAGGCATTCGACAAAGTTCAGCCAAGGTTTGGATAGCAAAGACAATACAGGTTTTCAATAAATTTAATGTCTTTGCTGTCCAAACCTTGGCTTTGGAGTATCTCCATTAATTTTTTATGATGAACTTTGTTCGAAGATGATCAATAGGATGACGTAACTGAAAGCATATAGATCAAGAGACGAGTGAGACAGGGATGTATTTTATCTCCACTATTGTTCAATGCTTATTCTGAATGTATATTTATGGAGGCATTTTGTGATTTAGAATCACGTATCAAAGTTAATGGTGAATTAATCAACAACATTAGATTCACAGATGATGCTATGCTGCTAGCTACAAATTGAGTCAAGTTGAATAATATGCTAAATGAGCTGAATAAGTATTGAAAAAAATATGGAGCATTAATATTAAAAAAACCAAATATGTATATGTTATTCAGTAAAAATCAATCATCATCTGACAGCTTAATACTATACAATAAAATTATAGAGTTTCGAAGATGAAATATCTTGGTACGATTATTGATTGTAATAGCACAAATAGATCTGAAATGAACTAGAAAATTGAAATAGGTAGAATAGCATTTAAGAACATGTATCATATTTTTTGTAAGAGTGGTGTTAATTTGAAATTAAAATTAAAACTAATAAAGTGCTACATATGGCCGATCTTGTTATATGGAGTCTAAACTTGGACGTTGACAAAGCAAGACCTAAAAAAATATAAATAAAAAATGTTTTTTAAAAATACTTTCCCTTAAAGAAATATGCAACTAAAAAGTAATAAACAAGCAAATAATACCACATCAATGTACTTTCCCGTTGAATTTGAGCAACTGTCAACAATAGTAAGGGAAAGTAGACCTTATCAGAATTAATGCCATTTATAAAGATATATATATATATATATATATACTGGAAGTGTGAATTCATAAAAGGGAAAGTAAAAAATTGAAGCTTTTGAACACTGGCTGTACAGAAGAACATTGAAGATTAAGTGGACTGATTGAATAACAAATAACGAAGTCATGCGAGGAATGCAAACAATATCGCAGTTAATTCAGTTAATGAACCCATAATAAAAATTACATCTGCGACTTCGCGGCGTTTAGCTAACGATTGCAAATTAATGGGTTTTAGACGGTGTTCATATGGCGGTAAGTTGTAAATATCAGCCCAACCCAGTCCTCTTAGAGCAAACCGAAGAAATCTGCGCTGGATGCTTCAATTCTTTGGATGTGTACCGCATGAAAGGGTGACCATACCTGACTTGCATATTCCAGAAGAGGCCTAACGAAAGTCATATAAAGAGATTTGGTAACGAATGGGTTTGAGAATACCTTAGACCAACGTTTAACAAAACCGAGAGTAGAATTAGCCCTACTTATAATGTTATCGATGTGTGGACGAAAATTAAGTTCCCTATCACAGATAATACCAAGATCTCGAATAGTTTAGGGAAGGATCCCTTGGAGATAGAGAGCTGAAATAAAGTAGTTAGAGGCTGGGCTATATATTGGACACATTTTTTAAGGACTATAGGAGGAATACCATCTGGTCCAGAGGAATAATCGTCTTTTAAGCCGTTAATCTTTTCAATTACCGAAGCCAGATCGATGTTAATATTCCCTAGTGTAGTTTGGGTGGATGAATGCATATAATTGAAATACTCCATGTCTGGTTCAAAATTATTATCCGAAAACGCTTGACTGAAGAAATTGGCAAACAGATTGGTTATTATTTTTGGGTCATCTGAAGATTCATTTAAAAAATTTTAAGGGTGAGGGATAGCCGTCAGATTTTCTTTTAGAGTTAATAAAATGATAGAAACGTTTAGGATCGGAAATTAAGTTTTGTTGCATTTGGTTCACGTAGTTAGAATAAAGAGACTCACATAGTCAAAAGTCAAAATTGGAGCCCGATATAAGAATTTTTTTCCATAATTTGTTTCTTAGATTCCGAAGAGAGCGAAGTTCCTTATTATACCATGGCGGAGATGAAGAAGGATTCCGCTGTGGCAAGTAAGGGACTGCTTGTGCGAAGCAATTGAAGATAACAGAGTAAAAATGGGCCAGAGTTATGTCCAAATCAAGTTTTGTAGCTGAAAAATCGAAATCTAAAGCATTGAACAATTCGTTAAGCATTCCGAAATCGGCTTTCCGAAAATTAAATTTATAACATTTTTCCAATTCCACTGTAATATTCTCGCTCTGATGTGCAAAAGTGATAGATAACGGAGGGTGATAAGGATCAAGAGTGGAAAGGAGTTGAACACTTTCTTTTATAGAGCAGTTATCTACATCCGTAGAGAAGGCGAGGTCGAGTTGTCTACCAAGGTTGCTCATCTGAAATAGGCCCATATCAGAAAACCGATCAGTTAGTAAAATTTCTTTGTCCGATAAGGCGTTGGTCGCCACATGATGTGATTCATCCTCTGAATCCACCCATTGTAGCCTAGGTAAATTAAAATCACCAAGGATTATTACATCATCTTCAGGTTTGGTAATTTCGAATAGTAAATCTAATGCATCCACAACTAGTTGATACGACTCTATTGGTTGGCTAGGACGAATGTAACAACATAGTATGTATAAACTACGATTCGGTATATTGATTTTGACACATATCATCTCGATATTATCAGTGTTAGGAATAGTGAAAAGTGTTGCGTCATATATGTTGTGAATTGCTAAAAAGGACTCCGCGTCCTATATTATTATCCTCTTCGGTTAAAATATCTTTTCGAAAAACGTTGAAATTAGGGGTAAATAATTCATTGTTGTTAATGTCAGATGATAAGTTCGTTTCAGTTAATGCAAAAATATCATATGAAAGTTTTTGAGAATTTAAAAAAATGTCACGTGTTTTTGTTCTGAGTCCTCTGACATTTTGATAATATATAGAAAAATAGTCGATTTTTTTATCATGTAATTGTTCTTTGAAGATTACGGAATGTTGATTACCAGAATGGAGACTTTCTTTGTTGTGAGGGACGAAAAAACATATCAGTATCGATTCGGGATTTCTGCTGATAAGAAATTCTTTTATTGTTTACGTGAGAAGCATAAGAAGAGAGATCACTTGCAACTTTATCTGATGGAATACCGAAACTCTCGTGGTATTTATCGAAAAATTGTCTTAAGGTACATAAATCAGTTGGAAGGCCCTCTTGCTGGATTGTTATCATGACATTCGTCCTAGTCTTACCGTCAATACAGACAGTGTCGGGCTTATCATATAAATAAGCGAGATAAAGCCGTACGTTGTTAAATATTTTATTATCTCTAAGGCGAGAAAGCAAATAACGATTATCGACACTGTCGGCCGAATTCATAGGCATTTTCACGACAGGAGGTAATAGAGGGTCTACAAAGGATAAATTCCTCTGCTTTGTATCATTCTTAAGAGCGATGTCAGGGATTTCGATAACGGGAGTAAGTGGGTTCAGGGTGGGTCCCTGGACAAAATCCTGAAATTTTCTAAGTTTTTTAGATATTTTTGTTCTGAAAGTATTACCGTATTTTGATTTATTATTATTATTTGTGTTAGTATTGTTATCGAAGTCATCATTATTATTATAGTTAGTACAATGGTTGTTAGTATTATTTGTATTAGTATTATAAACATTATCAATTTGATCAATGACAATGTTATTATTGTTATTATTAATATTTAAAATGTTATTATTTTCATTGTTAGTTTTGTTAGTATTTTCATTGTTAGTTTTGTTAGTATTGGTGATATGTTCCTTTATTATTGTTAGTATTAGTATTAGTTTTAGCAATAGAATTAATATTAGTAGTAGTATTATTAGTATTACTATTCGGATTAGTGTTAGTATTAATATTCGATTTGGTATTAATGTTAGTATTTGCATTAGTATTAGTATTAGTATTATTTGTTTAGTTATTAGTATTATTTGTTTAGTTATTATATTCCTTACTATGTCTAATATATTTTTTGGTATTGTTATTGGAGTTTGAATTTTTAGTTATAGGATAGGTGGGATTACTGTAATGATCAATATGGATGGGTAAATTGGGATTGGGAATTATTGTATGCGAGGAATTTGATACAGTATTTTCAGTATTGATAAAATTTTTTTTCTTATTATTATTAATATTATTGGAATTATAAGATCTGACCTCATTAGCTTTAAAATTAATCCATGGCGTAAAAACTAGATTCCCTATTTTAAAATTTGTCTCATTTGTTCCAGTTAATAACCAAGCAAATTTACTGGGAATCTGAAGTTTGAAAGTGACCAGTGTGTTCATTTGTCTCAATTTTTTTGATCTTGGGCGAAGTATTGAGATTTTATAATGCTTAATATGTAGTACGTTTTCTAGATAGTCCATTATCCAGGAACGACTTAGCTGATATCCACTACCTTTAATATGAAACATTGAGATGTCGTGACAATGAGATTTAGCTGCATTAATATGTTTTTTAGATGATTTGTGGATTTTATTCACATTTTGAGCACCTAATTTCTCCATTCTGCTGGCCCAATCAGCTTTGGTCCAATATACACCGAATTTACATATTAAGTTTTCCTCCAATATGGCATCAGATGTTGTATTAGAAAACGTGGCTACTGAAGTGAGCAAAGGTGTAGTTGGTTCGGATTGCTGTTCGAGCTCTGGTGATAAAGGAATTATCCTTAGTTTATTTGGAGAGCGCGTTGTTATTGAAGCATTTGTTGGATCAAAAGAAGGTGTATTGTCAGTTAGGTTTTCATCCAAATTGATTATTTCTTCATAGATTGAAAGACGATTTCTATTAGATATTGATTCAGGTGCATATTTAAGTGAATTATTTGTATTAAGGTGTTTTAATTCATCAATAGCAACATTTATGATTGAATTTGTCGATACAAGTTCATCACAGCAGAAAGTTAATCTGGCTTTGAGACCGTCAATATCAGTATTAATTCGAGAATTATTTACATCGTCATTAATTTTATTTAATTTATCGTGATTAACTGACTGGTTCTTATCGAACGATAGTTGTAAATCACTTTCCAAAATATATTTTAATTTTTTTATAGATGAAAGAACATTTTCTAACGGAAAGTTTATTCTGTTAATTAATACATCATTATTTATAACAATGCTTTCTTTAATTGAATCAACACTATCGTAAAACTTATCCATTTTGTTTATCAGACAATCCATACCTTTTGTATTCCCAGAACATGTTTCATAAAGTTTATCCATACGGCAATATACTTCGTCAACATGTTGCTGAATAGAAATTGTATTGGACTCTATTTTATTGATAATATTATCTGTATTACGTGTTTTAATAGTACTGGCTTCAAATGAGTCTGATAGTTGCTTAAGAATTATATTATTAGATTTTATTGCCCGCATTATATGAGAGAGATTAATTGTTCTACTCATTACAATAAAAAACAAAGGTGTGTTTAAATTCTTTCACATACTTAACAGCTAATCGTGAGATACCAATGCATTGATAGTGAAATGATTTGGCACAAATACCTTTGCAATCTAATAAATCGATAGTATCTGTGCAATCGCTTAGAGCGCATTGAATATTACCGCACTTTTGCATAATGTCTCTTATTAAGTTTTTCTCTTTATATTATATATTTAATGATAAAGCTTTGAAGTAAAAACGGATTTAAGTTAAGAGCAGTTAAATTTTGATATATTAATTTAATTAAATTAGTGTTTTTGTTATGTTTTGTTTTGTTATGAATTTTTTATTGACCGGAAATAGAGTTCAGTGTCACAGAATTTATATTTATATATATATATATTATTATTAGGTAGCACTAAGTACATTGATCTATGAGTTTTTAAATAAGTATGTATAGCAACTCGGTAACAACAATAATTTAAAATTCAAAATTTAGCGCACATGAAGCAAAAAAATAAAAAAAGAATATTAAATACAAATTAAAATAATTGTTTAATTATGATTATGTAAACTAAATAATTGCGGAGTAAAAGAAAACACGTCCGAACAGTTTGGAAGTTTTGATCATGATTGCGATCCAGACGATATTAAAGAAGAATCTTCTTGCGATCCAGACGATATTAAAGAAGAACTCATGGCAAAAAAAATTAAAATTTTAAAAGTAGAAAATAAATATAGTAAAAAGAAAATTAATGGTGAAGTAGTAACCACAAAATTACCACTTTTTATAGAAGAAATTAGTAATATTTTCGAAATTAAATACTTAAACAACATGAAGATAAAAATAGAAGCAATCAAGCAAAACAACTCCATACCTCAATGAAAGAGATGTCAATGCTTCGGTCACACACACAAATACTGCCAGCGTGAACCAGCCTGTGTCAAATGTGCCGGAAACCGCCTAATAAAAAATTATCGCTAAGAATGTACAAAATGGAAAGATTTTTCCCTAGTACAAGTGCTAATCATTCATCATAACACAAAAAAATTATCTAAAAATATCAACATGGAACGCGAATGGCGTATTAAACAAAGTTAATGAATTGGAAATATTCTTAAATAGTCACCAAATAGATATATGTTTAGTTTCTGAAACGCATTTAACTGACCAGATGTATCTAAAAATAAAAGGATACCATACTCACCACACAGCTCACCCGAACAACCAAGCTAAAGGCGGTAGTGCTATTCTTGTAAAAGATAAGATAAGTTATTACGTAGAAAACAGTATTAAAAAAGAGGAATGTCAATTGTAGTCATGTCCAATCATCAAAAACTAGTTATAGGTGCAGTGTATACTTACCTCCAAAGTTTAACCTAAAAAAGCAAGAATACCTAAATATGTTGAACAGCTTAGGGGACAGATTCATCCTGGGTGGAGACTTCAACGCCAAGCATGTGGATTGGGGTGCCAGACTACAAAAGGGAAAGAATTAAAAACAGCAATAGAAACAAATAGATGTAAGTATCATTCAACTGGAAAACCAACATATTGGCCTACAGACATAAATAAAATTCCTGATCTGCTGGATTTTTTCATTTCCAAGAAAGTATCGCCTCAATCCATCATTTTAGAAGATAATTACGACCTAAACTCGGACCACTCGGCAGTGACGCTTACGATATGTGAAAAATTGGTGAAACTAAACCTACACTTACAAATCATACAACAGATTGGAACAACTTCAAAATCGAATTGGACTCGATCATTGATTTAAAAGCTATACTGAAAACAAAAGAACAACTCGAAATAGAAACTGACAAATTCACAAGACAAATTCAACAAGCTGCATGGAACAACACAAAAGTAACCTCAGTCAAAACAACAACTATTAATTATCCGTCATCAATAAGGGAAATAATTAAAAATAAAAGAAAAATGAGGAGAAAATGGCAATGCTCGAGAGATCCTACAGATAAAAACCAACTAAACAAAATCACAAAAAAATTGAAACAGGAAATACTAAAATTTAAAGACCAAAATATGACATCACAATTAGTTAATTTAACAGCTGATAAAAAAACAAATTATTCAATGTGGAAAGTCACAAAAAATATCAATAAACAGATAAACCACATACCACCTGTAAAAAAAATTATGGCTCATGGGCAAAGAGCAATAAAGGTAAAGCGGACGCGTTTGCAAGTCATCTTGGAAAAGTCTTCTCACCAAACACTTACACTGGAAATACTCCGTCGTTACAAAATCCTAATGTAACATACAAAAACATCACGCCAGTTACACCTAGGCTAGTTAAAGAAGTAATAAAACAAAGTTTTAACAAGAAAAAAGCACCAGGTTTTGACTTGATCACGGCTGAAATTTTAAATGAGCTACCAAAAAAAGGTATTATAATGTTATCACAGCTAATAAATGCTTCTTTTAGGTTGAGACATTTCCCAGATACATGGAAGGTGGCGGAGATCATAATGCTGCACAAACCAGGGAAACCAACTAATAATGTCAGTTCGTACAGACCAATTTCATTGCTCCCAATTATATCGAAATTTGCGGAAAAATTATTCCTAAAAAACATTAAACCAATCTTGGAAAGAAACAACACCATCCCAGACTTCAGAGAATTTGGATTCAGAGAATTTCATTCTACAACTGATCAAATACATCGTATTACAAGAACAATAGAGCAAGCAATAGAAAACAAACAAATCTGTTCAGCAGTATTTATCGATATTGCACAGGCATTCGATAAGATGTGACACGATGGACTTATCTACAAACTTAAAAGAATATTACCATTACAATATGTGGAGTTCTTAACTTCATACCTAAAGGGTAGATATTTTCGTGTAAAACATGATGGAGAATACTCTGATCTCATAGAAATCAAAGCTGGTGTACCACAAGGTAGTATATTGGGACCTATGTTATACGTACTGTGCACGAGCGATCTTCCAACACCAGAAGACGTTCAAGTTGCTACATTTGCAGATGACACTGCAGTATTGACCGCAGATAAGGATGAAACAATATGTAACATAAAACTACAAAATGCAAACAACATCATACAAGAATGGTCAGACAAGTGGTTACTGAAAATAAACGATTCAAAATCGACACACATCAACTTTACCAATAGATCTATCAACAATATACCTATAACATTCCACAAGCAAAATCAGTAAAATATTTGGGAATGATATTGGACACGAAGCTGAAATGGAATAAAACATATAAAAATCAAACTCAGTGAATTGAAAATAAAATATAGTAAATTATACTGGTTAATTGGAAGAAAATTAAAATTATCAATAACTAGATTAGGTTTGAATACAGGGTCGGCCAGTAAAAAGCCTCGTCACTGCAGCCATCCGGCTTATTGTGACTAACTATCTTATCAATAACTAACAAAATTTTAATCTATAATCAATTATTAAAACCAATATGGTTGTATGGCATTCAGCTTTGGGGTTGTGCCAGGAAATGTCATTTAACAAAAGTACAGAGATTCCAGAATAAAGTTCTTCGTAATATGGTGAATGCACCATGGTATGTTCGAAACAATGATCTCCACAGAGATCTACATGTTGAACCAGTTAACAACGAAATTAGGCGATTTGCTATAAAACATCAAAACAGAATCTTAAATCATGTCAACAATGAAGTAATAGCTCTACAGGATAACGAAACTCTAACCAGAAGATTAAAACGCAAAAAACTAGCAGACTTAATAAATTAAAAGAAAGCTACGAGTAAATAAATACGCTCGAAATCATTAAAAGTTAAAAAAGGGAAGGTTTAGGATCCACAGGGTGAATTAAAACCACTAAAAAATTAGCGCTTAAGAATTCAATATTAAACTGATGGTTGGCCTATATGGCCAGTTTTAGTTAGAATCAACAAACTCATCTTTGTTATTAAAAAAAAAAAACAAAAAACTTGCACAAAAAGCAGAGAACTACCAGCGGTGTCAACTGCTCAGAAGCTCACCCTGCCAATTACAGACGAGGCTTAATAGCCAAGCCGCTGCAAAAAAAAAGGAACGTAGTTAATAACGCAAGAAAAGAAAATAATTTGGAACCAATAAATTCGCATAGAACAGCAAACAACATTACATTTGCTCAAGCAGCGAGTATGAACACGCAAAAAGAATACACCAATACGCTAAACGTACTAAATCAAGAAAATTTGCTGGTAAATATCTTTGAATTAGTCAATAACTTATCTTGTAGAATGGACAAACTGGAAAGATTTTTCCCAAGCACAAGCGCAAGATCATTATCATAGCACACCATAATTATTTAAAAATAACAACATGGAACGTAAATGGCGTAAAAAACAAAGTTCACGAACTAGAAATATTCTTAAATATGCATAAAATAGATATATGTTTATTATCTGAAACACACATGACTGATCAAATGTATCTAAAAATAAAAGGATACCACACTTACCAAACAATACATCCGAATAACCAGGCCAAAGGCGGTAGTGCAATACTTGTAACAGAAAATATTATCCATCATACAGAAAATTGCATACAAAAAGAAGATTGTCAAATTACTATCATCGTAGTTATGACCGGTCATCAAAAATTAGTAGTAGGAGCAGCATACTTCCCACCGAAATATAACCTAAAAAACAAGAATTTCCAAAAAAGTCTCACCACAAAACATAACTATAGACGACAGCTTTGATCTGAGCTCGGATCACTCGGCGGTCACACTCACGATTAGCGAAAAATTGGTACTGAAATCATCAAAACCAGCTCTTACAAACTTTACAACAGACTGGGACAACTTCAAAATAGAACTTGACAGTATCATTGACCTAAAAGTTAGTATAATAACAAATGTAGAACTAGAAAAAGAAGCAGAAAAGTTCACAATACTAATTCAACAAGCTGCATGGAACAACACTAAAGTATCCACAGTAAAATCAACTACTATCAACTATCCTATGTCGATAAGGAAAATAATAAAAGATAAAAGGAAATTAAGGAAAAAATGGCAGCGTTCACGAGATCCTACAGACAAAAATCTGCTTAATAGAATAACAACAAAATTAAAACAAGAAATTGCGAAATTTAAAGAACAGAATATGACTACATATCTAGAAAACCTAACAGCTGATAAAAAAACGGCTATTCACTGTGGAAAGCCACAACAAACATAAATAAACAAACCATATACCACCAATAAAGAAGATCGATGGAACAGAAACGTCACGCCAGTAATATCTCGCACAGTTAAAGAAGTTTTAAAATTAAGTTTTAACAAGAAAGAAGCACCAGGCTATGACTTAACCCATTAGATGCCAAGAAAAACCTATCGGAAATAAATCAGTTTTTTTATGAAAATATTAAAGTTTAATGGTAAAATAAACAAAATCGTATAACAGTTTTTATCATTTCTATATTTATTTACTTTTATTTAAATTAATAGTCAACTCCCGCTGACGCCCTAAAACTTAGCTCCACTATTCAGCTCAACTGTTCCCTATCTAATAATCAGAATAATAATAAAACTATTTAAAACAAAAACTAATTTTACCCCTCTTCTAACAAACTGCATTTCTCAACTCAACTAAACCTAATTTCTTAAAATTTATTTGTTTTTATTCTCTACACTACACAGTACGCACATGTCCCTGACTCTAATTTAACTATGTATTTAAAATTACTCCTATACTTTCTTATTACACATATAACAATAACTCTTTCTACTCATAATATAAAATCAGAATTCACCCCTCTTCTCACAAATATGCTTATAATGAGCATTTCGTCGTGCTAAGTCGTCAGCGGGAGAAAACAAGTTGACTCATCAACCATTTTAACGGATTTCCTTATATAACTCATCAGAGGGATTTTTCCGATGTTAACAGTTCGGTCAATCTACAATTACACTGACCTCAGTGTTCACCAATTTCAATAATCATCAATATAACTCAATCAACCAGTTACAGCCTTTGGTTGATACATATTACTCGACCAGATTCAGCCTGTGGTCCAACTAATTTACTATAACCAGAATCAGCCTTTGGTTACCATACTGAAGCAGAATCAGCCTTTGGTTACCATACTGAACCAAAATCAGCCTTTGGTCCATCTAAATTATCATAACCAGAATCAGCCTTTGGTTATCATACATACCATTATTGAATGATATTTTTGGCTCTGCTCAATGCCATATTAAAATACTTGAAATGATATACAAAATAATTTTATCAAAAGAAAAACAATCTAATTAATTCATTCATTCATTATTAAAAATACATTAACATAATCCTCATCTTTAAATTCCTCATCATTATCAAATTCAATAATTCAAATTAAAAAAATATAATTCAATTAAAACAAAATCAACATAAAACAAAATCAACATAAATTAAAATTAAGCGATATTAGAATCTTCAATTTCATCTTCAATGTCTACATCATCAAAATCTAAAATTTTGTAGTTTACACCACGGCTTTAATCGGTCTGAAGCATGAACCGATTCATATGGTGTTTGAGATAGTTGGATATTTGTTGCATCAGTGATAACATAACGATCATTTTCCAAAACAGTTTTTACTTGATACGGGCCTTTGTACCTGGGCTGCACTTTTCTTGACTGTCCAGTAGCAACTCCTTGATGTCTAATTAGAACCAGATCACCACAACTATATTTTTGCGGAGATTTATTTTTATTATTAAATTTTTCCGCATGTTTTATTTGTTTTTCTTCCATTTTCTTACGAACAACTTCCCGTAATTCCGATAAAGGAATATCATCTTCTGAATTCTCATTTATTTCATTTTCCTGTGCAGCTAGTAATAATTTATTTCGTAGAATACTTTTAGGAGTAAAGCCCATTAGCAACTCTTGTGGCGATTGACCAGTAGTTGTTTGTTTACAACTATTCAAACCCCATTGGATTGCTGTCAGATTTTTATCCCAATCGCGACCATCGGCATCCATTGTCATAGCTGCTATTGCTGGTGTAATCGTACGAAAATATCTTTCAATCTGTCCGTTTGCTCTAGGATTCTGAACTGCGGTGACGACATGCTTTACTAAATTATTATAACAAAAATTTTGAAACTCTTTTGCCATAAAAGCGGTACCTCGATCAGTTATAATTACGGTAGGCATACCAAAATATTGAGTTATTTCGTTTAACATTTTCAAGACTGGTAACGTCGAAGTATTTTTAACTGCTTTGAGTACCAAAAACTTGGTAAAAGTACAAATAAGTCCTATAATATACATGTTTCCACTCTTACTTTTTGGAAATGGTCCTAAATGATCCAAATGAACAGTGAAAAATGGTATTGGTTGTCTTTTAACAATATGCAGTTGGTAGTTTGTCTCATCCTTGCCTCGTTGGTTATACACACAATCAACACAGCTGCTAATATATTTTTGAACGACATGCCTCAAGGAAGGAAACCAGAAATGTTTTCTTATATACTCAATAGTTCTATCAAGACCAGGATGACCCATAGCATCATGAACCATTTTAATGACACGCCATTTAACACCCTTTGGCACTACAAACCTTTCACCAATTCTCAGTTATTTTAAAGACTCTTCCATCATCTAATACTTCACGAATCTCAACAATCCACGGATCCTGTTGTTGTAAACTAGCTAGCCAATCAAATTTATCTACACCTATTATTAACATTTTTTCAGCAATGGTCGTGGTTTCAGTACTTGACTCATAAGGCGTACGGCTTAATGCATCTACATGAACCATTTGTTTGCTACTTCGATAAACTAACTCATAATCATATTCTGATAACTTAAGCCACCATCGTGCAATTCTTGGAATAAGATTTTTCTTTTCTTGTGTAAGACGCAAAGAATTACAATCTGTAATAATTTTGAAGTGTTTATTTAAGAGGTAATGACGAAATCGTTCCAAACTTTCAACAACAGCTAATGCTTCTAATTCGTAGCTGTGGTAACGCGACTGCTTCAGTCGTGTTTCTACTAAAATACGATACTGGATCAATTCCTCCATTAACATCCTTTTGTATTAAGATACCAGCTAACCCATGACTAGTAGCATCTGTGTGAAGTTCATGTTGTAGTTTCACATCATATAACGCCAACACTGGTCTTGTTACCAAAATTTCCTTTAATTTTTCAAATACATTTTGTTTTTCATCATCCCATATAAATGATGATTCTTTTTTAAGTATGTTATACAAAGGTCGAGCTATATTTGAAAACCCACTTACAAATCTGAGGAAGTAACCACATAGGCCTAAAAATTGACGTACTTCTTTAATATTTGTAGGCCTTTTAAAGTTTTCAACTGAAGCTATTTTTGTTGAACCAGGCTTAATGCCTTCACTAGATATTTCATGGCCAAGAAAAGAAATTGTAGTTTGAAGAAAATTACATTTACTAAGATTTAGCGTTAGTTTTGCCTTTATAAATGTTTGCCGTATTTTTTCCAATGCTTTTAAATGCTCATCTAAAGTTTCTGTCGCAATAAGAACATCATCCATATAAACATTAATATTATCTACTATATTAATTTCATCACGAATTTTCCTCATTAATTTCATAAATACTGCAGGAGCATTAGTAAGCCCAAATGGCATACAGTTAAATTCATAATGGCCTTCCGGAGTAACGAAAGCTTTTAAATGTTTTGATTGTTCAGCAATAGAAATTTGGTAATAACCGGACATCATATCAAGTGAAGTAAAATATTTTTTTACGGATAATGAATTTAAAGTTTCCTCAATATTGGGTACTGGGAAATTCTCTTTTTTTGTAATTGAATTTAACCTTCTAAAGTCTACAAACATTCTCTGCTCTCCATTTTTTTTGTACTAATAATACGAGACTAGCATACTCAGATGATGAATGACGGATAATTCCTAATTGCCACAAATCATCAACATTTTCTTGTAAAACTTCCTTCAACCCATATGCAACCCTATATGGCCGATAATTAATAACCTTATTTTCCTTTAATTCAATATTCATTTCCATCAAATCAGTTTTTCCTACTTCATTTGGTCTTAATGCAAATGCTTCTCTGTATTTATTTAATAGCCCTAATACAGCTTCTACAACACTACTATCTATATTTTTATTAATACACAAATCGGTTTTCTCAATTCTTCTCAATTTTTCTTGTATTGTCATAATTTTTAACTTTTGTATTTCAATTTTCCCAAAACTCTTTATTAATTTCACATCTGGCCTATCCATAACTGTTCTGCCTACAATTATCGGTACATCTTGCACAGGGCGTGTTTCATAATTACAACTGGGTGTAGTGCAGGTGAGGTGCAGCCACTATCCGTGTAGTACACTTCAACTACACCGATAGAGTGCTACACCGAAAAAATTAACTTAAAACTATTTCACAACAGTTTCTTTTCTTTTTGCTTATTGGTTGGATTGTCAATTGACAGCTTGCTACACCATCTGATCCTCAATTTCAAGTTAGTGTAAAAAGTGTAGCAAAAGTGCGCTACACCCTAGCTACACTTTCAATTATGAAACAGAAAAGTGTAGTACACTTTTTGAAAGTAGTGATTCTGAAACAGGGTGTAGCTGTTTGACAGTTCGCTACACTAAAAGTTGTAATTATGAAACACGCCCACAGAATCATCAACAACTACTAATTCTATATCAAAATTATTTCCAGGTATTCTCAAAGTATTTTTAATCTTTCCAAGTGGCTTTACCTGACTACCACCAAATCCCTTTAACATCATATCGCATGGTTCAACTAACCATTTATTTTTCTCTACTATACTTTCTTTTACAGTAGTACAGCAACTACCTAAGTCAATAAAACCTATCATTTTAACATTTCCAACTTTTACATTTGTATGATATTCATCCTTCGGATAATTTTCCTGCAAACTTTCTACAGATGCCATCTTTTTTTCTTTACAATCTCTTGCCAAATGGCCTTCCTTACGACAAGTGAAACACACACGTAATTTTCGGGGACAATTATTTGCAAAATGTGTGGTATCAGAACATATAAAACACTTTCTTTCCATTACTTTATTATTCTTTAAATTTCTATTATTTTGGGATTGATAATTTGAGTAATTTTGATTTTGAGTTGAGTTACGAAATTTACTATTATTCGGGTATGGTACATACTGTCGCTGTCTTTTATTATAATGTCCGATATTTTATTACGGTTTTTAATTTGCATCTCTATATCCTCAAATTTTTTTATCTGTCTTAACAGTTCATTATGTTCAGAAAAGTTAGTCGCAAGTAACGAACTTTTTAAATGATGATTGTCAAGGCCTGAGATGATGAACCGAGTAATTGATTCATCTGATAATTTAATTTGCTTCCCTAAACTTAATATTTCATAAAAATAATTTTCTATGCATTCTTCTCTACCTCTTTTCCGACTTAGTTGGATTGTCAATTGACAGCTTACGGTAGTTTTTAGTCAGGGTTTAGGTCAATTAAAATTCCACTTTTATAAACAGTTGACTTATAATTTTAAGTAAAGTATCACCATCATCATTAGATTGAGGAAAACTCTGTGTCATTTCTCGCTTAAATAGTTCCAAAGTTTGCATTTGATTTTGTGTTGAAGCAAACCAGAAACGAGCCGGCCCTGACAATCTCAATGGTGCATAAAATAAAGTAGATCTATCATCCCAGTCATAGTTACTTTTCAACTTGTCAATATTATTAAGCCATGTTATTGCGGATAAAGCTTTATTTTTTTGCGGGTCAAATTCAGATATCAACACACTAACTTACTGAATACCCATTTTAAATGAATTTCCACTAACCTGTACGTTTCCTTCGAGGCCAGCGACACCTTCAATTTCAATAGACCTACCTTCACTTTGATTTGCAATTTGTTCGTTTTGATTTGTAACCGGTTCGCCTTGAATTGCATCCGATACCCTTTCATTCTTTTCTAACCTTAAATTAACGTTTTCATCGTTTAACCGGCGAATTTCTTGCTGTGCTTCTTCTAACTGCTGCCGCAATTCCTTAACAGTAATTCTATGTGTAGCCATATTTACCAAATGATATTTCAAACAAGAAAACTATATTTTAAGATATTTACTTATTAATTATCTTTCAACAATGTATTCACAATATCATGTTTATAATATCTATTTATTTTAGTATTTTAATAATAACATATACCTACTTCACAATACTATTTTTCAAAATTCACAATACATATTGTTTTTCAAAATCATAAAATTATTTTTATGGTAAAATTTTATTTAACATATCTTTAGGCTAACATAAAAATACTTTACTTTATCCAAAATAAACACTACATAATATATATTTTTTCTTTTTCACGTAACACATTTATATTCATGTATTGTATTCTATATATATACATGTATCACTATTCCACTTTTATAATTTATTCACATGTATTGCATTACATATAATTACCATTATGTTTGCAATAATAAGTTTATATGTGTAAATGCATTATTATTTCTCATTTTTTTCCTCTCACCACATTAATGAAATATAATCTGAAAATTATTATAAACAACAAACAAAAAGAAATTAAATTTATTATTATCGAAATAGTAATATTTATACATCCAAATTTACACAATAATTTTACATTGATTTAGTTATCATTCATTTTTTTTTACATGTAAAAAAAACTATTATTGATATTATATGCATCAACTATTTTTTTTTTCAGCGGTCACTAAAATTTATAATAACCAAGATGAATCACTTTTCGTTCCTTCTTTATTCAATTTTGGAAATCAAGAGAATTATTATTCTGAGCACACATACATTTTTTTATACAAATTTGCACCATACATATATGTATTTTCTCAAAGTTTCTACCCCTATTAAAATTTGCACTATACAAATATAAAGTTTCGTATAACTGTGTATGTGGAATATTTGCTATTTCTCCTTTTTCATGTATTTTTAAAGGCGCAATGCACTTACCGTTATTGTTCTAGAACATTTATTATTTATTTTTTCATATTTGTTGATTTTTATGATGAAATGCAAATTACAGCAAAATTCATACACATTTTTGATACACTTTTGTTATTATTTAGCTGTTTCTTTTTTTTCTAATAAAGATTAAGAAATTTATATATTTATTAATTTACACTTATATATTTTTTATAGTTAGACACTGCTTATTGTAATTTTTATTTCATTTCTAATTTCTAATAAACTTCACAATTTACTTAATCATTATTAAATGGGTTTTTTTTTTCAATATAATATTACTATTTTTTTTAAAGGCGCGCACTAGAGTTACAACCCCACACCTGAATTTATAACACTTGTTATCATTTCTATCAGTTTTTTTTTTATTTATTTACTTTTATTTAAATTAATAGTTAACTCCCGCTGACGCCCTAAAACTTAGCTCCACTACTCAGCTCAACTGTTCACTATCTAATAATCAGAATAATAATAAAACTATTTAAAACAAAAACTAATTTTACCCCTCTTCTAACAAACTGCATTTCTCAACTCAACTAAACCTAATTTCTTAAAATTTATTTGTTTTTATTCTCTACACTACACAGTGCGCACATGTCCCTGACTCTAATTTAACTATGTATTTAAAATTACTCCTATACTTTCTTATTATACATATAACAATAACTCTTTCTACTCATAATATAAAATCAGAATTCACCCCTCTTCTCACAAATATTCTTATAATGAGCATTTCGTCGTGCTAAGTCGTCAGCGGGAGAAAACAAGTTGACTCATAAACCATTTTAACGGATTTCCTTATATAACTCATCAGAGGGATTTTTCTGATGTTAACAATCGGCAACAACTTCGGCAACAAATAGAATCGGCAACAACTTCGGCAACAAATACAATCGGCAACAAATAGAAAAAAATTACAAAAATCAACTTTTATTTGTCTTTAGTTATATCCTTGGGATTATTTGAACTTTTCAAAAGTAAATACACACAACTATACCAAATAAAAATTCCACACTTTATTTTTAAAGACACTTTTCAAATTCCATTACACAATTGAAAATTATACAAAAAGAAAAAAATATTCCGTTTGCCTGAAATAAATAAATCTGGGATTCCCGCAATATACATTGTAGGGGAGATCTAACAGAATATTATGTTAGTGGTTTGAGTCCAATATATATTTCATAGCTTGCAGTAGGGACATCTAAAACTCTGTGCCAAAATTGGTACTATGGGATGAAATGGGTTAATAACAGCTGAAATCTTGAATCAACTTCCAAAAAAAGGTATAATAATGTTATCTCAACTAATCAATGCTTCTTTTAGGTTGAAATACTTCCCTGATATTTGGAAAGTGGCAGAAGTTATAATGCTAAACCAGGCAAACCGCCAAATGAAGTAAGTTGTTATCGTCCTATCTCGCTACTTCCCATAATATCCAAAGTTGCGGAAAAGCTATTTCTGAAAAGCATAAAGCCTATCTTGGAAAGCAAGAAAATCATCCCAGATTTCCAATTTGGGTTTATAGAATGCCACTCAACAATCGACAAGATACATCGTATTACTAATACTATAGAGCAAGCCCTTGAAGGCAAACAAGTATGTTCGGCAATCTTTATCTATATTGCCCAGGCTTTCGATAAAGAGTGGCATGACGATCTTATCTTCTAGCTTAAAAAAATATTACCAATACAATAGGTAGAGTTCTTAACATCATATTTAAAAGGTAGATGTTTTAAAATAAAGCAAGATGAAGATTACTCTGAATTACTAGAAATAAAAGCTGGAGTTCCACAAGGTAGCATATTGGGACCCATGTTATACCTACTGTACACGTGTGATCTACCAACACCAGTTGAAGTTCAAGTTGCAACATTCGCAGATGATACTGCCTAATTGGCTACAGACACCGAAGAAACTACATGCAACAGAAAACTCCAAAACGCAAACTACATCATTCAAGAATGGTCAAACAAATGTTTACTGAAAATAAATGACTCAAAATCAACCCACATAAACTTCACCAATAAAACCACCAACAATATACCGTTGACACTAAACAATAAAATCTTACCACAAGCAAAATCAGTTAAATACCTAGGTATGATACTTGATGCAAAGTTAAAATGGACAGAACATGTAAAGATTAAACTTAGTGATTAAAAACAAAATATAGAAAGTTATACTGGCTAATTGCAAGGAAATCAAAGCTTTCGTTAACGAATAAGGTTCTAATATACAATCAGATGCTAAAACCCATCTGGTTGTATGGAATTCAACTCTGGGGTTGTGCAAATATATGTCATATAACTAAAATCCAAAGATTTCAAAATAAAGTACTTCGTAACATGGTACAAGCACCATGGTATGTGAGAAACAATGATCTTCATAGAGATTTACGTGTCGAACCAGTTGAAAATGAAATTAAAAGATTTGCAATAAAACACCAACACAGAATTTCAAATCATATCAACAATGAAGTAGCTCTACAAGATACTGAAAATCATGTAAGACGACTAAAACGTAAAAAACCAGCAGACTTGATAAGTTAAATAAAATCAAAAGTAATCAAAAATACACAAGCTCGATACATTCCACAACTAGAAAAAAGTTTTAAGGATCCGTTGGGGTTGGGTGAACTAAAACTATTAAAAAAATTAGTTTGTAAGAATAGAATAGAAAACTGATGAATGATATATATGTATATATATATATATAGGTATGTATATATATATATATACAGTAAAAACCCTTTAATTCGGGATGCTCGTTAGTTCGGAAAAAACTTTTTTTCCGCATTATAGATATTTTTCCGAATTAAAGAGAGTTTGTTTCTATTTTATATATATATATATATATATATATATATATGGGCTTGGTATATATATATATATATATATATATATATATATATATATATATATATATATTGTATGTAAAACTACTATTTACTACCAGGTTTTAAATAAAATTTTCAACTAAATTTTTCAATTTGTGGATAGGTCTATTAGTTACTTAGCGCATATAATGCGAAATGAAAAGTATCTAATTTTACAAGTAGCAATTTAAGGGTAAAATATTGCATAAAAGAAGCAGAGGTAGATATACCAACCCCATATATATATATATATATATATATATATATATATATATATATATATATATATATATATACATATATATATATAAAAAATAGAAACAAACTCTCTTTAATTCGGAAAAATATCTATAATGCGGAAAAAAAGTTATTTCCGAACTAACGAGCATTCCGAATTAAAGGGTTTTTACTGTATATATATATATATACATACCTATATATATATATATATACATATATATCATTCATCAGTTTTCTATTCTATTCTTACAAACTAATTTTTTTAATAGTTTTAGTTCACCCAACCCCAACGGATCCTTAAAACTTTTTTCTAGTTGTGGAATGTATCGAGCTTGTGTATTTTTGATTACTTTTGATTTTATTTAACTTATCAAGTCTGCTGGTTTTTTACGTTTTAGTCGTCTTACATGATTTTCAGTATCTTGTAGAGCTACTTCATTGTTGATATGATTTGAAATTCTGTGTTGGTGTTTTATTGCAAATCTTTTAATTTCATTTTCAACTGGTTCGACATGTAAATCTCTATGAAGATCATTGTTTCTCACATACGATGGTGCTTGTACCATGTTACGA